>OU896719.1:12588481-12653312 GCA_918026855.4 Phaedon cochleariae | reverse complement strand
ACAGGTTCCTTTTTTTTTTTTTTTTTTTTTTATTAGAAGAGAAATTGTTGCATCAACCACTAAGGGTTATTAGCAACATAACAATAGTATTCTAGTGATTACATTACAGACAATAATAATTTCATTCTGATTAAGTTATCATAGTTTGTTAAGTAGACCTATGTCAGAGAGGAAACCAAAAATATTCACAATATTACAGCCGTCGCCAAGAACTGTTCTCAAATCCATAGAAATGTCATGTTTCCGACGTTCTTCGAAGAACATGGGACACTCCACTAAAAAGTGTTTAACTGACATTGGTACCATACAACCATAACAAACTTTCACTTCACCTCCCGTCATTAAGTGTTCATGTGTGTACCTTGTATGTCCAGTACGCAGGCGAGTGAGTATCACCTGTTGTTTCCGTTGATGGTATGTTCTCTTCCATGGATTGATGTCATCTCTGATTTCATTCAGTTTTGTTCCCGCGTTTCTCCACTCAGATGACCAGTAGTGGTGAATGATGGATTTGATATGTAGTCTGAGGTCTTTATGTGGTACTCCTTCCTGCTCGGGTATGGTTGGTTCATTCATTGTTTCGTTCGCAATTTGGTCAACTCGTTCATTACCAGGGATGCCGACATGTGAGGGAACCCACATGAATTTTACCTCTCCAGAGGTAGAGCTGATTGAATCAATGTGGTTCTTGATGGTCTTGATCAAGGGATTGTAAGAATATATTTGTTGCATGCCTTGAAGTGAACTCAGCGAGTCTGTTAGAATCAATGTTTTCTGTATTCCTTCATCAACAACAAACTTGATTGCTTGCAGAATTGCGAATAGTTCCCCACTGTAGATGCTACATACTGGGGATAACTTGAAGCCTCTTGATGTATCTAGACTCCAGAATGCAGATGTTACTCCTTCGTTCGATTTGGATGCATTTGTGTAAATGTGTTTGTAATCTTGGTATTCATCAAGCAATGAGTAGAAATGAGTGCGAAGCAAACTATGATTTGTTTCGGACTTATTGAAGGTGGTAAGATGTAGGTTGCAGGGTGACAATGGGACGAGCCAAGGTGGCATATTGGTACTGTGGATAGGAAGTGTCATTGGAAGGTTAAAGTTAAGTTGGGCGATGTAGTTGTTTATCCTTTGGTAGAAAGGGTATGTTATTCTCTTGCGGGTTTCGTAAAGGTTTTGAAAACGGTTGGAAAATGTATTACGACGGTATGCTGGATGGTTGCTTTCAGAGGAGACTATTGATGCATATCCTATGCTCAAATACTGCCTTCGCGATTGCAGAGGTGGTTCACCAGCTTCACAGTGCAGACTTTTGGTAGGCGTTGTTCTATATGCTCCGAGAGATAGTCTGAGAGCTGTGTTATGGACCAAGTCAATCACTTTCAGAGCTGATTCACTGGCTGAGTCATATATCATAGAGCCATAATCGATTTTAGACCTCACCAAGGCTCTGTAGAGGAGCAGGAGTGTTTTGCTGTCGGAACCCCAGCTAAGATTGGACAACGTTCTCATTAAGTTGATTCCTCTTTGACATGCCGTTTTTAAATGATTGAGATGGGTATTCCAATTGAGTTTCTTGTCAAAAAACATTCCTAGGTAACGTATCTGATCCACCACTGGAATGTCATTCCCTTGCAGCTTCAGCTTCGGGCTACGAGCTTCTCTCTTTTTCGAGAAAAGGATGCACTTTGTTTTATCTGGACTCATTTTGAAACCAGTAACTTTCAACCAGCTCTCTAAAGAGTGCACGGCTTCCTGTAAATTATTCTCAATTGTCGTGACATTTTTACCTCGTGCGTATAACACTAGGTCATCTGCATAAAGGCTAGCTTCCACAGGCTGACTGATATTTGCGACAACTTCATTTATAGCGATTAGAAATAGGGTAACGCTCAGAACTGATCCTTGGGGGGTACCATTTTCTTGGAGTTTCCTCTCGGAGAAAAAGCCGTTGACTTTGACTCTGAAAAATCTCCTTCTCAGGAAATTCTCAATAAAATACAAAATATTGCCATTTATACCCCAAGAGCTCAACTTACTGAGGATGTAGTACCTCCAAGTCATATCGTAGGCTTTAGTTATATCGAAGAAGATTGCTATAGTGTTTTGTTTATTGGCAAGACTCTCATGAATATACGACTCTAGGTTTATTAGATTGTCAGATGTTGAGCGACGTTTCTGGAAACCACATTGCTTTTGTGTAATCAGCCTATGTTTCTCTAAATACCATGTGACTCGATTATTGATTATTTTCTCCAGTAACTTACACATTGTGCAAGTCAGGGATATGGGTCGGTAAGATTGTGGGTCTGTCTTCGGTTTGCCATGTTTGATTATAGGCACTATAGTTGCTTCTGACCACTTTTCAGGAAAGACCCTATCGGTCAAAATTTTGTTGAAGACTTTCAAAAGAATCTTTTTCGCGCTATCTGGAGCGTTCTGGATGAATATGAAAGGGATATCATCAGGTCCTGGGCTGGAGTTATTGAAAGAGTTTAGAGCTTCTTCAAATTCTTGAGTGGATATGGGAGCGTTGATGGGAGTATTTTCATTTTCGGAATAGTGGATAGCTTGGGCTTCTTCAGTATTCTTGAAGTGTAGAAATTCTGGAGCAAAATTGTGGTTGCTGGAATTCTGTCCGTACATTTTCGAGAAAGTTTCGGCAATTTCTTCGGAGTCGGTAGCCATTCTTCCTTGATATTCAAGAAGTGGTATACCATACTCCATTTTATTGCAGTTTATGCGTTTCACCCTATTCCAAACGATACTCAATGGTGTGGAGCTGCTAATGGATGACACATATTTCTCCCATGATTTCTTTCTGCTTTTCTTTATGGTCCACCGAGCTCTCGCTCTCAGGTTTTTGAATGTCATCAAATTTTCTGGAGTGTTGTGTCTCTTCAGCCTATTCAGTGCATTTTTAGAAGATTTAATTGCTTGGTCGCATTCCTGATTCCACCATGAAACAGGGGTATGGTTGTGTAACTGCCTCGTTTTCCCAATAGCTATTTGTGCCGCGTGCGTTATGATTTCTGTAAAATCCTTCACACATTCATTCATGCAATCTTTCATTTGGAATTGAAGAACTCTAGCTTCAATGACATTTGTAAAGAGGTTCCAGTCAGCTTTCTTCAATTTCCATTCTTGCGTTACATTGAAATCACCTCTGTCAGCATGTTGAGGTCTCCTGAGTAGAATGGGATAGTGGTCACTACCGTATAGATATGGTAGTATATCGAAGACAAGTTGGGTGTATTGTGAGGTGTCGCATATGCTAAGATCTATAGCGCTGGAGCTTCCTGAATACAAGCTCAAACGGGTTTTTGCTCCGTTGTTGAGCAACGTCATGTTATTTTGGTCTACAACTGTTTCTAGTATACGACCTCTGGAATTCGTTGAGTCGCATCCCCATAAGGTGTTATGGCAATTGAAATCTCCTAAAATGAGTCTCGGTCTGGGAATTTGCTGGAAAAGGTCGTTTAGCTCTTGATGTGTTACGTCACGATTTGGTGGGATATATATGTTGCAAATATTGATCTCTTTTGGGCCCATAATTTTAGTTGCAACTGCTTCAATATTGGTGTTCAATGAAATTTCCGTTGCACTATAGGAGTGATGTATATAGGTAGCAACGCCGCCACTTGCGATATTTTGATTTGGTCTATTTCGATGGAAGCAGGAATAGTTTTTCAAACAGTGTGAGGAATTTTGTTTGAAGTGGGTCTCTTGTAAGCATATAATGAGAGGATTTTGTTCAGAAATAATTAGTTTCAACATTTCCAGCTGGGTGAAGAACCCATTCAGGTTCCATTGAATGATAGAGAGGTCTGATATAAAGTGGAGTAATTAATGGGTTTCTTGGGATGAAACGTCACTCTCAGTATCTGAGAGGAAAGCTTATTCTGTTAACAGTTGTTTTGATAACTTCTTCTTGATTTTAGTGCATCTACTCTTGATACTCCTGTCATCAAAATGTGGATATACACTGGTTAACATATGTATTAGACCATGTATATCATTGGTATACTGTTTTGCTATACTAAGTGGGTCGCTAGATCCATATACATTTTCCAGAAAGTCTTTGAGTTGGTTGTAGTTCATGATGGAATTTTCAGAATCGATGTAAGCTTTCGCGGGTTGCATATAATAGTCGATGGGTTTAGTGTCGGTATCTCAGTATCTGAGAGGAAAGCTTCTTCTGTTAACAGTTGTTTTGATAACTTCTTCTTGATTTTAGTGCATCTACTCTTGATACTCCTGTCATCAAAATGTGGATATACACTGGTTAACATATGTATTAGACCATGTATATCATTGGTATACTGTTTTGCTATACTAAGTGGGTCGATAGATCCATATACATTTTCCAGAAAGTCTTTGAGTTGGTTGTAGTTCATGATGAAATTTTCAGAATCGATGTAAGCTTTCGCGGGTTGCATATAATAGTCGATGGGTTTAGTGTCGGCTCGTACTTTCTTAGAGATACTTGAAACTGGTTTCCGAAACATATCAGCTGATGTTTCCTCTGTTGATGTTAATGTTTCTGTTATGGTTCTTTTGGTCGATGAGCAGCTCGAATTTGCAGGGTCAGACAGATTAGTAGGGTTTTGGCTCACGGAAGATGAGGTATCCGTTGGGTGTGCTCTTACATTTTCAGAAGCAGGTGGAATGCGTGATTCATTTGCAGGAGGGGATATAATAGGAGGTTCACTGAGTTGCTGTGGGATTTCATTTGTACATTGCGATGATATGTGGCCGGGCTTCTTACACTTAAAACAAGTGAGGTTATCCAATGATAGGAATATTCTGTAGGGAGTATTTTCATAATTGATCAGGATGGAATTTGGGATGGTGGTGTTTTCAAGAGGAGCTATAAAGACTTGTCTTCTGAAGCTCATTATGTGGGCATAGCCCGGATTTGCTATGTTGACTCTCAAGAATGTTGTTGGTGATAATAGTTTGAGGCCAATCTGTTGAAGAGACTGCTCTAGATGTGCATGAGGAATTATTGGGCATACATTGGATAAGATCAGGCGCTCAGATGGAGATATTAGTCTTCTCGCTCGTATTGTTTCATCGTTGATAGTAATTGCGCCATACTCATTCATGAAAGTATTTACCAAATCTGGGCTAGAAAGATATATACATATTCTGTTGTTTGATATCCTTGAAGCGAACAATATCTGTCTAGGGTTTATGAGAGTACCTAGGGCTAGGAGGTATTCATGGATTTGGATTCCTTCAATCGTAGAAAAAATTATTGCCTGTTTTTGGTCTGGGAATTTCATTGGTTGTTGCTGACTGAGAACCGTAGAATACGAAGTATTTGGGTTAGTACGTTGGTTGGAGGTAGATGTTGAGGTTTCCATCGTTGAAGATCGGTGATTCCTGTAGTCAGAAATCACCGGTTCTGATGCACTCATTTCGGTGTGTTAAAGTTTGTTGGCACGAGACATGTGTACCTGAATACGGTCCTGACCCGCGCAGATCAACGATATCAGCAGATATACAAAAACGTGACTGGCGTATTGGACCCCGTAGGTAAACAAAAGGTTTTTGGTGTGATTTTCACTTACGAGTTCTGGTATTTTTGCACACTAATGCCACAATGCACTAAGGAAATGAGTATGACAGTTTATAATAATTAATTTCACTTCTAATCTCGTGAAAGAGGAACTTTGTCAGGAGCTGAAACGAAAAGCTTTATTCTTTGTCGCACAGGTCCGCACTCAGGTTACTCTTTTGTAGAACAGGAAAAAAGGACGAAATAAAAAAAAATTGTAATAGAGATTACCTGAGCATGATAAATGAACGAAACGATATATCAAATCAAAGTTAATCACAGATGACAAAGATATAAGATAAAACGTTGTGACATTGAATATTCCACAGTTAGACGAATCTGAATTATTAGCCACCGAGTTACATAAACTACACATCTTATATAACAGTGAATTTTTATATAGATTGGTTCGTGGGAATTCAAGGTAGAATTGGTCATGATTTCTGGAAGGTAATCTTGGGATAATAAAATTAGATTGTTAACTACCTTATGAATAGTGAGCTCAACAAAATGTTTTTATAACTATCAGGACATAAGTCCATCAATCCGAATTATGGAATCAGATTGAGAATATTATATACCAACTATGAAACGGGGAAGAGCTAAAAGACGGGGGTAAGTCAAGAGTAAATTACACACAGCAAATTTACTATCGACCTGCGTTGAACCACTGGCTGTTTGACAAACTTTGTGACGGCTGCAGCCATTCGAATCACGGATTTTTCTTGCGGCTGTAACAATTGCAGACAGACTAGTGACTCGTGAGGTGTATCAACCTGACGGTGACGTCTTGGACAAAAATTGAATGAACCTGTTCACACCATATTCTCAGAAAAGAATGAATAGATTCTTCAAGAGGAACCTGTTTTATCCACTGTTTTATTCCCGAAATAGCCAAGCATATCCATACATCATAGTCGGAGAACACCGAAGGGAAGTCATTGTTCTCAAACTACATGAAAACTAATTGACCTCAAGATCTCAGACCTAGAAACTGGCTTAAATCATTGGTATTGTCTCTCTTCAACATCATATTCTGTTTATTGGATCAGGAAGAGTAGCATCAGCTCGGATCATCACATCCTACAGGTGTACTGCATATCAGAGAGAATGATCAAAAAAATGTGTTGATGAGTTTCCAATTTAAGAGGTGTGTCAATTGCCAGTAAATGTCTGAACTATGCCAGGTATATATATTATTCATCTGATTGAGTGTTCTGTGTGGAAATGTACATGTTGATGATTTATTCACTGAAATATTCACGAGTACTGTGTGGAATTCATGAAGAAAACTATACTCAGGGTTGAAACGCTACACAATCTTTTCTTTCTTCCTCTCTTGGCCGATTGATATTTATTTCCTCTCCTTCAAGCTGAACATATCATACGGAGCATTTCGTGGACATCAATTATCCTGATCACTGAGAAAGGACAGTTTTATGTGCTGATTATTCATATTGGTTCATTGGACACTAAATGAAATGAATAGAACCAACACAAATTAGAACATTCAATAAAACGATATTGACAAAAGTGGAGGTATCATTCATTTTTATGACAACGATTGAACATCGATAATATTACAGATAGGATATCACAGAGATCTGTTAACAAAAGACTCGAGGCTATATTTGACACGTTCCCTCAATTCAAGAAAATTAATGATATTGTATAGGTCCCAAATACATTCGAGTTGTTGAAACATTAGTCACCTGAGTTACATACATTATTGACTCGACAAGCTTTGTCTGAATGTTTGAAATTCATTCTTGTCCAATGAATTCGTGAGAATATCACTACAGTTTCCATTAGAGTAAACACAACGTTTATTATGTAGCAAGTTTTATAAACGTCCTTTCAATGAAAAGTATTTCAATAACGAGCGCAGCAGAGCAAGTCTTCGAAATAAAGAGTGCCCAGAAGAGTTTATTAATGCGTTACATACTATACTTTTTCACGAACACATAATTCCTTTCTCCGACAAGAATCAGATCAACCCACCTGCTGAACTACAAAATAATGTCATGCAACTGCATGCAACCAAAGAGATACGTATTAGTGAAATTGGTTCTAGATGTGTACAATTCATAGGATCCATAGGTTTTCATCGAAATATTTATTTTCGTGAATGAGTTATCTTCATCAGAAAAAGAAGATGAAAATTCTTCGATTCACCTAGAGGTATCCAAGTTCCTGAATCCTCAACTTTGTCTCCAGATTCTGATTGCATCATTTCTGCTCGAATGAATATTGTGTTTTTTATCCATCGTCATGCTTTGCATAAAATAAACTGCGCACAAGAATAAGAGCTTTATTGCTACAATATTTGAGAATGACAGTTGACCTCTTCTACAATTGACAGGTCGGACCGGACTCAAACAGACTCAAACGACTGAAGGTGTGCTCAAAAAAACTGTGTTGTCATGGTTATATGTTCAAGGAATTGTGTTGCCATGTTAACATGTTTGATTTTTTGAACAAATCACAGATCGTCAATCCGTGATTGATCGATCATTCAACGTGGTACATATGCGTACGCTGAATGCCATTTAATTTATGTGAGTGAAAAACGAATATTCATTCCAATCTCCAAACATAGATCTATTATAACATTACATTCTATTTTTATGTGGTCCGCCCTCTGATAGTTCTGAAAATTTGTATTCTTAGAGATTGCACTTAGATTGTCAATTTCCATAGTGACTGGTGGGCTTTCACTAGAATCAGAAAGAATACCATTCAAATTCACCAATTCTTCTGCTGCAAATCCTACTGACACATTCTCTGCCTCCATTGGTGATAAGACAACGCAGTTCTGTTTTCTTGAGTGCCAAGCAATTGGGTTACCAGCATGGAAACACACAGAACCGCTAACACTCTTCCATGTTTAACGATCACCTACCCAGTCTGCATCACACATCCCTAACAGTCGAGGGTAACCGTTCTCGTATAATAGAACATAATATTTAGTGAAGTTCATAACCCCTCATCGAGATCCGTATACAAGATTTTCAAGGTTGCATTATTGGCTTGTCCGAATATCTGCTCACATATATTTTTTTCTATCTCTTGGAGCGCACGATAGGAAATTGCTATAATTCCGCGAAACTTAATGCGTACTTAGGGAGGATGGGAAGAGGAGACAGGTGTTGTTGTTTGTTCGAACTTCTGGAGATTATGAGTTCTCAGGAATGCATTGGCAAATAATTCCAAAGCTTCTCCGTTCTATTAACGAACGAGTTTTGGTATTAGCCTTATCTGGTCTAGAGATTATTGATAAGTACATCGAACTGAATATTAGTCTCCTACAAAAAATATTTCTTTCGATTGGCTAATCTTCATCAAGTTGGAAAATCATTTCCATTGATGTGAAAACAGGACAACTCTCCTCCATACCAAATGTTTGCATTTGACGAGTGATTATTTTTGTCTGGCTAATTCTCATACCTTGTATGGTATTGTTCATCTCTATTCCCAGATATGATTTCACTTCAGACATATTCCAATTCACAAACTCATCATTGCGATTGTCCATCAATTTGTTTATTCACAACCATATATGTAATGTTGTCATCACTAACGTCATCGAAGGTTGAAAAGTGTCACATTACACACCTTTACTTCCTGCCCTCACTCAGGTATTTTCAGAACGAAACATAGATTTATTGATTTTGATCGGAATATGATGGTTGTAAATGAAATAGTATACAAACCTTGGTAGAAAGTTTCATTCCTGTCTCGAAATTATAGCTGACCTCGACGCTTTGTGTAATGTACTATTACATGTTCGCCAGGCCAATTATCAATGCATCGCCTACGAATGAAATTTAATACCTATTCTCTTTGAAATATAGACAATAGTCTAATTGTGGTCGTCCGGAGTAAAGTTTTAGCATCACTTCATCGAATTTGATGTTCCAACATTAAGGAGCATTATGCGATCCATATAATGCCCGATTCAATCCATTGTAATTGATGTCTCATCTCGGTCCTTCTTGAGTTTCAAAAAACACTCAATTGTCCAATGAACCGTTAATGTGTGCTGTTGAATCATCAGTCTATTTCAAATCTCAGTCCTATTGTACTGACATCGATATCAAGAGTCTTATGGTAGGTAGCTTACACAGTAATGGTTCTTCTAGGGCTCCAGTACATCGTTTCCGCTTCAATAACATACCTTTACGAAATTTCCGATCGTTAAAATTATTTTCCTCCAGAAAAAACACTGCGAACTGTTGAGTGCCGACATCGTTCAAGTTGTTATTCACACGTTATATTTTCGACTTTACTCAAGCTACCCGCTTTATGCATGTATTGGCTGAGCCGATAACCAGTTGATTATTTATATTGGGTCCCTTGTGACAAACAGGAATTATTACAACCAACAGAACTCACATCTTGGACATTTGATGAAAATCCTTCAGACGACAGTGACAATAAAAGTCATTTCTATGATAACTGTTGAACTTCGATGGATAACATCACAGATGAGATATTACAGAGATCAGTTAACGAAATATTCAGGACGATATCCAACTTTGTGGACTTTTTGTGCAAATATGGACAATTCGTGGAAATCTGCTCATGTGAACAAAAATTAATGAGACCTTGGTTATATAGAATGAATAACGAGATCTCTGAGGAACAGTATGATATCTCAGAGTAAACAACCTCAATCCTGTGGAGGGGGCACCAACCCCTTTCCCTATCACTTGTAGGAGATGGAAAACTCTAAATCTTCTACATGGACGAGATCAGGACTCAGGAGAGTTAGTAGTTCTCAGGAACTTTTTTAGAATCTTTCAATTTAACTAAGCACTAAGAACTACCTACTGAACAATTTCAGCAAGTTCAATTTCTTTATCACAAAAAGCACAATTCTTGAATTTTTCCACCTGAATCGATAACAATTATTTGAATTGTGTCAACATGATCTGACCAGTTCATATGGAAACAATGGGCATGAATACTCACAATCTCAATGAAAGAGTTATCAATTGGAAAATCGGCTACATATCAATGGCCACTAAATCTCATGCTGGGTGAAGCTATGGCACCTGAACAATGTTATGATAAACTGGAAAATGTCGTCCTTGAGTTTGAAAGTACGGCCATTGTCATTATTTATGAATCAAAGTTATTTGAATTATCCACCAATGAGTATTTCTATAAGTTTTTGTATCGTTTTTTACTCGCCGATTATCAGAGTGCCCTAGCACCAAGCAACTATCAGTGGCACTAGCTCGTGGTTCGAGTTTTTTATGAATTATTATGATTTCAGCACAGAGCACTGGAAATCAAAATTGGTCACATTGAAGAAATCGCTCCCGTTTAGATTCAATATAGGCAAAATTTGTTCTTTCTATATCAAATCAATTCGAAACTCTCATGTGGGTCTCAATATACGCATATATTTTTTTTTTTTAGCAATTGCATACCTCATCGGTCCCAGCACTGGGACCAAACGCCCCATGAGTCGAAACTTATGCGGGGTTAGGTATACATACAAACACAAACAGCCATGGCCTAACTAGGATTCGAACCTATGTCTCGGTGGGAGTCCCCATACGAACTCAGCGCTTTCACGCTCTCGACCACCAAGCCGCCTAATTATGGAAACATTTCAGATTATTTATCCATCATCACGTTTATCTGAAAAATTCTTTCAAATTTTCAGGAATCGGAATACGCAGAGGTGCATCGATATGGCGAACGAGTTTTGTAATCAAGATCCGATTCTATTCAAAATTAGTATCTGGGGGTTTTCGGGATGGGAGATATTGATGCGAACGAGCTTTGTAATGAATATTTGGTTGAAAAAGCAATTAAACACGCGTTTGTAGATACTTAGTCGAATTAAGAAGTAGTAGAACATGAATTGTAGATTGAGATACTGAAGAGATAAATTGCCGAGCTGGAAGAATAGTTTTATGAAAAACTAAAGAAACAAGCTTTCATGAATAGCCGAACTGAAAAAAAGCAGAAAATGGAATAAATAAAGTGTGCTGATAGATATCCAACTAAAATTATTGTGCATAACAAAACAACGTTTGCCAAGTCATCTAGTAATCTAGTAATGATATTTATTATTCGTTTCCAAAACTCTCTGTATATTGTTGAAAAAAGGGAATATTGACAGTGTCGAATGATTTCTGAATGTCAATGATTATAAAATTGAAGGAAATAAAAAGATTTCACGATTGAATAAGTATAATGTTTACTGAATACGATACTTTCCTATTCGACTTTTTCACAATGTCCCAATCATAAAGGTGTGGTCATGCTTGTACGAATTCCGCAAAACTTATGCGAATCGCAAAATATGAAATTCCCAACAGAATTCGACCTTCATACTCATGCGACAAAATTTGCAGGAGATCAAATGGTTTTGCTGTCATGAATAATCACTTCATTTCTGGTCTCACTATTTTTTTCTTTCTTCTTTATCTCTTGGAGCGCAAGAGAGGGAATCCCTATAATGTTTAAAGAACATCGTGCGTTCCTAGGGAGGATAGGGATAGGAGGAAGGTATTGGAATTTTTTTTTTAACTTCTGGAGATTATATGTTGTTGGGAATACTTCCTCAGGCAATGAATTCCAGAGCCCAGCCGTTCTATGGATGAAGGACTTTTGATAAAGTACTGTTCGACATCTTTCGAAAGTAATTGAAATATTTATCAGGGTCATTCAAACGCATTTATCGAACGAGGCTGTAATAATCTTCATACATTTTTCGGCATTTGAAAATGCTTCGGACACTTCAGATCCTTCTTTTTCTTCTGGATACAACATTAGTTCTATAGAGACGATACAAATGATACATTGAAATTGATTCGTCCAGAGAATCCATCCTGCGAAGAAAATTCAATCAAATGAAGAAATTATGACATTTGTTATTATATATCTGTACTTACCAGTAGTTAAGTATCTTGTCTTGTCTCTTTTTTTGGCCTCTGCTGTTCGCACCCTGATTCCCTAATCTCGATGTTATCAAAATAAAAACACATTTTATGCATACTGTGTGGTTATGATTCCATCCGAATTCGTAAAAAAGTTCAAATATTTCAACTTCATTGCGATATTCGCAGTCGCCATTCAACCCGCATAAATTTTGCGGAATTCGTACATGCATGAACATACCTTGAGGCTCAGCTCATTCAGCTCATAGATAAACTACTGTTCAGATTGAAATCAGAATTCATTCAGTCAATTCGGTCAACCATGGTATACAGTCTAAGAACATCAGTCTCTTTTGGTGGAATATATTGAAGTCTTATTATGCTGGAGTAGTGAACTCTGAAACTAGAGGATTGTTCATCTATATCTTGGTGTAGTTGAATCAGGAATTCCATATGGAAATTACGTATGATACAACAAACCTTCAGATGTTACCTCTATGGAGAAAAGTTCACCATTATAACATACCATAGACCATTAAAGTGGGTTCTATCACTTAAGGACCCCAGTTCCAAGCTTACCAGATGGGCCTTAACACTAGCAGAGTACGACTTCGAAGTTATCCACAGATCGGCAACGCCGACGCACTCGAATGTACGACCCAAGGAATAATTACATCAACATTGGCTATGAGGAGTATTTAGAATATGAAAAATGTAACACCATACCGATAGCAAATGTGCTAATTGAAGAAGTGAACCCCCTAACAACACCAGATAATCAACCACTAGCAATATTTATTCCAAGACAAGAACAGTTGAAGGATAAAGCATTAACAAAAATTAGGGAAATTATGAGAAAACCGGAAGTACCTAAAGATCAAGTGATAGGAACAATAATAGAATGGAATATACCAGAAAAAGGTGTATATTACATAATAGAAAAACCACTATCACAAGATGAATGCTAATATCAAACCATCTGGGAATGTCTCAAGAACTTGAAAAGTCATTGCGAACTAAACAAAGGAACCTCCATAGCTGTAATACAAACGGAAGGCCAATCAGCGGGATTAAACTGGGAAGAGATCAGTGAAATGAGTTACTTTATATTTCACAACACAAACATTAAAGAAGAGGTATTGAAGGAAATAACAAACTCAACGAAGAAGTGCGCAGACATGAGCGTGATTACCGAAGAAGACACTTGGGAACCGATATGGGATTAAGAATATATCGAGAGAGAACAACTCAAAGATACCTACTTTCTCTAACGCAATAAGGGAACTTCTTACACGAAAAGATGAGAACACATCCCAAATGTACTATACTACTACAAAAGGAATATTAAATGAAAAAGATAAACGTCGAGGTACAGACAAACTGGTTGTACCAAAAACAATAGTTAGAAACGTTTTGGAAGACTTTCACGACACACCCTTCTACTGTTATCAGGGACAACAAAAACCAATGAATGCAATTTCCAGAAGATTCTACTGGCCAACTTTGAGGGCAGATATAACAAAGTACTGTCAGAAATGTGACTCATGCAACAGAAGAAAGAAGTCACCACATTATTGTTTGTAATTACTTCAATGGATAAATATAACCTTAAAGCAACAAATGTCTGAAATCTAGTGTTAATTTCCAGAATTGAATAGGGATGGCACTATATAACTGTTTCACAAACACTTTAGAGTAAAAGGAGACGAGGATCAGTCCGTACCCTGTTACGATGACAAATACGTCAGTTTGGGACCCTATGTAGCACTATCCTTTTGAAGGAATTGAACAATAATAATAATGTGATGATGATGAAAATAATTCACTTCAATTTGGGATCACATAGGACATGACCATCTGATTTTATTTCTAATTTTTGTGTTGTAGGAAATTGACAACTCAAATCATCCAAATGCTATAAACGTACGATGAACTTTCTGTAAACCAACTCTTCCAAGTCGATCAAGTGGGATGTGCGAGTTCAGATTTTTGCTCATCTACCCCAGTCCCATGTAATGTGATGGAACGAATGATATGCAGAGCCCTCATCAAATTCATAGCCAACATCCACGTTATTGATCAACATCAGCATGGATTTATTCCTACTCGTGCCGTTGTCAAAAATCAACTTTTCGCTGTTAACGCATGGACCACTCATCTTGATGAAAGTGAACACGCTGATGTAGTATTCCTGGACTTTTCGCGAGCTTCTGATGAAGTACTGATTTCTCGCCAAATTCACAAGCGAGAATATTGCGGGGTGCGAGGCAATCTCTTGAAGTCGATCGAGTATTTCCTGACTGATAGACGCTTTTCTGATCGGGTAGGTGATAGCTCTACTGAATCACGCGCAGTTCTGAGTCGAGTTTCACAATGCTCTGTTTGAGGATCCATTTTGTTCTTGGTATTATGTATCCGACCTCACGCAAAATCGCCTGTTCACGATACCGTCATATCATGCAGATGACCTCAAGATATACCCCGCTCCTCTACTCACCCTCCAGGATGACCTAGATGTTGATACTGACTGTTGCTCCAAGTGACTGATCACCCTGTAGCAGGGTAAACGATCTGTTCTACATCTTGGAAAACAAAACCCTTGACGTTTTTAACACCAGCATGTCGTCGAAGTCATCAGTAAGGCCAATCAAATATTATAAACTCATCTTGAATAAAAGTAACAAAGAATTCATGAACTTCTGTCTGAGAAGAAATGTGATTTTGAAAGATATTGTTGTTGTGTGATTATACAAAATTTTTAGGAATATTCATAGAGAGATCTCTATCTTGGAATATTCACATTGACCATATCTGTAATAAAATAAAGAGAGTTTTTTTGCACTCCTACAACTTCGCAGCATTTTGAGTGAGTCGGGTCTTGTATCTGTATATTATGCATTGGCATATTCACATTTATCTCAAAATGTTCAGATTTGGGGAAAATCTGAAGATGTTCAAAGAATTTTCATCATCCAAAAGAGGATTGTGAGGCTCATGTTCAATTTAAATTACAGGTCTACATGTAGGCCCACTTTCATTGACAAAAAGATCCTAACCATGCCCTGCATCTATATTTATAAGTGCTTGTTATACGCAAAAAATCATCTGAATGAACTTCATCAACTTGGAGAGAACCACACATACAATACCAGACATCGGCATATTCTAGCAATACCAAAGCATGAGATAGCAACGTTCAAAGATAGTTTGAATTACGATTGTATAATTTTGTATAATAGACTTCCTGAAAATATTGAAACTTTGAATTGTATCACTTTCAAGAAGACAATCCGGGAAACACTTTTGAAAAATGCTTTTTACAGTGTGCAGGAGTTTATCGATAGTGCCATTGATGTATAAGATAGTAAATTCCAGTAGTATTTCATACTCTTTCTGTGTTTGTTTGTTCGAAAATGTGTCATTGTTGTATACAAATTGATTCGTATTGCTATCTGCTTCGATCATTTCAATAATTTTTAATAACATATTATTACTAGATACTGACTTAACAGTAATGTCATTACTGTTACTCCCTAAGATGTATATATACCAAGTTGACTTGCCGCATGTACATGAACATGTATCTCAAAATGGCTAATGAAGTATTTCTATTTCTATTTCTATATATGATGAAGAAATCAATCCAGGCCTTGAGACCCAATGCATTTCTCAAAATTGTTTTGCGGTGATTATCTGGTCCCTTCCACTCAGACAGGACATCAATGGCCTTGCAGAAGTTCAAAGATGAGCCACCAAAATGCCTCGTGGTTGTACGAACACCCTCATACGAAGAACGACTTCGGAGCCTGCAACTAACCTGCCTGAAGACGTGAACATGGTGACCTGATAACAACATACTGTATCCTGCCCGGCAATTTCTTCATTTATCGAGATTTCTTCAACTTAGATACTGATCCTTGGCTGCGTGGACATGATAACAAACTGAATAATGAAGATTTTCGCACTTCGATAAGACATCTCTCCTCCAACCGTGTCGTCAATCCATGGAACTCTTTAACCAATGGAGCTGTGTCTGCTCCATCTCTAACCCATTCGAAAACTGCCTGGACCACCATATGAACATAATTTAGAACTTATATTGAATCATGAGTACTTTCATAGTTGGTTTCTCTATTCACTATTTTTGTAACATTCAATGCATACGATAGGGCACGAAACGTTACCTAACTTTGTTATTCTGAGCATGATGAGCCTCTGGTTCCTGCTCTTATCATCTTCGTAATGATAACAATTATTTCAGAGTGAGCGTTGTCTCTCCATTTATTGTTCATATAGGTCAGTGACAAATACAGTTTCACAAACAGATGACATTCATGGCAAAATGATAGGAGTATATGAAAACACTGACAACTAACTAACGAGACCGCTCATACTATAAGATCATAGCTCATCTATAAACTTCACAAGATCGAACTTGGTTCAATATAGAGTCACTGAATGGTATTAGTTTGATAAGAGTTCGGACACAGAAATGACAACGGTTAGGGTTTTTGAATGTTTAGATTCATTAAGTTACACACCTTGCATTGTGACAAGAGCAACATAGTCGTCCTGCGCTTTTCCTTTCAAAATTGTTTGAATTTGACAATCAATTTCATAAACGTCAGAATTGAAATAATATTTCATTATCATACTTTCGAGAAAAAAGCAGTTATGGAAATAACTTGCTGTGTAACGAATTGTGCCAATTCAGAAAAAAATGGAAAACATTTATTCAATTTTCCAAAACAAATATCAAGCATTCGCTTATGGAAGGAAGATATAGGTGGAAAATCAATGTGAAGACGAGCAAAATTTGCGAGGTACTCATTAAATTTCCCTTCTTATAACAGCATCTGATTAGAATATTTTAGGCCCATTCTCAAACAGAAGATTTCAAAATCTGTTTGAGAGAATCTGCTGTTCCATCAATTTACGAAGCAGAAGAATATTAAGGAATTCAAAAGCGAGTCGAAGTATGGGATTGAGAATTTCTTATTATGAATGCAAAACTCTGTGTTCCCAGTTTTCGCAGTTTCAGAAGCTATATTATGTTCTCACATATCTATTATACCAACTTCGGTATTTATGTGAACATAAAACCAATGAGAATAGTTATTTATGTTTATGTTACTAAGCTCCTATGGCGCTAAGTGAAGTTGCTGAGAACTTAACAAAACCAAGTGTGTGGTAGGTCTCGACAAAATAAACTACTGTTTTCCAATGAATGGATGTTCATCGAAAAATGATTTGTTCTCTGTATTTCAACACTCTGTAGCTCCGAAAGGAAGCATTTCCGGACACAAGCTTATTTCTTAAAATTGTCTCAGGAATACTTCACTCGAACGTACTTATGTTACTTCCTGTATATTTAGAATGACTATCTTTAATTGCATATAAATATCTTCATGTTTTATACTTATAACTGGAGTTCAGTTTCACATATAATAAGGAATTAGCAGAAAGTATGTCCATATGTGTATATTTTCTAATATTAAAATTTTTGAACACACATTCTTTTGAAGTGGGTGTTTGTTCCCTATTTCCATTGTCCATCTTCGGCTATGATTGATTTGACAGAAAACATAACCTCTAAAATCGTATCTGACAATTAGGCGCTACTAGGGAAATTGAAAAGACAAGGAGCAGAATATATGTCTTATTCTTTTATTCACTTAAACCATTGTATTATACAGGGTGTTTCAAAAAAACCTGACCCCCTTAGTAGGGTAGGTAGAACACTGTAGAATAAGTTGGTTTTACTCAGTAAAATAATTTCGTTACGGCATCCGTTATTAAGATACAAGGTGTTAAAAAAAGGATGTTTTTACACATTTTTCAAGATTATGTCGAAACTACTGGCAACATTGTGATGAAATTTTGTATGGATGTTTCTCGGAATCTGACACATCGCATGCCTGTGTTTCTATATCTGACTCTCATAGGGGGCGCTAGTTACACGGTTCGTACCGAGTAGTTTTGAACATAACTTTTTTGAGGTTAGATTTTTCAATCCAAATTTGATGTGAACTTGAACATCATTCAATTTCACACCTAAAAGGTACTCTTGGTAAAACTCGATACCGTGTCCCGTTTTCGAAATATTTCGATTAGAAAATGATCAAGTGATTACTGTTGCTGGTATAAAGCTATGTAATAGAGCGAGTATTATGAAAAATTATCATCTATTTATTGGAAACCGAAAACAGCAATACATTTCTGATGCTAAACTTATTGATTTAACAATGAATCACAAGAATAACATCGAAACAGATTTGACTAAGAACATGGATTACTCAGTTTTGTTGTATCTTGTGCAGAAAGTCTAAGCTACATAGGTAAATTCACGTCAAGAGTTGTGAGACATAATTCAACATCACTTAAATGACCTAATACCTAATCCTCAACTGTTTAGAAGAATAATACATTCTTAAGAAAAGAATATAGAATCGTGTATTCGTCGAAACGTAGGACATTTTGAACACTTACTCTAACTGATTCAATATTTCATGTTTCTTGTGAAATATCTCTCAATTTTCAACTTATGATTCTTCGTTCCATCAATAACTTCAGCACAAGAATGATCCTATTGTTTTTGAATCTGAATAAATAGGTAATTGAACTCAATAAAATTCATTTTATACCAGCATCAATACTACTCCAATATTTTCAAATCAAAATATTTCGAAAACGGAACATAGTATCGAGTTTCACCAAGAGTTCCTTTTTGGTGTAGAATTGAATGAGGTTTGAGTTCATATCTTATTTGGATTGGGAAATCAAACCTCAAAAAAGTTATGTTCCAAACTACTCGGTACGAACCGTGTGAGAGTCAGATATAAAAACAAATTTATGCGATGTGTCAGATTTCAAGCAACATCCGTACAAAATTTCATCACAATGTTTCCAGTAGTTTCGACATAATCGTGAAAAATGTGTAAAAAAGTAATTTTTTCAACACCTTGTATCATGGAAACGGATGCCGTTAAGACATTTTTTCACTGAGCAAACCCAACTCATTTTGCAGTGATCTACCTACCCTAGCAAGGGGGTCAGGTTTTTTTGAAACACCCTAGAAAATAGAAAAGGACGAAAGTTCAGCTGTGTCCGAACTCTTATCAAACTAATACCATCCAGTGACTCTAGTTCAATAGAGCGTGCGCATTCAGAACCCGTCATGATATATCTTACTCACTCTTATGGTTAAGAACACCAAGATACATGCCTCCATGTCATTGATGACAGGTGGAAGTTCTTATACAATGCGTATAGGAACGGAGCAGACGCGTTTTCAGGCGAGGTATCTGAATGGAATACTCAGGATGCAGGGGTATAATAGAGTCTACATATAGTAGTTATGTCAGTATATAGAAATCATAAGAAAGTTGAAATCAACCAGTGCGTCAACCTCTCGCTGTGTTTTATGGTGGAGCAAACCTTGGAAATATCCCTATATCATCCGAACATACTCAGAATCATCTGAAATTTCCCGACTTTTTTTATCCAGAAATAATCATCAAGATCCCCAATTTATCTGCAGATGGATGAATCATCTGTTTCATGGTAACACTGCTTTTTCATAACGCCTTATGACAGGAGAATTACATAATCATTCATCATCAACATGTTTTACCCTGTATTCCAATTTATCTATGAACAAGAAATATTCACTCACCTTCGTGAATGCGTAAACTCCATATCCCATTATAGCTCCAGCCATCACCATATGAGTGAACATGAATAAACCAAAGGATTTATTGAATGCATCTTCTAATCTGGAAAGATCGAAACATTTTGTATGATTATTGTTATGAAACTAGTGACATAATAATATCAACTCAAAAATCTTGTAAGTAACATAGAAACAAGTCATCCATCATCTTTCAATGCTGCCCTGCTAAGCCAAACTGCCGCATATCGATTTTCTTTCGAAAATGAGTTAGACCCTGTTTCATATAGGTTATACTAATTTCCTACCATCAAATGAACAAGAATACGGTGGTATGATTCCGAAAAATGTCATTGATTCGCAATTAAAACTGTACCGAGATATGATAAAAAACTTTTATAACCTTATAGTACGAGACGAAAATAGCCAGTGACTAATTCTCAGCTTCAGGGTGTTTGAGAGAGGCATAAGGTAAGGGGAAAAAAAGAGAGTGGCAAAAACAATCCTTTGAAGATAAAATTTTCATGATTACTATGATGGATTGATGATAAGTAGGATAATAGTGCGAATATATAGCTCTGATGAATATCTTCAGTATATTCCATACAAAGCGTTTGCATTTTTTGAAGATCTGAACATATCATCGCACAACAGAAGAACAAATATAAAAATTTCATCCATATAAAACGGACAGAGTTTGTAACTACACTTGATTTTTTTGTCAATCTGCAATGGAAAATCATAAATAATCATTATTCAAATATAATCACGTGTCGAGGCGTTTAAAAAATCGTTTTGGTTAGTGGTAAAACAGTGTATAGTGTATAATCTTGTGTTCATTGCTCGTTATCTGAGGTTGAATCAGAATTAATCACAGAATCGTCACTATCACTAATGCTTTCACTATTGTCGAAACTAGGATGAGAGCTGATCCAACCATAAAAATCATTCTCATTCTACAAATCTGACTACGCCACTGGATTCTACGTGAAAAATTGTGGAAGGAACAGTTCTCACTTTTCCTCTAAAATGAAAGATAGCTGGGATACAGGGTGGTTTCAAAATGCAATGTTTTCAATTTCGCCCTGTATCTCAGGAACGAAGCGGGCTATGGACATTCTGTTCACGGTTTCGTGAGTTTCACAAAATAGTAGCCAACGTTCGCGAAAACTGCAAATCTGTATCTTCACAAATGAGCGAGATATCCCGTAAGGACATCGAAAATAGGACAGCCTGTACATACGATGAAAGTTCACTTAATGATCATAAACGTTTAGAAAGTATTTTCAATGGTTGTTTTCGAACAAACCTCCTTATTCTTGCATCGGTGTTCATTTTGCATTTATCCATATTCTAACTCATAATGTCCGTTAAAATAACATCCAATGGAAGTTCAATTTTTATCTTTCAATGTTCATCTATTTTTGTACGTAGAATGAATATTGATTGAACGTCCTTGAAATTTTCGCCTTCGAGAAGTTGTGGAATGAATGTGCCACGGACGTGAATTCGAAAATCAACATCCATGTTTGTACTGGTAATCACTTTTTTGTGAAATTCACAACTCAAAAAACAGTGAAAATTTAATGGTAACAGGCACGGTAGCTCTCATGTCTGATGGCAAAAAAGGATGTGTTGACTTCACTAAGTTTCTCAAAACTCTGAAAATCTTTCAGTATGCGCCCCCCAGTTTGTTTCAGTTGAACTGGGACATTGTAGTTATGCAAAACTTTATAATATTCAGAGGTATAGGGTTGATGCTGAATGAAGCATACATGAATAAGAACACAAAAGGTTAACTTTGAGGCCACTTTCAATTCCTCTCATGATTCAATCACAATTGACGGTTTTTTGTGAGGTACCTATAGGTTATCAACATACATTCAGCACCACCCTGTTGCTGCCATCACCCAATGCTAGCAAATTAATGCATATACCAGATGATTTCTTGAACCTCCTTCATATATTGGCCAATATAGTTAGAGTTCATACTGTGTCTAGAGACTAATAATACCTTATAACTAGTGAGTCTCTAACTAATATTAACACACCACATGTATGGGGAAATAGAAAAGATATATTTTGATGTATCAAAATCATTCGAGTGAAGAATATATGTTATGATAATTGGTCGATACCCAACTCATCGAAATCTAGTTGAACAAATGATCATTCGAAAGGGAATTTGACTAAATGGGTGGATCTGACCTTTACTCGGAACATCCTGGAATCTCGAAACTTGAATCATAACCGGAATCTTCAGTGAATCTTCTAGGCCCCACACGTTATTCTCTTTGGGAAACAGTTGACTCTGACATTGAAAGGAAACACAGAACCAGATGGTAGGACACCAAGTGGGGAAAAAATTCCCAGGTCCTGCTGATCCCCAAATTGGTGTCCACAGTAGCTGCCAAGGTGTGCCCTTCGTGTCACGTCTCTTAAAAGCCCGCCAGGGTGAATATAGAGGAACAACCTCACCAGAGATCTCAGGAACCAAGAAGGCGCCTCTGATGTTTTCCTCAACCAGCAATGGCTGTCTGAGCTATGAGGGCCAACAAATCTACGAATTAAAACTCCAAAACCTGTAGAGGAAATGATTCTCCAAAATTACTCAAAAATATCTCACCTTCCCGAGGGAATTGCCAAAAGAATAGTGGAGACAACGATCAGTCTCCAATGGTTCAAAACCCAAAAAAACTCATTTTTTTTCGGCATCGTGGAGCTTGACTTATCAAGACTGAGAAAGGAAGGAGACATCAGGAAACCTGTTTCTATATCCTCTGCAGAGTGTTATTGGAAATTATGATGAAGAAACGGTTGTAATTCAAATGCGAATCTGCGCAATGACATTGATATTGAAAATTTGACAATCACTCTAGGTTGCCAGATCAAACATTCAGGAATATAACGCTGAAAGAACTGATTGTACTGAACAGATTGAAATGAATAACACAAAGAAAAACGATGTACCAGTGAATCGCTCTTACTTCGCTAGGGCGTCATCTCGAAACGTACCAAAATAGTTGACACAGTGGACATCCTTCAACGTACTGTCTGAATTCTAGATCAATAGTGTTCACAATTTTCCTGAGAAGACTGCTGAATTCACTTCAGTAATGAAGAAAATATACGATAATTAAACAAACCAGAAACAAAACATAGTTTTCACCAGTATGAGAAATACCCCGTTGTCATTCAGTTATGAAAATGGTTCTCAGATGACTGGAGCAAGAAATTAACGATAACAATACAAAGTTTTCACTATCAAGAAGGCAAAAATTATTGTTACAGTACGTACTCAAGCACCTCGTAAATCAAAATTTTGACACAGAATAATCTCACCCGAAGGTATCATTGTGGTTGAGGTGTATGAATGACAACGAGATTATTTGACAGTATGTCATTCAGTTGTTTTTTCCTCAAGAATTTCGAGATTTCCGAAATCTACTTGTGATTTGCCATTGAAAAAGGAAATTTTTGCCCTACCAAATGGCTTGCGGTGAAACCAGATGTGATATCCATTTTTTTCTCATAGAAAATATTAGTTCTGAGAATCTCGATCTGGAAAAGAAATTCTGAATGACACCCTGTTCAATGATTGAGTTGTCATCCAAATTGGTGTCCGGAATAATGTTCCAAAATTGCCCGGGGTGGGAGGCAACTCTTAACATTTGGCAGCTATTTGAACGTTAGATATTTCATTCAATATCACTTGATTTAAATTCTACACGAATAAAATCACAATCATTCAATTTCAGTGCAATAATTTTCATGATGAACATGAGATGTGATGTAACAATTGATCTTGGATACAATTCCAAAGATGCTGATGTATTGGAAAATGAATTGTTATAGAGACTGAATTCGGTTAGGACATCACTAAACAGTGTTTCCCACTTCTGATGAACTCACGATGTGCCTATTGCAGTAAAATATGTTATTCAATTGTTCCAAAGTACTAACTTCAACTCGTTCTCTATCGCAAGTCGTTAACTCCTCAGTATAAGAATTCCCGATAATATGTCAAATAGTGAGGCGGTATCTCATGAAAATTTTGAAATTCGTGATACCAGTATTATTCATGTCCTTTATTGTTCATACATTATAAGTGCGTGCCGCACTCTTTATATCAGCTATAAGATGAGCGATTGGTATCATATCATACCATCGACTAAAAAGAATAACAATCAATATGATCTGCTTTTCAGAAACGGAGATCCTTTTCGACAGTGCTGTGCTTTTCATTGAATTAAAAAATGGTGGATTAGGATTTTATTTTATTCAGAAGAAATTACTTGACATTATTGTTTCCCATGCTTTAGATCCAGATATGTAAAGAATCAACTCGTTCCGAATGAACAGAATTTACTGTTTGCAATGGTGAAATTTTATAGCTCAAATAGGTGAGAAAATGAAAGAACACAAGTTATACTATTCATTGTTGTTGCTCGTTCCTTTGAAACCCTCATGAAATTATATGAAAATATGAATATGAAGTGAGTTCTCCTGAGGAAAAATTCCTTATATGATCTCATAAAATAATAACCCCTTTTCATTTCGATGAAAACGCACGGCACTATCCCAAATGATGTGCGTCTCTGAAAATTCGATACTTCCCAATATCGATATCCCAATACTCAACCCGAATTGCTATCAATGATATTTTTTTAAGTGAGTTCTCAGTTTGAATTAACTGATCCGTATACAAAGTGAGTGTCTCAATTACCCAAAAAGCGATTTTCACGTTACAAACTATTGGAATCTTGAGAGAAATTGAAAATTAGTTGATTCAATGTTATGTTATGACGGTTCGAAAACGACCGAATTATTTGCTTGTCTCACTTCAAATGTGATACAGTCTATTTGAACGTATTCATCATCTCTGCTCAGAGTCCTTGTGGAATTTTTTCATGTGAATACATTAGAGATCAAATGATTTCCACTAATGTTCTGATCTATCTTCTAAAACACACATTTTGTTTCGACATATAGCATAATGAGACGCTGCTCGATTCCATACTCAAATGAAATATTCGTCATCGTCGCATAAATGGTTTTCGACAATGCGTCCGGCAGTATCGATTTCTTCAAGTATTTTATCTAGATCTATGGATACCTCTGAATTCTCTTTCATGCAGAAAACCTCTCGAAAGCGTAGGGAGTCATCTTTGAACAATACGTTATAGTGATTAGTTTGCATTGAAGATTCGAATGAACCACATATACAGGGTGTCCCGAAATTGGCCTGCCAAACTTCACCAGCGGCTTTCACGATCAAAAATAGAAATAAAAAACCCTTGATGAACATGAGTCGAGAAATGTCTCCTAAGGAAGCTACGGGCTCCTGAAAGGGGGCTCCTGAAGATGATATTTCTTGAGTATTTCCGAAACTCCATGTGATAAAATGATGCAATTCGGTACAATAACTAAACTTTCCATACCCAATGCAGTGAAGATGAAATCATTCCAAAATTTCAATCAGAAGTGTATTATACAGGGTGGGACTACATTGAATATCGTTCGGAATTTTTTGGATGCATATTTTTCAAACAATTGAATCTCGGATTATGAAATTGCGCACCTCTTTACAGAGAAAAGGTAGGTACTTCTATTTCGTGACGATCAGATGTATTATTATCGAGTGAAAGCAATTCAAAAGTTTTTTATATCTGAGATATCATGCACAACATTGCAATGAGGCGTAGTGCAAAAGAAAAAAATGCACAAAAATCAAAGAACTTTTTTCATCATCATTCCTCCATTTTTTGAGATTTTATGAGATTATTTAAAGCCACTATGATTCGAAAATTGGCAACGTTATGCATAAGATGTGAGTGCATCAAAAGTTTTGAATCGATTTCACTCGAAAATAATTTATCTGATAGATGCCGAACAGGAGCACCTCCTTTCTGTGAGATGGTGTGGATTCTCATAATCCGAGATTGAATTATCAAAATTTAAGCATACAAAAAAGTTTGAGCAATATTTGATGTAGTTCCACCCTGTATTATATACTCCTGAATGAAACTTTGGAATGATTTTATGCTCACCGCATAAAAGTTTAGTTCTTGTACCAGATTGCATCATTTCATCACGTTGCGTTTCGGAAATATTGAAGAGATATCATCTCCAGGAGTTCTGTTTCAGGGGACCGTAGCTTCCTTAGGAGATATTTGTCGACTCATGTTCATTGAAACTTTTCTTTTTATTTTTGATCGGAGAAGCTACTGGTAAAGTTTGGCAGGCTAATTCCAGGACACCCTGTATGTCAGTGTGTATAATCTCTTCAGGCTGGGTTTCAAATTTTCTACGAGCTTCCTCATAAACGCAACCTTTGCATACTCGGCTATCTGAGTTGACTTTTATCCCAAGTTCTCGTGCTACGAGAGTTCTTACGTATCTCTTGTTCTGATGACGAAGCCCCACATGATATAATTGGAGTTGGGACCCACTTGTAACAAGGTTTAAGTCAGTTTTTCGTGAAACATTAGTTACTGCCAATTTATAGAGTAATTTATGCGGACTATAACCTTCTAATATAATTTTTCGATCCACATCGAAATCGCATTCTTCTACTGTTGACGTGAAAATGACTAAATCATTGTTTGTCTTGAGCAGCAAGTACAGAGAAGGATTTTTTTCTTATTTTTGTAACCAACCAAACATCGCTCAAAGTTATTTCATCTTCTCGTTAACCAGTGGCAGCTTCCATGATAGCTTCACTTCTCCCAAAGGTCACAATTATTTTATCACCATTGGCCGTTGTGACTACATGGCAGAAATGAAACTAGTTATATGATTCGAATATGTCTTTTCGGTTAGTTATATGATTTGTTACACCATTATCCACGAACCAGCTATCATGATCTGACATGAAAACCTTTCGATATCAAAGTGAGTAACATATCTTTATTTTGTCTTTCAGTATTCAACGCAGACGACGAAACTGGTTTTAGAGGTTGACCATCAGCATGCAATTTGGTATATTGTCTGACATTGTGATTATTACATGACAGTAGTTGCATATTCATTCCGATGATTTTTTCCTCAACTCATCGAATCTCTTCTGTTCCAACAAACTTGCCACTGAAACTTCTTGACTCACTTATTTGCTCTCATTCTGCTGCATCTTAGCCATCAACATCCAGCTTGATCTGAAGAAATAATGATTTTTCAATGATCTCGAGATTTTACAATTGTGTAACAATTCGGGTAACTCGATTTCATCTCCTTGTTTGATTTTCAGTTTCAACTCATCACATGAATTGTTCAATTTAGCGTCATTACTGGTGTCTTGCTGATAATTTCGAGCAATGCTCGTGAATTTTGTTTTCAGATACGCCGTCGGAGAGTCTGTGTAGGAACTACACAGACTCGAATTCCTCGTCCTATAGAAGTCTCATGATCTTCTTCAACGTATCTTTCGAAATATTGATCGTGAATATGATCAAGGCATTGGTTTCTAACTCCACATAATTGCTTAGCTCCTCATCGAACTTTGATACATCTTCAGCTCTAGCACCTGTCTATAATGCATTCGGTTCTCTGAGAGTTCATTATTCAATTTGCATAGCTCCAACAATTCTTCGAAGTAACATACCTATTCCTCAATTCCAGGTTGATCAATTCGTTTCACTTTCTGAAAGTCCAATCTAAGTTCTGGTAATATTCATATTTGAACGTCAGGTGAAATCCGGTGAACAACTTACTATTTTGTCGATATACTCAGGGTTGAATACAACTGCGTATTTAGACCCATAACCTGTTGGAGTATCTACTAGCAAAGATGTATCCTCTGATATATTCGACAATTCTATACAGGACAAAGGAATTAGGTTCATGCCAAACGGAAATATATCTATAACATTATTCAAAACATGTCAGGAATGTAATATTGTAGACAGGGCATATAAAGCATGACTAAATAACTACAAGAGTAGATATTTTAATGATATCGACCTTGCCGGCCCTGTGGAAAATTGAGATATCTGAAAGAATTCTGGCCCAAGTGAAAATTATTGGTTTGTTTCCATCTCATCGATAAGAGATAAAATGATGTTTGGATGAATCAGAAGCCATGCATTTTAGTTCTCATTCTTACCTGGAATCTTGAAACACGTCTATATAATGGTATGGAAAATACTCACTTCAAAACGGCGACATGGTATCTTACAGCAGAATTGAACTTCATTCTCTTCTTCCTCGGATCTCTTTCTCGCAAAGCCTTGTTGAACAAATACGTGACATGCCTGATCCTGAAGGTAAAAAAACAAAAATATCACTTCTATTTACTCGGGTTTTTTATGTAATTTATAAAACCGCCTCGGACTGCATACATTTTGAAAATTGACTGGTATTCATTGTACACGCCACTAGGATATTCCAGGCGCTGATTCGTTTTTTATTATTTGTAATAGCACCATCACGTATTACCTTTACCTTCTATATTTCTTTGAAGCCGGTGTTTTTTCGAATGTGGAACCAAGTACTATCGATTTCGCAGCCTTCCTTTGGAACTGTCGAGAGGGCCCTCGGTGTTCTTGATGAAATCACTATGAGGGGTTGAGCGGGTTGTACTATGACACTATAAAGCACCCTTTCGTAAGTGCTAGCGCGAAACGTGACTTCCGCGTTATTATTTTTACTTCTTCGCGGCGTCTCTTCTTTTCAACTGCTCACGCTGGACTGTCATTATGCGGAGCATGCGCAACAGGTATCAGGATAAACGTGATTTGTTCTTTAACGCGGGAATAATTGAATCGAAGAAAGAATAAATGAATACCTTTGATATTTCCATAATACCAGTAACTTAATGATAATTTACAACTACTCATGTTATATGAATATCTCTATACTTAAACTAAATGATGATATATAGTGGGAGCAACTTGAATACTAAACATACTGCCCACTTGTTTTGTTAAGTAGGGACTTAACTAAACAGGATATTTAAATTATGGATCCTCGGGTAAAGCACACAGCTTCACCAAAGGGCGGGTGTAAACCCCTTGATCACTTTTTACTTTGGCAACACGAGCGACTCCGTCCGTTCCGCAGATGAGTTCAATGACTCTAGCCAGTTTCCATTTCATAGGAGGCACGTTATCCTGTTTTATGAGAACCAACGCACCCTCCTTCAATGGGGTATCAGGAGAGGTCCATTTGTGTCGCTGCTGTAGCGTATGTAAATATTCCTGGTGCCACCTCTTCCAGAAATCAGAGTGCATACGCAACAATAGCTGATAGCGTGATAATCTATTTAGTTTTAGGTGGGATAAATCTGAATCCGGAATTACGGTGAATGGCTCGAGAGATAAAAAATGTCCGGGTGTAAGTACCGACAGGTCGTTAGGGTCTGAGCTCATAGCACAGATCGGTCACGAGTTAAGTAAAGACTCAATTTGAATTAACAGAGTATTGAGCTCTTCGTATGTTAATATTTGATCACCTATGATGCGCGCTAGGTGTCCCTTCACTGATTTGATGCCAGCTTCGGCTAAACCAGCGAAATGTGATCCGTATGGTGGTTGGTAGGACCATTTTATATTTTCGGAGGCGGCTGCGGTTTCCATGATTTTCGCTAGGTAATTTGCTGCACCCTTATAGTTCGTAGCGTTATCCGAAACGAATTCGGAACATCGACCTCTTCTGGCGATGAAGCGGCGTAATGCGCATAAAAAATTATCAGATGACAAATCAGTCACCAATTCTATATGTATTGCTTTCGTCGCGAAGCAAACAAAAATGCATATGTTACTTTTGATCGATTTATCACCTCGAGTTCTTCCTAAACTGGAGTTTGGAAGAGATTCCTAAAACGAGTTGTGACTCCGTGGACGATAAAATATGCGAAAAAATATTCATAAAAACAACGCATCGCACAGATACTGGTCGTTTCGTAGTCGCGCTTCCTTTCCGAGAATCGCAAAGTCCTCAGTTTGAAAACTCAAGATTACCCGCGTTGAAAAGATTTTTCTCATTAGAACGACGTTTGATAGCCAACCCTGCATTAAAAAGAGAATACTGTAATGTTTTCCAAGAATACATTGATAATGGACATATGTCCGTAGCTCCGAAAATTGAAGAAAACAATAAATATACGTTTTATTTGCCGCATCACGGTGTGATTAAACCGCAAGCCCTTACTACGCAATTGAGAATAGTCTTCGACGGATCAACTAAAGATTCGAATAACCAATCGCTTAATGACACATTATACACTGGCCCAAAATTGCAAGCGGAAATTAGCAATATCTTATTGAATTTCCGCTTACATCCTGTCGTCCTGACAGCGGATATAAAAGGCATGTATCGTCAAATTCTTGTTGAACTCGCGCAACGTAATTATCAAAGAATAATATGGAGGTTTTCTCCCGATCAACCCTCGCAAGAATTTACTCTGAACACGGTAGTTTTTGGTATAAACTGTTCACCGTTTCTCGCCCTAAGAACTTTGATACAACTCGCCAATGAAGAAAAACATAATTTTCCCTTAGCCGCAGACACAATCTTTAACAACACATACGTGGACGATATCGTAGTATCTTGCCCGGACATGATGTACGCCCGTGAGATGCAAAATCAGCTGGTTTCGTTACTCTCTCGCGGAAGATTTGAATTAAGGAAATGGGCGAGCAACAAAACTGAATTGTTATCGCACCTGCCCAACGAAGTCATCAATGAAAAATCGCTGAATCTGGACAAAGAAAACTCTAATACGGTCAAAATTTTGGGTCTAAAATGGAGTCCATTTTCGGATTCTTTTTCCTATTCTGTTACATGGTTTGATAATAAATGCACTAAACAACAAATCGAGTCCTCGACGACAATATAAAAAAACGAATCAGCGCCTGGAATATCCTAGTGGCGTGTACATTTGGTCCTTCGACGCCAGATCCTTCTATATTCCTTTCCAGTAGCCATTTTTTTCAAACTCAAATTATTGTAATTTGTAATATCTTGTGGTCGAAATTGGCGCAAGTGCGCAAGGCTAATAAGCCACGCTATCGTTATTTCCCTTGAATATCGGTCACTTTACTATCTTATCTCTCTCTCTCTCTCTCTTGGTCACATTTTGCTTTTCTTTCGAAAACGTCGTACATAGACACATCTCCACACCGGTCGACAAACAAGTTTTTTTGAAACTCTGTATATACAGAGCCGCACGCGCTCCGCCGTTTCCGCATTTGTTTCCGTGATTTACAATTTGCCGGGAAGTTTAATTTCATTTCGATAATGTCTAACGCAAAAAGGCTTAAAAAGGCTAAAACCTTGCGAGCCACAGAAATAAACAAAATGAACGCACTACATGCAAGTGCAATCAACGCACAACTTGATGAAAATAATCATTCCATTTTTATGCAGAGATTTAAGTCAATAGAAATTAGTTACGAACAATTTTACAAACAATACAACATTATTGTGAGTGCTATTGAAGAACATGATTTTCCACCAGAGGAAGCTATACGAGCAAACTTTGATGACCAATATTATTCAGTAAAATCAATTTATTATGAATTATTTGAACGAGATAAATTTCTGAATTCTACAGCTCTCGAAGAGGCAGTCAGCATGCCCGAAACTAAATTGCCTGAAATAAAATTAACAAAATTTTCCGGAGACATCAAATCTTTTACTACTTTCACTGATGTTTACAATGCTTTAATACATAATAATGGCCAACTTACTAATGTAGAAAAGTTCTCGCATTCATTGGCCTCTTTAGAAGGACCTCCGAAAAATTTGGTTATGTGTCATACTCTGTCTGCTGCAAATTATCCTGTTGCTTATAATGCGCTTATGAAAAGATAGAAAAATACTAGGTTGCTCTCCACATCACATTGGAATGAAATTGAAAATACGCCTCGATTGAATAACGAAAATCCCGCTCTACTTTCCAAAATCTTAGATACTTTTGTGGAAAATCTCGCAGCCCTAAACAATCTTCATTATCCAGTTAAACAGTGGGACTTTGTGTTAACCCAAATGTTGTTGAAACGTTGTGATCAAACAACTTTATCTAGATTTGAATTGCATCATGCTTCAAATGACATGCCAACCTTCAATAATGTAGTTGATTTCTTACGAAAACAATACGCCGCTTTCGAAAATATGTCATTTTCATCTATATCAAAACCTGTTAAACCAAGAACCAACGCCCCCTCTCAATCTTCTTTTACGCAATCTCGGTCCAGTTCTTCTTTTTACGCTAATACTACTAGAAATAGTAATAATGCCCGCTCGTGCGCATTCTGTAAAAGTATGGATCATTCAATTTACAAATGTCCAGGATTCTTGAATAAAACACCTGTTGACCGACTAAATTATGTACGCCAAAACCGTCTTTGCAATAACTGCCTAAGTGATTTACATTCTCTCAGATCATGTAGATCCAACTCGAATTGTGTTCACTGTAATTCAAGCTACCACCATTCATTAATACACAACTCTCGTCCTCATCCGCGTTCTCCGAACAATGAAAATAATAATAACTCACAAGCCGCTTCAACGAGTAACAATTATAATAGAAATAGAGACAACATCCCCGAAAATATATATAATACTCCACAAAATTCGTCTTCCACGAATTGTGCATTGACCGTTCTTCCTAAATCCGAACCTGACGCGGAAAAAACCCCGCGTCAGACGCAAACAAGCAACGTCTTGTTGTCTACCATTAAATTCAGAATTCGCGATCATTTTGGAAACTTTCATGTGGTCAGAGGATTATTAGACACTGGTAGCGAGTCTTCGTATATTTCAAAAAAGTTAGTTCAGAGCTTAAGGTTACCCATCCATAAACTGTCAATTACGATTCATGGACTTAGTGGAATGTTAACCAACCCACGAACAGGTGGTGTTAATTTTTCTATTACTCCGCTAAGCAAAACTTTTCCTGTTTACGACATTTATCGAAAATAATTGTTTAGATGATCTTTTGAATAGGATTTCATCTTTAGATAAAATCAAACGCATAGTAACGTTTATGTGTCGCTTTATTTCGAATAATTGAATCGAAGAAAGAATAAATGAATACCTTTGATATTTCCATAATACAAGTAACTTAATGATAATTTACAACTACTTATGTTATATGAATATCTCTATACTTAAACTAAATGATGATATATAGTGGGAGCAACTTGAATACTAAACATACTGCCCACTTGTTTTGTCAATTTCATGATTTCATCCGAAAAGTGCTGAAATTGTACTCGCTTGACTAAAATCAATAGCGCAGAATACAAATCTTGAGAGGAAAAATGTTCCAATATCTTTGACTTCGGATTTCTACTCGACAAATCTTAGGTGACCTCTCCCGCGTGTACGATCCCTTAGGTTTCCTTACGCCAACTACATTAGTTGCCAAGCTTCTCATTCAAAAACTCTGGACCTTGAAGTTGGGTTGGGATGACACCCCTCCAAAAAACATTTTGATTAAATGGAATAAATATAAAGATCAATTGAAAATTTTGGCTGAGCTCAAAATACCACGATACATTTTTTCTGATGAGGCAAAAGCTATTGAACTATGTGGATTTTGCGATGGTTCGCTCAAGGCCTATGCTGCATGTGTGTACGTTAGAGTTACGTCTCAAAATGAAATAAAATGCTTTTTGCTCTGTGCCAAGTCAAAGGTCGCACCCCTGAAAAGCATCTCCATTCCTCGCATAGAATTATGTGGTGCGTTGCTTCTTTCAAAATTGATGAGTTTTATTTTGGAGGGTTATGAGAACAAAATAAAATTTAAAAATATTTTCGCCTTCACGGATAGTATGATTGTTCTCCATTGGCTTAAGTCTTTACCGCATGGACAAAAACCGTTTATTGGCAACCGCATATCATTAATTTTAGAACATTTACCGCACGCTCAGTGGCGTCATGTAATTTCGAAAAATAATGCCGCAGATTGTGGGTCACGTGGGTTGTATCCAGAAGAAATTGTGAATTGTTCGGAATGGTGGATAGGTCCGTCATTTTTAAGAACACCCATAGATCAGTGGAATATATCTGATAATTCCACACCGAGTCTCGAGGATATCAAAAAGGAAGAAAGAAAAATTGTTTTAACCGCATTTATCGAAAATAATTGTTTAGATGATCTTTTGAATAGGATTTCATCTTTAGATAAAATCAAAACACTTAACTTCTTTTCAACTGCTCACGCTGGACTGTCATTATGCGGAGCATGCGCAACAGGTATCAGGATCAACGTGATTTGTTTTTTAACGCGGGAATAATTGAATCGAAGAAAGAATAAATGAATACCTTTGATATTTCCATAATACCAGTAACTTAATGATAATTTACAACTACTTATGTTATATGAATACCTCTATACTTAAACTAAATGATGATATATAGTGGGAGCAACTTGAATACTAAACATTCATGAAATATAGACTCATTCCGGAATTGCCGATGAGAAAATTGATATCTAACAGGATTTCTCATGAATACCCATCAAGACTACCCCGAGAGGGGTATGCCTCATGGCAATCCGTATGGTCGAATTCCCTAGTATAGATACCTTTGGGTCTTTCTGCGTAGATGAATATTCATGAATATAACATCGTTGAATCTCTGTACTCAGCGTAGAAGATTTAGTCATCGTGTTTGCTCAGTTAGAGAGCGCGTTAATTACTCGGTTTATAATATTCTTTTCTCTTCATTCTAGAGACACATACCCACAATACAATACGAAATGTTGATTCTTTCAAAAAACCGAAATTGCCTTGTGTCAACAACAAAAAGAGACAGTTATATAGTGTATATATAGGAAAATAACCACATACATTCATAACAATGTTCACTCTCAAAGTAATCTCCAATACTGTTGAGTTCAATCTCGACACTCACGTACCTAGTTGTTATCTCGAAATTTATCGAAGTGATTATAACTTTCATGTCATTGGGAGGACTATTGAACATTTTCAATCACATGTAGGAAACCTTCTTCCATTGAATGTGAGTTGATGACGGGGCTAACAATTGATAGTGATTCAATCGCACTCACTGCATTTCACGTCAGTACTTCAGTAGACGGGCTATTTGGTTGGAGGCCACGCCTACTACACCAATCAGAGACTGGCGCAAAATTCAAATTATTTATGCGACGTCACGTCACCATCATGAATAAATTTGGAAACGAGCTTTCGCTGCTGGGGAATTGGACCTCTGCATTGTGGGGCAGCCTATATACGCACTGTGGTATTCAGACCTCCGTAATATTACAATCATTCTATTGTTATTCAGACAAGATATGTAGACGTTGGGAAATCGACACAGTTGAGTAAAGCGAGAGATATACATTTCAGAGAGTCGACGAGTCGGAAATGGAACCCAATGTCGATAACAATGCATATCATTCTAGAAGATTCTAGAACATTTTGCGATCATAACAACATGTTTTGTCAAATAACATCCTCATGTCTCAACAAATAGATGAACACTAAACCACAAACAACAACAGTTGCTTGATATGGTGATCCATGGGAACAGAAAAACAAATTTGTTGACACCACGGGGGATGATTTCGAAAACACGTATAAGTTATTCAGACGCCGCCATTGGAGTACATGCGCCGGATCACCTTCAATGATAAGCAGCGGTAGAAGCTGACTAAGGATCATATCCTCGTAAGTTATCCTTTATTTTTTTATTACTCTGCATTCCGTTCACCTTTTATATTTCATACCGGAAATTATCTATGCAACTCTGAATTATTTTCATGAAATATCAATTTATTAGATTTTATTGTTTTTACTGAAGAAATGAAAGCAACGATTTGCACTCCAGACCTAGGTTTTCTTCTGTAATACCCACCAGCGTATGCTAGATGAAACCACGATCGGAAATTTTTCTATATTCAGTATTAGAGGAGTAACCCTTCTACTCAAAAAGCTAACATAGTGCCTGGAACACAACAGGATAGGGTTTCAACAGACTGGTGATCACAAAATCTTCAACCGGACTATCAGGCAACCAAAACGACAACGGTGACATGGAAATTGAACTGAATATTCATTTTTCCAATCACGGGGCCACATTCTACTGGCCATAAATCCAAGAGTGGGCTGACAATCAATCCTGAGGACCGTTCATTCTAGGAGTGGTTACAAACAAAATCAGAAAAATCAAACCAGAAGCAGAAATAACACAATAAGCTAGGCCAAGGTTATTCAACGCATCTCAAATCCACCTACCATCCCCATACCAACATACGCATTCAATTTATCTTGATGAAAACTGGTGTCTCGTATGTGTTGCTTGATATTCAATACTTCAAGAGAGATCGCTTATAGTAACAGTCAATTCAGAAGTGAGAAGAGATGGAGGGATATTATCAATCAAATTGACAGGAATCCTGGAATCACTGTAGAAAGTATTATCCGTGATTTTGATGATATTAACATAAGTGAAAACAACCAAAATACAATGCCAGAGACTAATAACGAAGAACTAAGACTCTTCTCAGATATCATACCAATATCCAGTGGAGATCCATGTGAACTCAATAATTTTATAGTCACATGTGATGAAGCATTTCAAAACTATAACAGACGACACAGAGTTTGTGAAAAAAACAATAATTCTCAGAGCAGTTATCAGAAAATTTCGCGGAAACACATCAACTCTAATATGTGGTTGTTTGAGTAATTGGTGTAAGTCACAATTGACCCTCACAGGTTGTTGAGAAGGACATAATTCACTCACCCACTATGAATTTAACTCTACACCTATTTGGAAATGATACTTATATTCAAATTTATAGAGATGATGAGAGAAGAATCAAATATTCTGAAGAAATTGACCTACAGACATTTCAAGGTTTCCAGTTGAAAATTGCAATCGTCACAACCTTACCTGGAGGCTATATGCTCGATGGTTTCAACCACCATCCATGATGCTGTACCGGCCACCATGTATACGTAGTGTGTACCAAACAGCTGTTGAAACAGATACAGTTGCTTGACGGGAAAAAAGTCGATATTGAAGGGCATCCATGTGTAAGTAAAGAGACCACAGACTTCGTTCAGACCTCTTCTCTCGTTATCTTCACGGCACTGATCACCTGCATATGATCGAGAATAGATCAAATTTCGAGATTTCAATGAGATGATGAATTTTTTCAATGGCTAGAAATACTCAGCATAACTTGTGAGCTATCAACAAAAGACCAGATACTCAATGAACTCTACTAAATAAGTAAACTAAACAAGAAGAAGGTACATTTTCAGGTTACAATATCGAAAATTATCAGACATGGATCTAGCAAATAGTGATTTAGTGACAGATCAATGCAGATTTCATTCGAAAAAAATTGGTTATGTGTACAGGGTGATTCAGCATAAATGTTCCCCCCCTAGCTCACTAATTTTTGAACCGATTTAAAAATTTGAACAATAATCTGAAATGATTTTTCAGATTTTTTTTCCGTTGAATCAGAAAATACAGAGTGCTCGAAACAAACGATTTATAGAGTACTACTTGATCTTTTCAAATGGAACACCCTGTATTCCATTGTATTCATTCTCAGATTCTTCCTGAAGAGCTGATTTCATCAATGTATAACACTTGGGGTCTAGCGGGAATGTTTACAGAGATATCGAATCGAGATTTTTCAAGCTTTGGGATTTTTTTCTGTCGAGACTATTCATCATTGATTGAAACGGTTTTCAAATCCATATCTCAACTTTTGATTTACTATCTAGTGATATTTAACTGGAACATTTACAGGGTGGTTCAAGATCCAGAATTCTGATTAGTGAATCAAAAGTTGTGAAACGGTCATGAGAGCCGTTTTGACCGATAATGAATAATTTCGTCACAAAAAAATCATAAAGTTGAAAAATCTCGATTTTGGACAACCTATATCTCTGTGATCATTCCCGCTTGACCCCGAGTGTGATACATCGATCGAAACAGCTCTTCAGGGAGAATCATTTGAAAAAATCGAATAGTACCCTGTAGATCGTTTGTTCCAAGCACCCTGTATCTTCTGATGTAGCAGCAGAAAACTGTATAAAAAATCATTCGGAATGATATTTCGAATTTTGGATGGATGGATGGATGGATGGATGGATGGATGGATGGATGGATGGATGGATGGATGGATGGATGGATGGATGGATGGATGGATGGATGGATGGATGGATGGATGGATGGATGGATGGATGGATGGATGGATGGATGGATGGATGGATGGATGGATGGATGGATGGATGGATGGATGGATGGATGGATGGATGGATGGATGGATGGATGGATGGATGGATGGATGGATGGATGGATGGATGGATGGATGGATGGATGGATGGATGGATGGATGGATGGATGGATGGATGGATGGATGGATGGATGGATGGATGGATGGATGGATGGATGGATGGATGGATGGATGGATGGATGGATGGATGGATGGATGGATGGATGGATGGATGGATGGATGGATGGATGGATGGATGGATGGATGGATGGATGGATGGATGGATGGATGGATGGATGGATGGATGGATGGATGGATGGATGGATGGATGGATGGATGGATGGATGGATGGATGGATGGATGGATGGATGGATGGATGGATGGATGGATGGATGGATGGATGGATGGATGGATGGATGGATGGATGGATGGATGGATGGATGGATGGATGGATGGATGGATGGATGGATGGATGGATGGATGGATGGATGGATGGATGGATGGATGGATGGATGGATGGATGGATGGATGGATGGATGGATGGATGGATGGATGGATGGATGGATGGATGGATGGATGGATGGATGGATGGATGGATGGATGGATGGATGGATGGATGGATGGATGGATGGATGGATGGATGGATGGATGGATGGATGGATGGATGGATGGATGGATGGATGGATGGATGGATGGATGGATGGATGGATGGATGGATGGATGGATGGATGGATGGATGGATGGATGGATGGATGGATGGATGGATGGATGGATGGATGGATGGATGGATGGATGGATGGATGGATGGATGGATGGATGGATGGATGGATGGATGGATGGATGGATGGATGGATGGATGGATGGATGGATGGATGGATGGATGGATGGATGGATGGATGGATGGATGGATGGATGGATGGATGGATGGATGGATGGATGGATGGATGGATGGATGGATGGATGGATGGATGGATGGATGGATGGATGGATGGATGGATGGATGGATGGATGGATGGATGGATGGATGGATGGATGGATGGATGGATGGATGGATGGATGGATGGATGGATGGATGGATGGATGGATGGATGGATGGATGGATGGATGGATGGATGGATGGATGGATGGATGGATGGATGGATGGATGGATGGATGGATGGATGGATGGATGGATGGATGGATGGATGGATGGATGGATGGATGGATGGATGGATGGATGGATGGATGGATGGATGGATGGATGGATGGATGGATGGATGGATGGATGGATGGATGGATGGATGGATGGATGGATGGATGGATGGATGGATGGATGGATGGATGGATGGATGGATGGATGGATGGATGGATGGATGGATGGATGGATGGATGGATGGATGGATGGATGGATGGATGGATGGATGGATGGATGGATGGATGGATGGATGGATGGATGGATGGATGGATGGATGGATGGATGGATGGATGGATGGATGGATGGATGGATGGATGGATGGATGGATGGATGGATGGATGGATGGATGGATGGATGGATGGATGGATGGATGGATGGATGGATGGATGGATGGATGGATGGATGGATGGATGGATGGATGGATGGATGGATGGATGGATGGATGGATGGATGGATGGATGGATGGATGGATGGATGGATGGATGGATGGATGGATGGATGGATGGATGGATGGATGGATGGATGGATGGATGGATGGATGGATGGATGGATGGATGGATGGATGGATGGATGGATGGATGGATGGATGGATGGATGGATGGATGGATGGATGGATGGATGGATGGATGGATGGATGGATGGATGGATGGATGGATGGATGGATGGATGGATGGATGGATGGATGGATGGATGGATGGATGGATGGATGGATGGATGGATGGATGGATGGATGGATGGATGGATGGATGGATGGATGGATGGATGGATGGATGGATGGATGGATGGATGGATGGATGGATGGATGGATGGATGGATGGATGGATGGATGGATGGATGGATGGATGGATGGATGGATGGATGGATGGATGGATGGATGGATGGATGGATGGATGGATGGATGGATGGATGGATGGATGGATGGATGGATGGATGGATGGATGGATGGATGGATGGATGGATGGATGGATGGATGGATGGATGGATGGATGGATGGATGGATGGATGGATGGATGGATGGATGGATGGATGGATGGATGGATGGATGGATGGATGGATGGATGGATGGATGGATGGATGGATGGATGGATGGATGGATGGATGGATGGATGGATGGATGGATGGATGGATGGATGGATGGATGGATGGATGGATGGATGGATGGATGGATGGATGGATGGATGGATGGATGGATGGATGGATGGATGGATGGATGGATGGATGGATGGATGGATGGATGGATGGATGGATGGATGGATGGATGGATGGATGGATGGATGGATGGATGGATGGATGGATGGATGGATGGATGGATGGATGGATGGATGGATGGATGGATGGATGGATGGATGGATGGATGGATGGATGGATGGATGGATGGATGGATGGATGGATGGATGGATGGATGGATGGATGGATGGATGGATGGATGGATGGATGGATGGATGGATGGATGGATGGATGGATGGATGGATGGATGGATGGATGGATGGATGGATGGATGGATGGATGGATGGATGGATGGATGGATGGATGGATGGATGGATGGATGGATGGATGGATGGATGGATGGATGGATGGATGGATGGATGGATGGATGGATGGATGGATGGATGGATGGATTTCGTCATGTTCTCAGCGGAGTCCTGAGTAGCCTTCGTAGACGATATCTCCAGTGGAGACTGAATTTTTTTGGTGGATCTAGAATAAAATTATCAGCTGTTAGCATTAAACATTTGCGTTTGTTATATTTCAATCCCATCACTCCACCTTTGAATATAAGTCCTATAGGCAGTATAGGTGTCACCACCTTTCGCATTTTCCTAAAAACCTACCCTAACTGAATTTCAAAACCAGCGAAATGGTACTGTCAAGGAGCGGCAGCTAATGTGTCTGGAGAACAGGGACGTGGGTTGATCAGATGTTGTTGTAATCAGTTTTTTTTTATTTTGAAAACAGCGCCTTTCGAATTTGTTGAAATGAAAAATCAGAAATCCAAAATTCTGGTCGAAATGAGTCTATTAAACTTCAAAAATCATTGCCCACAAGGCATTAAAGTTTGAACTCGAAATGAGCCAGTAAAAGTACTCAGCAGTAAACTTTGTGGGTATTATGTGACCTAATAATGAAATTAAGTTAGCCTAGTGGGGTTACCTACCGCATGCAGCTGTAAGAGATTACATATCAGGCCCACTTTTATCACTTTTTAAGATCAAGATGATGACTTTGAATTGTACCTTATGATGTGATACTTAGATCTGATTGCATTTAGCTACATATTATAATCAGCAAGAACTAATTATAAAGATAAAATTATAAGAATTTCATTGTGATAAGCACATAACTCAGTGAACTACCATATAATCAAAGGTGAACAAAGAAATATCATGAGCCCAACAGAACTAGAAAAAGCTCACCAGCTTTCTAGAACAGATCGTCAATCGATCATACGACAAATGTGTTCTAACAAAATGAAGAATTAAAATATTCATTTGAAAACAAAATCCTTGATCATATTGAAACGAATACGTCGATATAAATCCGATTTTCAGAGATTGATAACCTATTGGACTGATGATCATCACAGGTAAACTGATGAAGTTATAACACACAAATGTCAGTTGCTAACAGCTGCTCATTTTATTCCAAATCGACGATCGACCTTTTGAATTTCAGTCTCCACTAGAGATATCGTCCTATAAGGTAAGCCATGCATCAGCTGGAAAGACGACTGACAAAAAATTGAGATCTCAGCAGGCACTATAATCTATAACTGTGATAACAAACATAGGTGATTGCAATTACGATCGATACCATGCTGATTCTGATGTAGAGCGAAATTTGACTGTGTAAAGTGAAATGCTCGATGTGTTGTTCAAAAAGTAGTTATACCCTTACATAACAGAGTGATCGTTTTCGAGTATGTCTGTTTATCTAATGCAAACCCTTCGAGAACGACTTTGAACAGTGTGTACCAAAATGATGTAGTGAATAATGCACGAGAAAATGGAAAGTTAATTAATGAAATTCCAAATGCCACAGAATGAATAAATGAATGGATGAATGAATTGATGAATTAAAAAATGAATGAATGAATAGATGAATTGATAGATTATTGGAAAAATAAATGGATGAATAAATGAATGAATAGATGAATGAATGAATAAATGAAGGAATACATAAATAATTCGATGAATGAATTAATGAATGAATGAATGAATGAATGAATGAATGAATGAATGAATGAATGAATGAATGAATGAATGGATGGATGAATAAATGAATGAATGATCAAAAGAATGAACAATAGAGTTAATGAATGGATGAATGAATGAATGAATGGATAGATAATCAAATGAATGAATGAACAAATGAAAAGATGAATAGATGAATAAATGAATAAATGAATAAATGAATATATGAATATATGAATATATGAATATATGAATATATGAATATATGAATATATGAATATATGAATATATGAATATATGAATATATGAATATATGAATATATGAATATATGAATATATGAATATATGAATATATGAATATATGAATATATGAATATATGAATATATGAATATATGAATATATGAATATATGAATATATGAATATATGAATATATGAATATATGAATATATGAATATATGAATATATGAATATATAAATATATGAATATATGAATAAATGAATGAATGGATGAACTAATAAATGAATAGATGGATAAATGAATAGATGGATGAATAAATAAATGGATAAATGAATAAATAAATGAATGGATGAATAGATAAATGAATACATGAATGTATGAATGAATGGATTGATGAATGAATCAATGAATGAATTTATGGATGCATGAATGAATTAATGAATGAATTAATGAATAAATTAATGAATGAATTAATGAATGAATCAATGGATGAATTAAAGAATTAATTAATGATTGAATTAATGCATGAATGAATGAATTAATGCATGAATGAATGAATTAATGAATCAATGAATGAATTAATAAAATGAATTGATGAATGAAATAATGAATGAAATAATGAATGAATCAATGAATTGATTAATGAATGAATTAATGAATGAATTGATGAATGAATTAATGAATGAATTGATGAATGAATCAATGAATGAAATGATGAATGAATTAATGAATGAAATAATGAATAAATTAATGGATGAATAAATTAATGAATTGATGAATGAATCAATGAATGAATTAATGAATGAATTAATTAATCAATGACTGAATAATTAAATGAATAAATAAATGAATAGATAGATGAATGAATAAATGAATGGATGAATAGATACTACAACCTGACGAAGTATGAACACTTTATTTCTTCTTTTATTTTCTAAAACTTGACCAACCTCTGAAGATATTTGACCCCAGCAAGATGGAACTCACTAACGTCTCCACATAGCCATAATGGTATTTTGCGTATCTGTTGAACTTCTTGTTGGTTTCGTCGAAATCGTAGGGTTTTTCGAATTCCGAGAAGTCGGAAAGGGACAAGTAGAGCTGTACGGCAAATCTCACTTTGGTGATGTAAGAACAGATCAGGCCGTAACCAGCCAACATAGATATTATGTAACCGATATCTAGTTCTGCGTGGTTATAAGAATTATCTGGAATAAAAAATCAACGGTTTTGAAAGATATAGTGAACGTTATAATGATAGTTGAGTAAGTATACAGAATGTCCAGAAAGTTCATGCCGTAAATGATAGGTCTGATAGAGTGAGCCAAATCAATATCTCTTACACGGAGTTATCGACCTTGAATGTTTCTGTAAGTTCCACATATCCATACTCATCAATGTTAAACTCTTTTTTTTTTTAATAAATCTGCCGGTACTTGATGGAAATCCATGACAAATGTGAAAACTTCACAAACGATAAGATTTTCACAAAATTTTGTGAAAATCTTATCGTTTGTGGAGTTTTCACAAATGCTAAACTCATCCATGGTATTTTGTTTTCATGTTCTGGTTCCCACGAAAAGGAATATAATATTAATATTAATAATAATAATAATATGTCTTTATTCATCATCATCATTTCAGAACTGGTAGAGAAAGATACGAATAGATGAAAGGGCGGGGTTCAGCTAAGAAGCTGCTTTAAAACCCAACCGGTAGAATGATATAAATATGATTAATAAGAAAATAAATTACAGAATTTTCAAAATGAATTTATGATTAAGAATTGTACATAGGTAATCGGAATAATTACCAGAAAATCAGTATGAATGTATAAGTGGACAGTACAGTTTATTGCACTAAATAAGATAGTTACAACCAAATCAAAAATCACGCCGTCATAAAAAAGGAAAAAATACTGCCGCCCAGAGAAAAAACAATTTCAGTTTCTTGAAATGATTCAATGTGAATTTCTTGAATTCAACAGGAATGGTATTGTAGAGCTCAGCAGCATTATAGGAAAAGCTGCGGGTGAAAATTGACTTGGTATGTCTAGGAATGAGTAGCAAATGCTTGTTGCGCGAAGACTTTCCAAGTGATAGTTTAAAAAGTTTATTACGTAAATATGACGGTGAACCACATGTCAAAATTTTGTGGGTGAAAGTGAGTAGGTGTATTTCCCTCGTGTGTTTCAGTTTCAGCCATCCAGAGTCATGAAAGGCATCACTAATGTGTTCATATTTGCGGATACCATATGAAGAACGAACACAGCTATTTTGAATTTTTTGCACACGTGTAGAATCAGTTTGTGAAAGAGCAGGTCCGTAGATACAATCACAGTACGCCAATCTAGAAAAAATGAGGGATTCGCAAAGATTTAATTTAGTTTTTTTCGATCAGATATCTCTACTCGGATAAATTTGTCTCAATACATTAAAGGAGGATTGGCATACATGGTTGAAGTGCTCAGTGAATCTCATGTCAGTATCTAGCCATAAACCCAAATTCTTACATGCATCCACAAAGGGAATTACATCTTTGTTAATTTGGATTGAAAGAGAATCACATAATTCTCTTCTCACACATTTAGGACCAAAAAGCATAGCTTGGGATTTCTTCGAATTCAATTTCAAATTATGAGCACAGAAGGCATCGCACAATAACTGTAAATTTCTGTTGATATCTTCTTCGGTGAGCTTAAAATTATAGAAATTGAGAGAGCTGTAAAGTTGTGTGTCATCAGCATAGTGATGAATGTTACCTGCTCTAATATATTCATGGAAGTCGCTAATATAGAGTGCAAATAGTAGTGGTCCTGAGATGGAACCTTGCGGGACTCCGAATGGTTTCAAAAGGGAGTCTGATTTGTTACGGTCCAATATGACACGGCTAGACGAATAACTGCCTAATAGCGATACTGAGGATTCTGAAAAACCGAAACACAGGAGTTTTTTTTGCATAGAACTGTAGGGTCAAGTGTGTCAAATGCTTTGCTGTTATCCAATGAGATGGGGCTAGTAAAGTAACTGTTATTCAAGGATTTCAGGATATCATCTGTTATTAGGCTCAGTGCTGTTGTAGTGCTATATTGGGCGCAAAACCCCGATTGAACACTAGTCATCAAATCTGTTTCGTTAGCAAGAGTAGTAGTGCTTCAAGAACCATTTCGAGAGCCTTTGGGAGTGTGGGCAAAATACTAATAGGCCGAATATCAGAAAATTCCTTAGACTCATTACATTTCGAGAGTGGGAGGACTATGGCGTGCTTCCACAGAAGAGAAAAATTGGAGGATGAAATAACAAAATTGAAAATGAAAGTAATATGATCCAATAAAAAGGGTGATACCATGTTATGTTCAGAGAACATCGTGAGAACCAAGGAAAATAAGGTAGGAATTGGTGTTCTTCTTGAATTTCTGTAGGTTATATGCCTCGGGGAACATCTCCAAAGTATTGAATACTGTTTGAATAATTTGATGTCAATTACAACAATGACTGTCACCAAGCCAGTGTATACACTGAGAAAATGAATGAGAATTTGTGAAACTAAATATGGTGGTTCCGAATTAGTTTCATTGAACACAACACATATTCGTGATATCATTCATTTGAGAGATAAATACTTAGACAAACCTATTGCATACCACCTCCGAATTTTAATAATCCAAGTTGATATTCACCACTACATCAAATAACATGTTCCATATCCAGTAATCAATGGATATCTCTTATGTAGTGGTATTATGATTGTGTTGAATGTTACTTCCCTGATATTTCTATTCACCACCACGTATAAGTGCGGACGGTAATAAGAATAGGTCTACTTTTTGTGATGTAGAAATCTACCACATCAGAGTAATATGCCGAAATCACGAAGCCCCATTTTTTTCAATGCAGGTGGCTTGGCGTTGGCGTGGTCGTTTCATCAGTTCATAGTTCATCTTTCGTTGCGTTCGTCTCGTGAATTATGAATCAAATAAATTCCATTGGCACATGGAGTTTTGATTTGCAGTGCATGTGTATAGTGTAAGTACATACTTACCTTCAAACTGTGGTACTGTGAAGTGTGAACTGTACCTGATAGTGGTAACTTGAAGAGTTGTTACCGGTGTTCAACAGTGAGTAATAATTCGATTTTTCTCTCATTGCCAATTTCATTCATATACTTAGATAATTATCTCTTCTACCTACCTAATCAAAATAATCAACATACCTGCAAATTATTCAAATTCTGTGATATTCTACAATTTTTTCTCCAAATGACTATGTCCCTGTCGGCGGAAGAGAAATATCGATTCAGAGTTTGAACAGATAAGAATGAACGAATCCATGAGTAAAAATCACTAGTTTGTAGTGGTAAATATGAATTGAATGAGTAGGGTATAAATTTATTGTTTGTGATGAGTAGCTCATTCGAATCCAAAGTTTTTCCTGATGACATGAAAGATTTGTTATAGAATATAGGCAGGGGCCTCCCTTGAACTGTTTGCGTGTGTAATGATCGTACTCTGGACAGAGCATGAAGGTCGTTTAGGTGGATGAATTGACCTGTGTCTCAGTCAGGGCCAAAATGTCTGGCTTCTCAGTCTGATATTGTCGATGGACGTCGTTGGTGTTCCCACTTCAACCAAGGGTGTTACATAGGTCTATTTTCAGGCTTTTGTATGCTTTTCACATGCGATTCCCTCTAGAACGGTACGGGATATCGATTGAAATAAGTAATTGTAACGACTTTCATTTCTGTATAGCCCTTACTTTGGGGCTTGTTCGGGTAGAGACTACTCTAGTATTTGACGAAGCAATGGGGGTCTCGGACGCCAGATTGGTCATGAGCTGTTTTATTCCACCCGTTCTGCACAAAGCTATTTTTGTAGAGGCCCAAAGTAGCAACAGTGGAGACAGGTGCAGGTATACCTACCTCGGTACCTACAGTATGAACCAGGAATCAATGTTATTCAATCGACCTGAAATCAATGGGGAGCAAAGGGAATGTGATGGTTGAATTAGAATAACCCCACGGTAAGTCCTGCCTGACGTAGGAGGCGACTAAAAGGACGCCAAGTGTGAGATGGTTAACGCCATCGCCCGGTGCGATACCACCACATCAACCATAAGCACTTATGTGAAATGGGGATACTCATTCGTATTTCAGTAGCTGCTTGATGCTCCTGCCAACCCAACCCAACCCAATTTCCTTTTCTTTCCACGCCAACCTCCCTTCTCTATACAGAATAAGCAAGAATGAGTTCTCTTCAAGTGGAATTATCCGGAAGTAAAATACCTCTCCATTCGGATTTCTGGGCAAGAGGTGCTAGAGGAGGTTCACCATCGACTGAAAAAGTCCTCAAGATAGACCTATATTACATCTGAGGTCTGAGTAGGAACATCAACGATGTCCATCGACACCTTCAAATTGAAAAGCCAGACATATTGGCTCTTACTGAGACACAGGTCGATCCATCCACCAATATCTATCTGCCCTGTCCTGGGTACGAACTCCACACACGATTCAGATTCAAGGGAAGTATCTGCCTCTACTCTGAAACGAATCTCTCATGTCAACAAGCAAAAACTCTGGAACCAAATAAGTTTGATGTCATGTGGTTCAAACTCGATTGCCAGAAACAGACCAAATACCTTTGTTGTCTCTACTTATCACCAAATGATCCATCCTATGAATTCTTGTCTCTGAAGCTTGACCAAATTCAACAGAACCATTCAGCAGCAGAAATCATCATCATGGGCGATTTCAATGTACACAACAATGCTTGGCTCGTACACTCTAACAAAAAGGATGGAGCTGGGCGACAAGCCGGAGCTTTCGCCATCACTCACGGCTTAGAGCAGATTATCAAAAAACCCACACGAATTCCCGATGCCAATAACCATTCAGCAAACATACTTGACTTATTCCTCACATATATTTCAGCACCCTACACCGTATATGTACGAGCTCCACTTGGCAATTCTGACAACACACATATCCACAACCTGCCAATTTTTCATTCCATCAACTGCTCCGGCGCCCCCACGTCTTATATGACATTACAATTCAGGAGATTTGGACGGTATCCGCATGTTTTTCTCATAGTTTCCTTGGCATAGAGTATGCTTTGAGTCTGAGGACCCTGCACAGTGTGCTGCGGAAATATCCGAGATCATAATGCTCGGAATGGACACAAACATACCTCATTCTTCGAAAAAATCATCACCATCGAAACCCTGGTTCAACGAAAACTGTTCTAGAACTGTTGCCTTGAAACAAACAGCCTACCATCGCTGGCGCAGAAACCCTAACCTCGCGACTAGAGCAGGATATGTTGACGCCAGGAATAACTGCAACCTAACAAAGGATGCTTCGGAAGAAACATACACTGTCAAGATAAGATCGGAACTCATAGATTGTCCCAATGGCTTTCGTTCGTTTTTCACCACTGTCCAAATCCGACGGCACATTAGCAACAACATCGCAGTAGAAAGCAAATATTTCAGCACAGATGTTCGCAGCAAACTCTACTTCATATTCCCAAGGAAGAGTGCTGCCAGACATTCCACCCGTTGAGAGTCGAATGCCCGAAATCGTCTTCCGTTAACACACTATCAGACGAATTTCGCTTGGTCCCAAAATGAATGAGGCTAACGGTCCTGATGGAATTTCACCCATTATCCTCGAAAAATGTGCACCAGAATCAATACCGATTCTCTAAAAGTTGTTTACCCACTCGTACAGGTCGGGTATTTTTCCATCATGCTGAAAGACAGGTAGAGTCTAACCAATCCCCAGAGAAGGGAACAAGAACCTGCTCAACAACTACAGGCCCATTGCCCTGTTATCAGTAATCTCCAAATTGATGGAGAAAGCAGCATGAGAAAGCCATCAATATTGAGCTCACCAAATATCTGGAGAGCTCAGGAATCATCAATGATAGACAATACGGCTTTCGCCACCGTAGATCAACTGGAGATCTACTTGCCTACGTCACCCATTTATGGCAAGTTTCATCAGGAAGACACGGAGAATCTCTAGCTGCCGCGTTGGACATATCGAAAGCATTCGACCGTGTTTGGCACGAAGGGCTCCTCCACAAACTACCATCATACACGGCTTACCACCCCAGCTATGCCATCTCTTATCGAGTTTTCTTTCAGGCAGATCCCTCCACGTGGTGGTGGACGGTGTATCGTCTAATATCATTGGCATCAATTCCGGCGTTCCACAAGGATCAATTTTGACACCAACATTATTTCTTCTTCATATCAATGATCTGTTGGGAGTTACAACTTACCCCATCCACAGCTTTGCAGATGATAGTATCCTCCATACTGCGTTCTCTTCCAGAATTCCCATTTCTTTCCAAAAAACTAAGAACTCACGGCGCAGGCAGGTCAATGCTGTCAATGTAGACCTTGCTGAAATCACAGCCTGAGGAACCAACAACCTAGTTGAATTCAACGCCACCAGAACTCAAGCCTGTATTTCCTCTAGAAAGGCTGAACTCAGTATGACCGATATTGTAATGTCTGGCACCACCATCCCCACCAAGCCTATCATATCTATGCTCGGTATTTCCATCAGCAACACTCTTTCATGGAATAATCATGTCAGATCCAACGCAAAAGCTGCTTCACAAAAACTCGGATTCTTGTTCCGTGCAAAAAGCTACTTTACACCTCAACAGCCTCTCATGATCTGCAAAGCGCAGATACGGCCTGTTCTAGAATACTGCTTCCACATATGGGGTTCATCACCAAAACATACGCTGATGCTCCAGAGAAGAGCTAGTCGCCTGGTGGGCGACGCCACACTCACTCACTCTTTGACATCATAGGAACACCGTAGAAAGGTTGGCGATTGTTTCACTTTCCTATTGATACTTACACGGGAAATGTTCTTCGGAAATCTCTGCTATGATTCCTTCACTAGCAATATCAGTCAGACAAACTAGACAAGCCCAGTCTGCTCATCCTTTCGTTGTCAACCTCGAAAGATGTCGAACATCACTTTATCAAAACTCCTTCATCCATAAAACGGCTAGGCTCTGGAATTCATTAACTGCCTAGGAACGCACGATGTTCTTTGAACATTATAGGGATTTCCTTTCGTGCGCTCCAAACGATAAAGAAAAAAAATCCCCAACAACATATTTGGATCTCCAGAAGTTGAAAAAAAAATCGAATACCTACCTCCTGTCCCTATTCTCCCTAGAAACGCACGATGTTCTTTGAACATTATAGGGATTTCCTTTTGTGCGCTCCAAGCGATGAAAATCGACTTCAATCACAAACTCTGGGTTTAGCCTGGAATACTGGTTGCTATCTTGAGTCTGGACAATAACAGGAATCAAAGCAAATACTTTCCGGGTCTCTGGTTTTTTTAGGTTAGGCCTGGAAACTTATTTATTCAAACTATTCCATAAAGTCTATCTGGAGAATCGGAAACACAGTTCCAAACGAATTGAACAGATTCAATTCCTTTTTATATTTCCTTTTCCTTCGCTATTAGGAAATTTCAATATCGGAATTCTAGTGAGGTTCATTATATTTTCCTATCCATTTCAAAATTTCATCAAACACCTGCCACAGCCTGACAGGATTCCAAGCACAAGGACACAGATGCAGAGAACACGATTTTTTAAGGAGAATAAGAAGAAGAAGAATTGACAACTGGCTTGTCAGTGTCAGCCGTCAGTCAATGATCATAATCAGCAATTTGACAAATGAAAATATTGAAAATCATCAAATGAATTATTGGAACCATTCGGAACTGAAAACGATGACAACAGAGGAAAAAATAGGGAATATACAATCACAAAATAACTGTTCAATCGTGAATACAAATTTTTGGATTCGTTATACAGGTCGGGTGAGTATCGGTATGGTATGAAAAACAACAGAAATGAAATGAATCTATAACCGAGATGAATCATATTGGTGAAAAATATTAAACAAACTCACATGTGCAACAGATAATCACTATACATTAATGGCCGGTTGCACAAGAGCTCATCAATTATTTCATGTCACTTCAAATATTTGATGCGACGTTATAAATGGAATTTGGTTGCATAAAAGTCCCCATCATGTACCTAATGGCATGGTAACTCAATCATCTGATTAACTTATGATGATGACTATTCGACTAAAAAGTCGGTTGCACAAAGGCCACTCAACTTTAGATCTCACATCAAATCGACTTATTCATGGCATCAACTTGATCAGTGTTCGAACACTGATTAACGTGACAACCACAAAATGACTTGTGAAAGTTCCGACAAATTATTTTGAATATTTCGCAGAATTCTTGCAGAATCTGAAGAAAACGTCAGAGGTTTCAGTTCTTCTTTCATTTCAAAAAGGTAGAGTAGGTAAATGAACACAATAATGAAAGTGAATGACTATTATAGGTATTACAGAAAATGTCTAGCTCATCATTGTCTTTACTATCTGAAGAAGAACTACTAATTCACAGGCCAAGAACCTTTTGAAATAGAAACAATCCATTCCGAATGTATGATGACAATGATCTCAATACCCGATTCAGGTTTCCTGTTACTTCTGTCAATCATCAATCTGAAACAATCTGAATGAAAATCAGGAGAATAAACCTAACCATCCAAAAGCACATGTTCCTAAACTCACAAAAATGCAGAAAAACTTATATTTAACCCTGAATCGACACAGGAACAGAATCTACTACCTTTGCTAATGCTACTGGATGTATTCGACTGGAAAATATCCAATAACAAAAAAGTTATGACCATCCATCATTTCAACTGATTAATAATTAATTCAAATTCTATATCGTAAGCAAAAGGTTGAAAAATATTAAAGTCTTCAGGGTTGTCATTATGTTTATCAAAGTTTACTATCAGGAAAAGGAAAATCAATGAATTACTCAGCTCTCTAGGGTTTTCAGGTTTCGAGCTTTCGAACAAGTTGTATTCACTACACTGTTTTACAACTAACCAAACCAAAAACTGAGTTCCAATCTTCTCCTGAAGATGCTGACATAGTTAGCGAAACACGTGTCGAGGAGTTTGAAAAATCGGTTTGGTTAGTGGTGAAACAGTGTAGTGCATTTTTGTGCCAAAGTGAAATTCAACCAAAATCAGTCTCAGATACTTAGATATTAATCAAAAGCAGTCTAGTATTGAAGCTGATCAAAAACACTTCATTACATAATACTACTTTCATTGAAAAAATATGAAGAAATCAAACGGAGAAAGCAAAATGTAATTTTTTTCTCTCTGTAAAAGATTCCTTCATCAAACGAAGACAATTCGTCACATTCTATATAGAACATAATCACTGAACAGCGTTTACATATCGAGAGGACCATGATAATGAGATAATTCAGTTTCATGAATATCGTTAATACCATGACAACAGTTTGAAAATTTTTCATTAAATAGTTATTCTTCTATATACAGTACTGACATCATTTCGGTTCTCTATCAGCCATAATCATACACGACATGACCTTTTCGGACACCCAGTAATATAGGGAATAAAAAGGACCCCGCACATTTGGTACGGAAATTGGCATCCTGCAAATTTTTCTGAAAACTTTACAGAGTGTTTCCTAAGTACGGTTCCTAACTGCAGGTGGTGATTTGTTAGGTCATTTCAGGAAGAGAAGTTTTCATTAACAAATGTCCGGAGTTGTTCCGTTTCTGAGATACAGGGCATTGAAATCTATAACAACTCTTTTGATGTTTTGGAAAAGAAAGAGATTTTGATTTATTATAGGCACGGCAGCTCGCTTGTTTGGGAGCAGGTGGTGAGTTATTTCTTTTTATTGTTTACTAGTGGGGTTATCCTTTTGTCAGGCGCCACTCAGTTTTCACAGCAGAATTACTGAGAAAAAAATCCAAGATATAAATATGAGCCAGAATAACTGTTAACTGATTTATTCACCTTAACATGCCAACAATAGGTATTCAAAATGGTGGTAAATATGTTCTATGATTATACTCAGTACAAGGGTAGATTTTCCTTCATATAGGCCTATACTTTGGGTTCACAGAGTCTCTAACAGACCCAATAATTCTATAGAATGTAAAATCCGATCTTAGACTGTTATATGTTAGCTAAAAGTGTTTAAATATCTCATGACATTAGACAGTGAAAAATAACTATTTAAATGTCCTCAGACAGGAAAAAAAATAGGTAGATTAAATGTCCCCAGACAGTGAAAAAATATGATTGTATGTTAAATGTCTTCGAGACAGGGAAAAAAAGTATGTATATGGAAAATTCTGACCTTAGCTGCAAGTTCTGGATTTTATACCATGAGATTCCAACTGTGGTCCACTAGATCTCACTACCTGGATGAACAAAGACACTCCCCCCTCAGTCGGCGTTAGGGGTTAGGTGTGCTAGGAAAACTGGATCCCCACACAGCTGACAGGAGTCACAACCACCTGGAGACCTGGGCACTTGGTGTATCCCAGGGCAACTGGATTCTGCACTGCAACTCTGGCTGACGGGTCCACAGGCTGCCACCAGGGCAAGCTCTTCCTACCATCCAAGCTGGACCAGGACGTCTCACTATCTGACTGGGCTCTGGGAGTTCAGGCTCCAAAGTAACAAAATCCTAGGGATTAAGAATCATCAACCATACCAGGAGTCTGGACTACCCTGGACTTCCTGTCAGAAGTCAGGATCACTGGCTATCTAAACCAGAAGGGCTGCTAGGGACTTGCACTGTTGGCAGCAAGGATTCTGCCAGAAATTCCAGGCTGTCGGGTCCTATAGATGCCCAGAGACATACACAAGGAATCACCAGGGTCTTGCTTCCACCTTCAAGTGTGTTGGTGACTCAGGCTTCAAAGCACGAAGATCCCTCAGGTGCCTCAACCATCGAAAAAAGTATCCAAATGATGTCCAAACAGTGAAGTCCAGAAAACAGTTCAAGATTTCTAAATGCCCATAGTTGATGAATGATTCGATTCTTAGTGATTCATCCAGTTAACAGTGTTGATTGATAAAATTCAAGTCCAGAAACATGCCATGTGGTCAACAGAAAATGGAGTTCAAATCATCCACTCAGTCTGTATACCCTGCTCCCCTGTATAAGGCCGTGATATCCGAAATGTAGATACCCCATCGAATATCATTCACACAATATGAGATTCAATATTTCTTACCTTCCTATCGGAAAGGCCTAACACAAAAATAGGTGTCTACCACCTGACTTGATCGCACGAGAGCCAAAATAAAAAAGGGCCTCATTTTGGCTTCAGCACATGAAACCTTTTCGCAAGAGAATGAATCAACAAGAAGGATGAATAAACGGAAATTGCTCAAATAACAAGTTTCCGTCAATCAGAGCACTTGTGATCTATTTCAAAAAAATAATACAACCCAAATTTCGTCTCTGCGCAGTGTCAATCTAGCCACCCAAATAATATGATTCAAATCAGATTCAGGGATGCAACTTGAAAGAAATATTAAATATCGATCATGACATCGATAGTCGATACGATAGTCGATACATTAGTCGATTCAACAGTCGATACAAAATTGCGAATATTCCTGCACCATTACAGGCCACTGCCACTAAACGCGACAAACAGTCTTCTACTGGCAAGAGACTATGATGGAAACAACAATATTCATGGGCATCTGACAAATATGTAAGATTAGATGAGAAGTGGACGAAAATAACCTATCAGTCATCCAGTCATGGACATTGAAAATGAAAACATTTAACAAGATGGAATTATGTAAAGTACCTCAAAACCTAGAAAAGAAATCATTGAGTTACGCAGTGCATCTCTACAAAGCTTCCCCATCACCTATTTGCAGAATTCACACTATGGAACACGAGAAGGCAAATTTTCATGCTACAAATCAAAGAAAAAACACGGTAATTTTAAAATATCATATATTATATCCTGTTATCGATTTGGTTGAAATTTTGTACTCTCATTTGAACTAATGAGTCGCTTATTTAGCCCTATTTAGATTAAAACTATTGAGGCCAGTGGCGTCTCTGTGGGCACCACAGCCAACAATATCGTGAAAAAATCACGCCACTGACTTTTCCTGCTCAATTGTTTTTTTTTTTCAGATTGAACACCTCAAAATACAACTGATGCATTGGAGAAATGAGTTTAGACTTCTTTCTGACAAAAATATAATCGACACTAGATATGATTGAATCTTAGATAATTTCACAACGTCGCATTAAATTATCGCTTCAATTCTCTTGTCAATATTTGACATCAGACAACATTATTGTCATAGCAGTAAAATTCAGAGTTGTCAATTAGCAGCGATTCCATCATGAATAATTATACCACTACTGAAATGACTGACATGCACCTTATTTATGGAAATTTGGGAGAAGCACAAAGGATTTACCAGGACAGATATTCTCACAGACTAATACCTTGCGCTGAAACATTCAGAACGCTACATGCAATATTATGTGAAACTGGGAGTCTCAATAAAAATGCAGGTGGTGGAAGACCAGAAACGGTAACAACGCCTGAACTAGAAGAAGCTATACTTGATGCGATAAAAGAAGGATCCTTCAAATAGTACCAGGAAGATTGCACTGCAGCTTGAAGTCAGGTCAAAAACCATTTGGAAAGTTTCAAAATCATTTTCTGCATCAATAATCGCTGAAGTTTGAATAGGATTTATTGGTGACTACCTAATAGGCCCATTTTTACAACAAAAGATTAACAGGTGAATCCTGCACGGACTATTTGCGAGATCATCCACCCCTTTTGTTGAAAGAAGTACCTATACTTGTGAGAGGCAACATGTGGTTGATGCACGTCGGGACTACAGCTCATTTTGGTGTTCTTGCTCAACGTCGCCTACCCTAATCGCTGGATTGGACGTGCAGGACCTGAACATTGGCCTTCTCGCAGTCCTGATATGAATCCTCTAGATTCCTATTCATGGGGTCATCTGGAGGCTCTTGTTTATAAAACTGCTGTGAATGACTTGAGGAACCGAATAATTGACAATTGCAATGTGATAAGGACTATTCCAGAAATGTTTGAGCGTGTCAGACAATCAATGGCAAATCGAATGCCGTCGTGTATTTCATCAGGAGGTGGACATTATTTTATATTTTTGGTTTATCTCGAAAACGAAGCTAGATATGATGAAAATACATTGAAGCAAAGAAATGTATTTTGAGTTGCTTGATCTGAAACAGATGAAAATTCAACAAACAAAGTCAGTGGCGTACTTTTTTTCACAATATTGTTGGCTGTGGTGCCGCCACTGGCCCAAATAATTTCAAATCAAATAGGGCTAAATGAGCGCCTTATTTGTTCAAATTGAAGTATCAAATTTCAACCAAATTGGTTCTAGGATACTCATGATTTTTTATAATTCACGTTCTTTTTTCATTAATTTAAACGCCCTGTATCTTGGAAACGAAGGAACTCCAGACATATGTTCATGCGAAATTATCTTCTTAAAATGACCTAAAAAATTCCCCTCCCTGTAGTTAGGAACCGTAGTTAGGAAACACCCTTTATATGTTCCAGATATTGGCGTTCTCATTATACAGTTCAATCAATAGATCGATTAAATAGATGGGTTTTGAGCTACAGGATGTCGGACATCTGATTTTGGCTGTTTCGAATGGATTGCTCTTATTCAAATTATGTGCTCAAAGTCATGATGAATATTTCGTAGAAATGAACCCAACACGTATAATTTTCACCCTATAAATCTCTCTACAGGGTAATGAAATGAAATCGTGACAAGGTGATATTAATGAAAATAATTGATTATCGAAAATATTATAACTTCGATTTTCACTCAATATCCGAAAACTAGGAAACAAACGGCTAGAATAGGCCTATTGTTTGACACACTATGGTCTTGATCATCAAATGTCAATATGAGGATTGATATGATTTCCTCTGATTCAATATACGGTTCGCCATGTATATAGGGTGATCACAATCTGAATGTTTAGAATTGATATAGCTCATGTATAAGTCGAGAATGAAATGTCTCATGGAATGAAATTATAGGAAGAATCATGAATAATCGTCTCCTAGACTTGCTCGAGAATTACAATCTATTATACAGTGGTCTATATGGATTCCGTAGTTCGAACGATATTGTAATGGATGTGATTTCGGACATCTAGTCACAGATTGACGAAAATTATAAATATGGCTTCTTGTCCTTTTCCAAAATTTTGGTATAACTTAATGGGACCTTTACAGACCGATTTGTTATGTTATTTTACATAAGGAATGAAAATCTACAACACGCCACGTTGGTCGTGACAAAAGTTATGAGGAAAAATTGAGAAATAATTGCAATTTTAAAATTTTTAAATTTAATTGTTGTAACTACTGGTCTAATAGAGGTATCTGAATGATTCTTGCACTGATCGATATGCTTATGTATGTTCTTCATAATGTCAATTCAGTAATCCATGATTTTTTAATTGAATTTTGAAGAAATCACATCATTCACTTCCCTTTCAGAAATTTCAATGAAATATTCTCTATTTATCTCGCTGATACTCATACATCGTTGATCCGATTCAGATATTTTTTGCACCAAAAGCTGCGGAATTCTTTTCTGAATATTTCATCCCACTTATGTATTGATCTAGGTAGAATGGTAAATCAGCTTCGTTGCCCCGCCGCCATCCCTCAGCGCTTAGATATCCATGTTAATCGTGCCTGATGCCATTGAAATCTCCGATTCATATACTGAACTTGTGGTCTTCAGTAGCTGATTCTGCTTGAGGTTTGAAAAATAAAACATAGTTACCAAAATATGTATTAATATTCAAATATAGGTATGAATCGTCAAGTACCTATTTCTTATATTCCATTTTATCAAAAATGTAATCATTGTAAAGATATTGCTCTACACAATTTTATTGATTCATATTCCGGAAACAGTTTCAGCTTCATCAATTTCTACATGTTCTCCGTTGGAACACCGTTGAAAAGTTGGCAATCTGGCTCTATTTTGAAGATATTTTCATGGACGATGCCCTTCTGAAATATCAACAATAATTGTTCCTCCCTTGGTAGTCCCCACGAGATTGACCCGTCGAGTTGAGGCTTCGCACCCCTTCGTGGTCACTTTGGGACCTGCAGAACATCTCTTTCCAAAGACTCGTCCATCCAACGAACAGTGTTCTCTGAGCATTATAGGATATCCCTTTTCGTGGGAACCAGCGCATAAAAAAATATTATAACAAGATTTTCTGCACTTGCATTCATCATTGCATCATTGCAGTGTAAGTCTGAAATTCTTCTCGCATTTGGTCACAGCACCTACAACAGATTCTTTGGAATTTTTTCCATAGTATTTGCCTGGCCAGGTTGAGATCTTGGCAGTTCTTTTGTTTGTATACGTAAATGGCAAATTTTTCTCAACATTTCCTATCCCGATTCGATCCATACATAAATAACTACTTTTTTTCAGATATATATCATGCTGATTTCTTCTCAATCCCAAAAAACGAGCTGATTGTTTCACATCCTGTTGAAACATGGAATGCAGGTAATTCATCGCAAGTACATATTTGCTATATCGTGGATTGCATTAAATCTCCTCCTATTTTTGAAAGCCGTACCATGGCCCGTCTCCATATGATGTATATGGTATTGTATCCAACATTATCATAATTCTAATAATAATACAGAAGAAGAACGAAGACATCCGTGTCATCTGACTTCATTATCATTTTATTGTTACGCTGACGGGAAATATGTAGAATCAAACGAGTATCAGCTTCTTCAAGATTGCATCTCAAATGGGATTCTTTCGTAGTTCCAAAGTGATGTATCTTAGGAATCACCAGATAAAATTCAGTACAGTATTGACATATCGATCTTGTAAACTTCACATATATTTCTGCATCCTCCAATCGTCCAGCAATAATTATCTTCTCATGAGGTAATCGTGAATGAGGTTCGATGAAATATTTGGTGACACACTTTATGAGGGATATTTTATTCTAAGTTGACTCCAGAAATATAGTATAATCAGGTACATTCCTTGATCTATTTATGGAAAAGGTACCTACCTCATGCTGCCCTCTTCTAATACTCCCGCTGCTTTCTATTGAATTTTCTAAATCATATCGATCAAATATAATTGAAATTGTTAGACATGTCTGATGATCTTTGGATTTGTGAATCATTTTGTTCAGCAGTACTTCACCCGAGACTTCACCTAATTCCTGGAATTTTCTGAATGCCTATGTATCAATTACTTGTAGAAGTATCATGCCATCCTTGAAAAAAAAATCCATTTCTGGAGGTGATTCAAACATAGTCGGAAAATATGTTTAGAATTCAGTAGCGAGATCGGATTCAGCAGTTTTTATCATAATTTCATCTTCATGGAGAAAAAGACAAGAACAGCATATGATGCATAACTCATATATACCTCATACTGAGCTTGATAATTGATCAGAACTATCTGCTGTGAGTATTTCACGAACTCCCAATTCATCATTATTGATACAAGTCATCCATATCAAATCAAGGAACAATAAATACTGCCCAAGTTACAGAAATTACTCAATGACAGTGCCTATTTTATGTTGGCGCGCTGGACGCCAGGGGGGTTGCCACGACGAAGAAAACGGTGTGCATCATTGCGTTCAAATAGCTGCAGCTAATTTATTATCCAAAATGGATCTATATATATGCAAGACAAAATGTTTGCAGAAGGAGTCCGCAGTTTTTGATGTACAAAATATTTCAATTCGATTAATGATTTATGACTTTTAGCGGAATGAATAAAATACATTTTATTGAAATTTTTGAAAGTGAACTGAATTATGTGATTCATTCAATTTTTTCATTCGAATTGTGGAACAATGAATCAACATTATTGAAGTACATAAATTGGCCTATCGAACAGCTGTAGAATCATCCAGATATCTGTGATAGATCAATAGTTACAGCGAATATTTATCAAAATTTGAAAATTCCCATTATTTCTCGTTTTTTCCTTATAACTTTTGTCTCGACCAACATGGCGTGTTGTAGATTTCCATTCCCTATGTGAAATAACATGACAAATCGATCTTCACGGGTTCAATTAAGTTATAACGAAATTTTGGGCAGGTCTTTGAAACGAGCGATTTTGCGGCCTCTGCCTCCGCACTATGAATAAATTATATTCAATCGGTGTCTGAGGAAGAATTCATGATTGGTTCACACATTATTCGACAAATAGAAAGCAGTATGTTGAAGTATTTGATACTTGTGGCTCACTGAAGAATATCACATGTAGTGTATGGCAAGGATCAGTTCTGGGACCAATTTCATCTCCAATTTCTATTCATTCAATATCAACACTGAAATTGAGAGCAATGCTGAAATTATTCGCGGATGATACAACTCTGATTTATATATCGAATGAATTAAACGATATCAAAAGGGATATTGAAAGTGATTTGAAAAACATATCATCCTGGATGCAGATTCATAAGTTGACTCTGAATTATAACAAATCTTTTTATATATATATTTATATCTCCAAAAGATCAGTTGATATTTCGAATCATAATGCTATACCATCCACCAATAGATTCATTTCAGTCAAAATCCGAAATATCATACCCACAAAATACTTGGAATGTATTCATTTTTGCCTCATTTATTCGAATTCGCAATATTCAATTGTTATTTGAAAAGTACAGATATTTCATGCATGAAACCACTAATGGAATGACAGAACAAATCAATTGAATGTATTTGTGAGAATATACAAACCTAGATATTGTACCTGATTTCGTTTTATAAACAAACTCAAAATATGTTGTTTCATTCATTTCTCTAGCAAAATATCGAAGTTAGCTTTCAATGAAGTCAATACAGTCCATAGTTATGGGACCTGCGAATTCTGACTGGACTGCTTACGGGACACTGTCGTCTGAGATGCCACCTAGGAAGGATGGGTCTGAACCAACAAACGGACTGTCGGTTCTGTTGTGTGGAAGACAAAACGGCTGAACACATATTATGTTCATGCTCTAGCTTAGAAAGACTGAGGTTCGACACATTTGGCTTTACCAATTTAGAACCTATCGATTCCAGACAAATCTCACCCAATTCAACCATGAACTTTGTAAAAAGATGTGGATTGTAAGGTGAACTGTAACCTCTAGGAGTGAGCCACAATAGACACATCTGGGGTCGCAGTGGAGGGGAGGTATTTGCTTCACTCACATGGAACCTATACCTATGGGACTAGACAATTGAATCACTTGATAGCAAATACATTCGAGTCGAACATTGGTGAACAATCTGTATTTCACAGTGGAATAATTTCATGATTCCATTACCAAATGAGTTGAAAAGTAAACACCACCTTTTGCATTTTTCTAAGGGCTCATCAAAAATGAATTCTTAAATCAGCAGCATGGTGTTGTCAAGAAACGACAGCAGAAGTGTCTGGAGAGTTGGGACGTGGGTTGGTCAGATCTTATTGATCAATCAGTATTTTTATGTTTTGAAAGTAGAGCCACTTATATTTTTTGAGATGAAAAATAAGAAATCAAAACAGTGTGAAGTTTAGTCAAATATAGATTTTTCAATCATGATGGCACCAAATGTATGTTATAAATTCCATACTTTTCAATAATAGTAAATTCCAATGGAAAAGCGATAAGATAAGTAACTTGAATTCTCAAGCTACAGTCCCAGACAGCACACGACGTCCCGACGACGTAGTACATATTACGGCCGATTCGAGTCCGTACGTCCCCGAACCTAATATGGACGTTCTCAGAACGTACCATCCCGTACGTCTTCGGGGCGTACATAGCGTAGGTTCTCAGGACGTCCATTCTCAGTCTCAAATTTTTCTATATTCATTATATTTTTCGATGATAATAAAACATTGCCAAATGTGATCAAATAGAGTAGTAATAGGGCCCCTTTGATGATAGCTGCCTATCATCTGCCGATTCATTCATATTATAGGTCACAATGAATCGAAAGCTCGATCAAAAGTGATTTTTTGTGAACAATGTAGGGAAATCGAAGTGAATCTGGCAATGCTGGCATATTATTATCCTGAATAAGGTACATCCAATCTTTAGGATGCCAATTCCGAAAGATATAAAGATGAATTTATATGCACATTCTGCACATGTGGAGTAATGGTTATAGCATCTGCCTGAAAATCTGAAGATCGTGGGTTGGATCCCCGGTAGGAAGGTTTTTTTTTATTTTGTATTCAAAAAAAAATCAGGCCGAAGATCAGCAGGTGATCAGCAAAATCAGAGTCTCCATCAGTGGTGAGGCAGCGGTCAGCATAGTGAGGTAGATGTCCGGAAAATAATCGACCAGGTATTCGTGTGATCCGTGAATTTCGGGAAACTCGTGAGTCTCGTGGAAGCCGGCAAAGCTATAATATAGAACGATCCTGTTGCAGGCCAAAAATATGCTGTGTGGTTCAAAAGACTCAACTTCCACAAGGGATTGGCTCCGCACGACCAAGTGAAAATTGAACGATGAAGTGCAAACGAACAGCACTAAAAAGAACGAAGGGAAAAACCTGACGTGACTTGTGACTTATGACATTGACATGAAACAATTTGATAATTGACTTTGGACAAATTTGAATTCATCAGATTGACAGCCAATGGGAATGAATAAACAAATACGAATTCGGAGAAAAATAAAGTAGGCCATAGCACCAGTATGACTCAACTGGTAAGTACAATTCTTCTTGGAGCTCAAATAATTCCTCAGTAATTTCACCTAATCCTTTTTTTTTTTTTTCATATTTTCACAGATTGTTCCTGTAGTTCAAGAATTGCTTAGAAAAGACTACATCAGTTTGAAGAATACACTGACTGACTTTAGGTAAGTTATGTCCATGACTTTGTCTAGAAACCTATATGTTTACTTCAATTTCAGGAATAAATGTTCCCAAATACATCAGCAGTGGACCAACCAACCCAACAGGTACAAGAAATGGATGGAATACAGATCATTACCATGCTATGTAATTTCTATGATGTACGTTTCTATAATAAAATGTGAACTAGAAGCCTAGCTGTTTACTTTTGATGATACATTCAAGTCTGATCACAAAAATAGGAAAGTATACCATTCTACTACAGGAGTTGAAATGAAGATAAATTTCCATGTTACAATATATAGTTGATGCAATATTGCTATTGAAACTAAAATGAAAGGTCATTTGTTAACTTATGAACAATTTGTCAGTAGGTTTTTTTGTTATATTGTCAACACCTATTTAGCAGCATCACGAAAGAAAGCTTCACAATATATTTTAGCTATATTTTGTAACATAACATGTTCAAAGGGTTATAACGCTGCTACCACTGATAGAGCCAATCAGGGAGATCTGCAGCTCTACATCATCGTATAGTCCCAACCTCCCCCTGTTTCATGAAACAAAAGGAATTTTGGAGTCTTATCATACTGGCAACCATTTTTTTTTTATTTTTCATTTCAAGTTATGTTTGGTTTAGTAATTTGTACCTACATTCACATAAACTAACACAAAGTGAAATGACGACATACAAACTTACACTCCTGAGGAATTCAAGAAGTCATTCAGCGAATAAGGTTCTAATGCAATTAACAGTTTTCTCATATTCAATTTGAAGTATTTTTGACAACTCGCTACTTCAATGTCATTGGGCAATTTATTGTTGAATTTTATACACATATAATGAGGACGTTTTTCTGATACACTGAGAGAAAACTTGAGTAATCATAATTGGAAATCTGATAACCGTTATTACGATATCTGCAATGAATAGAGGACAGATGTGTCCATTTGCTACCATAGATGAAGTGAATTTTCAGGTTGCTCGTATTTATGGCAGCATATTCAATTTGCAAACTTGTATAAACACCGCGTCTGAATAACTAC
>OU896719.1:12337983-12587981 GCA_918026855.4 Phaedon cochleariae | reverse complement strand
AACAAACATACGTTATGATGGTAGCAAATGTCCATTCGAGGGTATTACAAATGTTTTAACAAAGCGATTTTGAAAACTACAGAATGAAGAGAATACTGTTGTAATAATAAAATGATCAGGAATATAAGATTCCTTTAAAATGGTTATTACAATCAGAGCTGGTAGATATTTTCAATATCCAGTTTCTCTCAGTGAATAATTATACATAAGCACATTTCCATGTTCGATAGCGTTATTGATAACGATTGACGCCAACAATCTGCCTGTATTGAATGAATTGAAATGTGTTCAATTTCTAATTTGGAATCGAATATTCTCAACTTTTCCATTATAATTCTGTATTCGAATTTGGATAGGAATTGATACTATCGTTACCTTTGATACTTTTGACCAGATGTAAAGTACTGCCAACCAGAACAAGAGAACTATACACAGCGACCAGTACAAACTTTATGTAAAACATTTTGCCTGGATTCAACAAATCTTTTGCAGAGGGAAAGAACCAATATAAACGAAATACTTTGATAGAAAAAGGCATGCAAATTATGTCTTTTGGCTTTTCTTCTTTCTTTTTTTGGTTGAGGTCGCCCATTTCGTTTATAATTATTTTCACGACTGACTCTATAATATGACTATGGTGAGCACTTATAATATCATGAACTCACAGATTTCGATACTTGAATTATGTGACCTACTTCAGAAATGTCACTAGCATTTCTCTATAATCTACATAATAAAAACGATTCCACATAAATCAACACATTCAACAGAGACGGCTCATAAGGAAATACAAGACAAACATCATCTAGGAGGAAGAAAGATTCCTAGAAATATTATAACATGAGAAAGATGGAAACATTAAAAAATACATCGAAAATTTGAATTATCTATTCGATAAGGATGATACTCTGCTTATCTTGTATATTCGATAGAGGATAAATACATTCATGGTTGAACGCCATGATGAACTTCCGATTATATCTATTGAGGACACACAATAAAAAATATGAAAATGAAACTGAATTATTCTGAATCATTAGAAATCGACAGACTCAAAAATTCTGACAGTTCACTTAACGATCAATTAGACCTCAATAGTTCACCACTGTTGAATTTGTAATAATTTGATATTTGCTATTTGCTATCAACTTTCTCAAGCTAATCCGGTACACCGTATTTCAATGTAGTAAATTTGCATAATTTCCGAAAATGGAGCTTTATCATACCTTTTTGTGGAAATCTTCATCTGAGGTGATGGTCATCTATACATTCTCTTGAATTTCAAAATGACTTTGCTATACTCGAATAATGGAAATATAATAATAATAATGGATTTTATTGACAGGTATGGGTAAATGCGGAATAAATGAAAAATAATAGAGAGCTGAGTACCTATCAAACGGCAGAATTCAAGTTCAGATCATTTGACCAGTGAGAGTAACGAAATCAGAACTTGCTCTCCCATTCAACCAAGGGAAACAAATAATTATCGCTTTGTTATACATGAACCTATAAGAAACCAAATATAAAATAATTTAAATTCACACATGAACATTCCAAATATAAGTCATCATAATGGAATGAATAATGAATTTTAATAACCATTGATAATTGAAGTAAATACTGTTTTTGTATTCAACATACATATATATAGTATATGTGCAATCGCATGAACATGCTGGATGCATACCTACACACCATAGTAACTGAGACAAAGAGTTATGGAGTAAGTCGGATTTCAGTTTTTTTCTGAAATTTGGAATCGATAATGTTTTCATTAAATTCGGGAGTCGATTGTAAAGCCAGGCGATATGATAGGAGGAAGAGCCACGATAAAGGGTAGTTTTAGAGGTGGTATTGAAAGATTATTTCTGAATCTAAGATATAAATTATGAATGTCAGTTCTATAGCAAATTTTATCGTGGAGATGAGGAGATGTTCTTGTAGTGATGATTTTATGGTGAAGAATACAAGCATGAAATATACGTCGAGCCTCCATATTCAACCATTCTAAATTATTTAGTTGGTGAGTTACATGCTGTCGCCTCCTGGTCCCAGTAATTAGCCTCAAGCATAAATTCTGTAAGGTCTGTAATCTTTTTCTGTCGGCTTGAAGTAAGATGGGACCGTATACAATATCAGCATAATTGGCATGCGATAGAACCAAAGAATTACATAAGATTATTTTGGAATTTTGGTTTAATATTCCTCTATTGGAGTATATCATTTTCAAATTGCGGTATCCACGCTTCATTATTTGGGACACATGTGATGAGAATCTGAGAGAATGTTCTATAATGAGACCAAGGATTTTTGAACGATCTGTAAGAGGTAGTTATAGATTATCAAAATTGATAATGATAATACTGTCTTTTCTTCTTTTCATTGCAGTTCGGCCAAATAGCATCATAACTGTTTTTGATGGTGTGGGATTATATGGATAGAAACTGCGTATGAACGAACGAACTTTTTATGGAAAACTTAATCCGTCAATATGACAACTTGACAAATTTAATTGTTATTGACATTGTCTTGATCTGTTCACTTCTTTTCATACATGGTGTTCGGGCGTGAGTCCCATCAATTAGTTAGGTTGCCACACTCCCCCTGACGAATGTCTCGAAGAATCTTATTAGGGTTCAATCCCATCTGCTGTATTAGCTGGTGGTGACGAGGATTTGCCAACGGTTTTGTTAGGACGTCAGCTGTCATTTCTTCGGTGCATAAGTACTTCAGAGAAATGTCTCCTCTCTCAACGACTTCACGAACAAAGTGCTGCTTGATGTCGATATGCTTCGATTTGGAGCTTACTATAGGATCGGTGACTATTCTTTCAGCTGCTTGATTATCGTAAAATATGGTGATCCTGTCTTGTTCTATGCCCATATCGTTGATGAGACGTTTGAGATGAATGGCCTCTTTTGTGGCTTCAGTTATAGCGTAGCATTCGGAGTGAGCGGTAGCTAATGCCACAGTGCTTTGCTTCTTTGAGCACCAACTTACAGCTGCATTGGCATAAATGAAACAATATCCAGAGTAAGATCTGCCGTCGACATTGCACGATCCCCAATCGGCGTCGCTTAGACCGAACAAGGGTTTTCCACTTTTGGAGAAAACGAGCGTCATGTCCTTTGTGCCTTGCAAGTAACGGAGGACTCTCTTTGCTGCAGTCCAATGTTCGCGTCCATAACTATTGTTGAATTGGCTCAAGTAACTCAGAACGTAACTGATGTCGGGTCTTGTTGCCACAGCTAGAAACATCAGGCTGCCAATGAGGTTTTGATATGGAATGTTATCCGCCTCATTTAAGGTTACCCTCTCGAACTTCTTAGCCTTATGGTCCATTGGCGTTCCAATTGGCTTGCAATCTGCCATTCTGAACCTGTCCAAAACTTCATTGATATACTCCGTTTGTTGTGCAATGAGTTTACCATTTCCTTCTGTCCAAGATCACGCATTTCAAAAGATGCTGTGAGGTCATTTTTCACTTTTTGGAAATATCCATCGTGTTTTGACGCATAAATCAAATCGTCAACGTAAACGGCTATCATTTCATCGCCTGAGATATAAATACAGGGATCCGCAATTGATGAATTGAAACCGATTTCCTTCAGTTTGGTGTCCAATTTCCGAAACCATTGCCTGCCTGCCTGTTTCAATCCATAAATTGCTTTACGGAGATGACAGAGACGATTTCCACTTGGAATTCTCTTCATAGTGTCCAGCATTTCCTTGGCCTTCTTGACGATGTCATGAGGAACTGTTTTGTCAGAGATGATATCATGAAGATATTTTTCCAAATCTTGGGGTAATTCCATGTAGATATCCTCTCCAATGTCGCCATTTAGATAGGCAGTAGAGACATCGAGTTGATGTACCTTCATATCTTTCTCAACTGCAAATGCCAGCAATAGACGAATAGAGCTAAGCTTGACTACAGGAGAATAGGTAAGGGTGAAATCAATGTGAGGGCGCTGGTTGAAGCCCCTAGCTACAAGACGTGCTTTTTTTCTGTCAAGAGTGCCGTCCGCCTTGTATTCTTCTTTGAGAACCATCTTGCAATCGATTACTTTTCTTTCTTGAGATTTTTGCTCAATTTCCCATGTATCATTTTTAAGATGGGAAATGATCTCATTTTTTATGGCTTCATTCCAGCCTGAAGAATTTGCATCAGCAGCGAAACAGTTTTCGAAAATCAGACTCGAAATGTCATCTGGATCTTCGTATGCATCCATCCATTCTGGCTTTTGAATGGTGCGTTGAGGGCGGTGCTGTTCATCAGTCGTCGGAGGTATTCCCGATTTGTTTGAGTCATTTGAGTCTTCAGACGATGGCACGAGCAATGAATCGTCGAGATTCGTAGAACAAGATTCAGCCGAATCGACTTCGTGAGTCAAATCATCCGGAATGGGATTCTCAGGAATTGGTATAACTGTAGGACAAGGAATTGTTGGTATTTCGGCAAAGCGATAGCATGTAGGGTTTGCTTCTTCTGGGTTGGTTAGAATTTCCGATCCAAATTGTCAAGTTCAGAATGGACACTGGCTCACATGTGAACATTTTACCAAAAAGAGTGTTTGATACTCTAAAAATAAAAAAAAAATTGAGAAAACACAACGTACTATCTCAAGCTACACAGATCATGAAATACCAGTTGTTGGAATAGTCAAACTAAACACCAAGCTACGTAACGAAGAACATGTCTTGGAATACTTCATAACAACTAAAAATAGAAGGCCACTGTTATCCCTAGAAGGTATGGAATCCTTCAGTCTTATAAGTAGAGAAGTAGCTGAAGTTTTTAGCCCAGATATGACAGCAGAAAAAATAGTAGAGGAATTCAAAGATGTTTTCATGGGTCTAGGCAGACTACAATAAAAATATAAATTGAAGTTAGCAGATAATGCATTACCTTCAGTGAGTTGTGCTAGAAAAATCCCATATGCACTATGAAATCAAGTAAAATATGAAATTGAAAAAATGGTTCAAGATGGGGTATTGAAAAAGACAGAGGAGCCAACAGAATGGGTGCACCCAATATTGCTAGCTAAAAAACCTAATGGTAAGATCAGGTTATGCATGGACCCAAGGTCTCTGAACAAATTCATACAGAGAGAACATTATGAGCTCCCAACTGTGGATCACATATTAGCAGATATTGGGAATGCAAAAATTTTTACTGTGTTAGATGCCTCTTCTGCCTTTCTACAAATTCCCCTGGAAGAAGAAAGCACAAAAATATGTACAATTTCAACACCGTTTGGCAGGTACAGTTTCCAAAGACTGCCATATGGAGTTAGTAGCAGCCCGGAGTTATGGCAGAAAGCAATACATAATACCCTCGAAGGCTTAGAAGGAGTATACACATATATGGATGATGTGCTGATGACAGGAGAATCTTTAGAGCAATATAACCAGAGACTGCGGTCTGTTCTAACTAGAGCCAGGACTGCAAACCTCAAGTTCAATTGAGGTAGAATGCAGTTAGCCCGTCAGAAGATCACATTCTTAGGACAGTCAATTAGTCCAGAAGGGGCCCAAATCAGCCAGGCAAAACGGAGTGCAATCCAAAATATAAAAGCACCAAATAATATGAAGGAATTACAACGGTTCCTGGGTATAGTAAAATACCTTAGCAAGTACATTCCCAATACGTCGGAGAAAACACAGGTCCTGAGAAAATTACTCAGGAAAGATAGCGAATTCATTTGGGGACCAAACGAACAAGCCTGTTTTGATAAATTGAAGGACTTGATCAGTAAGGCACCAGTTTTGGCCCACTTTAATCCACAAAAAAGCATAACACTTTCTGTAGATGCAAGCCAACATGGTTTGGGGTCTGTGCTACTACAGGAAGGCAGACCAGTGGCATACTGCTCAGCATCACTAACACCAACACAGTCCAGATACGCCCAAATTGAAAAGGAGCTGCTGGCAATTGTTCAAGCTTGTGAACATTTCAAATATTATGTGTATGCACAAAAATTTATGGTCGAAACTGACCATAAACCCTTATTGGGGTTATTGAAAAAACCTTTAGACACCCTAACTCCAAGGTTACAAGCCTTGGCGCTGAGACTTCTACGGTATAATCCAACACTGGAATATGTTCCTGGAAAACATCTATTTGTGGCTGATGCTCTCTCAAGAAGCCCACAAAAATTATCTGTCAATACAGACTACCTGGAAAATGAAGCTGCCAAAGTAGACACAATTATGACAGCATCAGAAGAAAAATTAAGGGAGTTTGCACAAGAAACTGCCCTAGATGGAATACTGACAGTAGTTACTAACTATGTGAGGAGTGGGTGGCCAGACAACAAATCCGATTGTTTAGCTACTGTGGTACAGTACTGGAAAATCAGAAATGGAATTACCTAACAAGATGGCCTATTGTTCAAGGGAAATAGATTTATTGTACCCACAACCCTGAGAAAGAAAATCATAGAAATTATCCACCGGGCTCATCAAGGAATAAATGCCTGTTTATTTAAAGCTAGAAGAGCTTACTACTGGCCAGGCATGTACAATGATATTGCCGAAGCAGTTGCGACTTGCCGAATCTGTACTCAATATGCCAGGTCAAATGAAAAGCAACCAATGACACCTCATCCAGTAGCAGAGCTACCGTGGTCTAAGATAGAAGTTGATTTTCAACATGTTAATCATAAGGACTATTTAGTGACAGTCGATTATCACTCCAAGTTTATCACAGTAAGTGAGATGACATCAAAAACAGCATCAGCTGTAATAAGAAAAATGAAACACATATTCATGCAACATGGAATTCCTCGAACTATAATGAGCGATAATGGCCCACCCTTCAATTCTAGAGAATTTATAGACTTCACGACGAAATTGAATATACAAAGAAAAACATCAAGCCCCACATACCCCCAGTCTAATGGAGCAGTCAAGAGAGCCATAGGAACAACCAAATCATTACTGGTTAAGGCAAATAAGGCTGGGACAGATTACCATTGGGCAGTGCTGGAGCCACTGCCACTAAACGCGACAAACAGTCCTCTACTGGCAAGAGACTATGATGAAAACCACAATATTCATGGGCATCTGACAAATGTGTAGGATTGGTAAAGAAGTGGACTGAAATAACCTACCAGTCATGGACATTGAAAATGAAAACATTTAACAAGATGGAATTACAAAGTACCTCAAAACCTAGAAAAGAAATCATTGAGTTACGCAGTGCACTTCTACAAAGCTTCCCTATCACCTATTTTCAGAATTCACAATATGGAACACGAAAAGGCAAATCTTCATGTTACACAATAACACACCCAAATATAACTTAGCTTCACCAGCAGAACTCTTAATGGGGCGACAGTTAAACTCCATTTTGCCAGTCTCCCAGGAGCTGTTGAAACCCAAATTTGAAACTGAACAAACCATTGAAAATCTACAACAATTGCAGGAACGACAAATCAAATACCAACACCACTCTAAACAACTAGAACTAGCTAGAACTTGTACAAAAGGTTGTGGTTCAACAAAACATAAGACAATGGACCCCTGGTGTAGTACAAGGAAACACGGAAGAACCTCAGTCCTATAACATTCAACTAGAAAAAGGGGGATTAGTGAGGAGAAACAGAATCCATCTTCGACCAACAACTCAGACAGCAGAGACACCCACGGAGACGCCTACAACTCTTTTGGACATCCATCCGCAGGAACAAGAGAACTATCCTTCCAGGAAAAGGGAGAAACGACCTCCTTCATATTTGAAGGATTATGTTAGGTGTTGAAGAGGGAGAAAAAAAAAGGGGGAAAACATGTAACATAGGCTTCACAACTTGTGTATCAACCTTTACCCTGACATGTTGTCGCATGTCAATTGTCTTGTCTAATGACATGCGTCAACAACTGACAGGACGCCCATATCATGTTTGGTGTATCATGCAATTTCATGTATCGACTATTTTGCAGTCACTTGAAATAAAAAGTAATAAAGCAACATATTATAATAACTGATTAATTATTGAATAATGAACTTCATTACATACACAAGAGAAGTATGTAACACTACACTTGGTTTACTGGTTAAAAAACAGTATAAAAAAATGTATTGTCAAAACTATCTGTTATCCATATCAGAACCTGATAACTGTTGTTCAGTTGAAGGAGAACTAATATTGATTAAAAATATAATGATAGACAAGGAAGATAGAATAATAATTATTGGGCAGAAATTCCTTAAACAGAGTGATTTCTATAGGACTCCAAGTTCGTCTGACATAGGCATTTATTTGGTTACCAATTTGAGCACACTGCTTTCATATGATGCAGAAAAAATTTCTTATAAATGCTTGAAACTAGATTTTGGTGATGAGCACGTTATTTTTCCTTTATTACATCTAAAGTGATTCTCCTTCATTATAAAAAAACTATAATTATGACATTCATTTTACTTGATTATTTGGGATCTACTCTCCTCGTTTCTATGAAATGAAAATATGAGTATCATTTCAATATATGTGTAGTAGGACAAATCAGATGATTCACCTCATAATGTCACTGCGTTTTAACAATTTTTTTTATCAGGAAGCCTAAAAGAAAAATCCAATAGCTTGTCAGTGACACTTTGTTTAGAAAAATATTTGATTGAAATATCGCATTTTCATAATTTTTTACGTTTCTGGAACGAATCTGCTCTTGTTTTAAACATGAAAATGCAAAAATATTTTTCTTTGAAACATGAAAACAAGCAGATTCGTTCCCGGAACGTCCAAAGATAAGTAAAAATTCGATATTTTTTCTATATCTATATTTCTTTTCTTCAAACATTTTTCAAAACATAGTGTCACAGACAAGCTATTGGATTTTCTTTTTTAGGCTTCCTGATAGAAAAATTGGTTGAACACAGTGACATTTTAGGGCAAATCGTCTGAGATACCCTACTACACATATTTTATTGAAATAATACTCATATTTATTCTATACAAACGAGGAGAGAAAATCCTGAATAATCAAGTGAAATGAAAGTACCACCTCTTTCATTAACCTTCAGACAGTATTTATAATATGGCCTGTTAGTTACCTGTGAAGTTACTTCAACACAACATATAATAGGCTATACAAATTTGTTCAACTCCAAATTGAATATTGTTTTTCATTTTGATTTAACCATTGTAAATATATATTGTCTGTCCTTTGTAGAAAAAAATATTTGTATATGTATCTAGCTAAAATTGGTCCTATTTGATTTAGAGAATACACATATTTCATTTCAGTCTGAATAATATGTCAGCATTTTTCAATTGTTAGAAAATTTTAATGCATTGTTTAAAAAAAATCAAATTTCATTCTCCTAAAGAAACTACTAAGAGCTGAGTGTTTATTATGTATTTTTGACCTTGCTTTTTTTCAAGAACCCATAGTTTCCATCATCCAGGATGGAAAAAACTGTACTGGACTGTACTCACATTCATTGGTGAAGATTCTGTGGAGGCGGTACCAACAACTTGGATATTTGGTAATAGATGTTACTGGCCGCCGTTCACCCAACAAAAAATACTGATATCCATCAAAAACCATGAGACTCCAAATACTTGCTGGCCTACTCATGAAATTTCTATTTTTGAAATTGGAACATTTGGTGGGATTAATTTATTATCAATACTGGATTAATACTAAAAGATGTTATATTTTCAGATGGAGGCTCGTCAGAAATGCAGAATTGCCGAGTGCCAAAGTGATTTGGTCAGTGACGAGGACAACTTGAAGAATAGAAAAGTCCTAAATAGGAAAGCTATTTTGTCATCAAGTTCAGAAGAAGAACACCTAATAGATCCTCCTCCTCTGCGGAAACACACATCGATGCCTTCCAGTGAGTCCATGTTGACCTTTTTCACACATATTTGAAATCAATGGAATCCCCAAACCCAATATGGGATGTCCTATTGACGTCCAAGGGATGTACTTGTGTTGTTAGGGTAAGTATGATGGGTCGTTGAAATCAGATCTTCAGGGAGAATTCAAAAATGAAATAAAATATAGGGTGTTCCGATGACAAAAACATAGCTTTGATGTGCTGTGACCTTAGGAACACCCTGTGTATTTCCAAGACATTTGAAAATGTGATGTTCGGTTATTACTTCAATTTCGATATTGAATTTTGTTTGTATCTCCCAAGACCACAGGGAAATCGAACTCTGGAGTCTTAGTTGGCCACCCTGTACATTCATTACTGATTTTGTGAAATCAATTGAAACAGAGCGTGCCGATATATCATGGAATTTATGAGTGTATATGATTAACTGAACATTTATAATAATATAGGTTATCATAATAATAAATAAGTGTCCAAATATTTTTCAGTGGAATGAAATTTTCCAGTTGATCAGTAGATCACTATGTGAATCAGGAGATCTGCTGTAAATTCAGTAGAACTGGCAACCCTGCAGCGACCTAAACTCCTTCCTCTTTCACACTCATTGCGCATATGGAAATTTCGATTGCAAATATTTTTGTGATCGTTTGAATCAAGCACATCAAACCCAGTATCGTTAAATTCTTTATCATAATCCCTAACCGATTATGGAATGAAATATATGGATTGGTCCGTTTTCATGCTCTCTTTCTGGATATTCAACAGATATAATTCAATGTTCGAAGTGGCGAACAGCCAGGAAAGTAATTGTTTTCTGTTCAATATTCAGAATGATATATGCTTATATTTATATGAAGGAGAATGCAAATTCTCTACTTCAGAAGAAATTCTCATCGTGTGTTCAATAGATGTAATTCAATATTCGTCGTTTCATAGGTATAGCAAGGACAGTAATTGTTTTCCATTGAATAACCCGAGAAAGAATTGATATTTCCATCACATGGAAAATGCGAATTCTCAATGTATTTATTCATTTATTTATTCATTTTTTTTGTGTTCATAAATAAATCTGGAAATTCCCTTTTTCGATAGTAATGGACCTATTCCATATAGCCCTTTCTATAGTTCAGTGATATACAATTGAGGTGAACATATATTGGCAACGTTGCATATTGATGAAAACGTATGTATGTTAAGCTCTGCAAAATAAAGCTGAATAAACGAAATACAAAGGTGAATCAAATATTGAAACTCACACAGAATACAAAGTAAGGCTTCCTCCAGTGAAATAAAAGTTAGTTCAAGTTATATATTTGTCCGTAAGTCGATTATTTCATCTTTTGTACATCAAACCAGACTGGTTCAAAATAATAATAATCAGTGAACACAAAAATGTCTAACTGCGACAATTGTAGGAAAGCAGAAAATTTTCCTTCGCTTGTCTTCCGACATAATTACACACACTGAAGTTTCCGAATCTCATACGTGACGGTACGTTTTTATAGTAGAGCACAAAAAAATATATAAAAACCTCGAGATACCTCACCACTGAATACCGCTGATAAGGATGATCATTCTGTTTTCGTACCTGACGGTGACAAGATTTATTAGTTATTTAAAATGCCGAAACGAAAATTAGACAAAGAGAAACAAGCAAAGAAGCGTTTCAAGAAATTGAGAAAGAAATTGAACAAACTTAGGGAAAATATATTAGAAGAAGAATTATCTTCCGATAGCTCGGAGCAATCGAGAAATTCCGGTAAGTTGAAAATAATAATAAAATTAATTTTTAGCTCAGTACTTGAATTCAACTATGATGGTATCGTGCGATCACCTGAAGAGAATAGATAACGTGCGTTATCTCAATGAATTCACTCAATTCATACAAAACTGCCCAACAAGAAACTTATTTCAAATATAACTCTGATGGTATCGAGCGATCACCAGATGAGTAAGGGTAACAGGCGTTACCATAAGTGAAATAAAACTGATCCAGTTCGAATTTAAAGATTCTTCTGATGTTTCTGATGAGGAAGTAGAAATTGATTATTAAACAAAAATGTCGAAAAATGGAATTTGCAGTGGTATTTGGCAAATTAGTTGCAGCCTGCCCTGCCATCAATTATGGTTGGTTGCACGTCAAACCTCTGGAAATAGCAAAATTCGAAGCTTTGAGACAACATAATCGAAATTATGAGAAATGGATGGAAACTCCAACAAATCTCATTCATGAATCGAATTGGTGGAATGTAAATTTGAACACTTATTGAAAAAAAAAACAAAGGATATAACGTTAGAAATCTATTCAGACGCATCACCAACAGGTTGGGGGGCCTTCTGTCAAGGTCAGCGGAGAAATTCCGGTAAGTTGAAAATAATAATAAAATTAATTTTTAGCTCAGTACTTGAATTCAACTCTGATGGTATCGTGCGATCACCTGAAGAGAATAGATAACGTGCGTTATCACAATGAATTCAGTCAGTTCATACAAAACTGCCCAACAAGAAACTTATTTCAAATATAACTCTGATGGTATCGAGCGATCACCAGATGAGTAAGGGTAACAGGCGTTACCATAAGTGGAATAAAACTGAGCCAGTTCGAATTTAAAGATTCTTCTGATGTTTCTGATGAGGAAGTAGAGTTCATTAATTTGCCAGGCCATTAAGAATGGAGAGCAAATTGACCCTCTCGAAATACAAAACATGGCCCCTGTTGGACAAATTCCAAATCCCGAAGCTGTTCAAGTCAATGAGCCCGTAATTAATGAGATTGCACTACCTAACTCATCTCCGAGGGCGAAGAGTTACATAACGAAATAATCCTGAGATGGACAGCGTAACTCCAACAAGGTCTACCTAAAGATACAAGGATAGAAATCATGTCTAAATATCCAATTAAAAAAGAAAAACTGTAAGGCCCCAGTGGGTAACGGTGGAATTAGAGCGTGCCTTCCTGACGCTGCAGTCTCTCATGATAAGGTTATGACAAGCATACAACAACGAATAGGACATGCTTTATCTGCCATTGGGTCTATGATGAATCAGATGTGACTCAAGTCCCCTGATGACTCATCTGATACATCGACCAAGTTAGCAGATGCTTCTCAAATCTTAACAAACGCTCATAACACCTTGTCATTGCACAGACGTTACCACATAGTGCCTTTCGACAATTGAATGCAAAAAGGTTATCGAGTCCTCCATGGTCGGTGAATATTTATTTGGGCAAGATTTTAATGAATCTTTCAAGGATAAACAAGCGATAAAAAAAGTTAGTTTCGAAATCAAAAGGAGGAATAATACTTTATTTCCTATTTCGAAGCCAAGCACATCAACAGTGCCTACTACCACCATTTATTCAAGAAACCAACCAATGGCTCCTTTGAACTACAGGCGCGTCGAAAACAAGATGAAGAAAAGAGGAGAGAGGAAGCAGACTTCGGAGGGAGAAATCATCAGAAAAAACTCCACTACCAATATCACAATCGTCGATAAACCAGGTAACTTCGAAATATGCAGGTACCCTCCCCAACAGGTTGGAGGGCTTTCTGCCAAGGTCAGCGGAGAAATGGGTTCTGGAATTCCGAGGAAAAACAGAACCATATAAACTATCTTGAAATCAAAGCGGCGTTTTATGGCCTGAAGTCTTTTGCCAAAAATACAAGTAATATTCACATCTTGTTCAGGATTGGCAATGTTACTGCAATTTCCTGTATTATTTGTTTTGGTAGCATACAATATGCAAATCTTAATGAAATCACGAGATCGTTGTGGGATTGATGTGGATCAAAAAATAATCTGGTATTCGCTTCATACCTCCCTTCAACTCAAAACGTAGAATATGAATTAAATCAAACAGCCTACGATGGTATTGTGCAGAGTTGTGGCCAACCGAAAATAGATATTTTCGATACTAAACTGAATGCCAAATGCAATAAATACGTTTCTTGGTTTCAAGACCCAGACTCTTTATCAGTAGACGCTTTCACGATTAGTTGGAGCAATATTTATTCTACTCTCTCCCGCCCTTTTCTATAACCACATGAGTTCTGGAAAAGATTGTACAAGAAAGGGCCTGTGGAATTCTTATAGTTCCAAACTGGCCATCAGAACTATGGTACCCCCTGTTAAAAAAAAGCCTATTGACACAAAGCCCAATAATTGTCAAACCGAATAAATATTTATTATCATCTCCTTTCAGAGAGAGCCACCCTTTGAACGAGCAAATTTCCCTGGTAGCAGGAAAGTTATCAGGTAAACGTTTTCTGAAAGGGGGGTTCCACAGGCCGCAATATCAATCATCCTAGAATCTATAACAGCAGGTACCCTCAAACAGTACTCAGCCACATACAAAAAATATTGGCAATTCTGTATCGACATAAAAATGAACCCCCTTATCTATAATTTGAATACTTATATTGAATTCCTGATTAAGGCTATAGAGACTGGCAACTCGTATTCCGTTGTCAACTGTCACAGATCAGCACTGGATCTCGTTTTCCACCCGAATATCGATGATGAGAAAATAATCAAAAGATTGTTAAGGGGAGCGAGCAACATCAAACCCACAGCTCCAAGATATACAGCCACTTTGTACCACTAACACTCGATTAGTCTGGAAGTTGGTCATGTTGATAGCCCTTACAACTGCTTATAGGGTGCAAACTATGTCGAAAATGAGATTGAGTGGTACGATTATACATAAGGGAAAATTCGAATTCAGAATATTGTCACGAATGAGACTTATTGCCTTGGCTAGTTGGGATTTGCTGAGGGTTGATACTCAATAAAAAGGACTCAAGTTTGAACAACAAAAACAAATACGGATTTATTAATGATGAATTACAATTTTGACTTTCCTTGAAGAGGCATTAGGTTGAAGATTTAACGAATAATAAAAATGGTACTTACAATGATCTGACACAAAAACTTGGGGATGTCCCAATTGGGACATCCCCGTTGCCACAAGCAACCGTCCGCTATTCGGACCAAAAGTCAAGTCCCTCTTGGTACGTGGATACCGATCGATCACCTCACATGTTTATTTTATTGAAAAATGTTTTGTCACGAATGAGGACAGTTGAATTGCTGAGAAATATAACAAACTTGATAAATCAGAACAGTGAAATAATAATAATAATAGTAGTAATATTTGAGAATAATTTGGAAAATATCCTTTCGTGACAATATCTGAAAGAATCAAAACATCAGGTCCAAAAATTAGTATTCTATTCTAGCCATTCCTTATTTCAATTTGAAACCAGAAATATGTGTTGCAACAACTATAGATCACTACAATAAGCAGGTGAATAAAGACGGTATTGAGGGATTGTGGAATCAATACCGAATTATTCAAAAGCCACAGTGTCCGTCGGGGTGAACAGTATAAAAAACACTGCAGGCTGGTCTGAATCATCAAATGTATTTTCTGAATTCTACAATAGACCAGTAGGAAGAGACGATGAAATTTTTGCAAGTACAATATCAAATCTCAATTCGGAAGACTGATTTATATTAAAATTCTGAGACTGAGACTGTCGCTATACCTATATGACATGATACCATAATATATACTTAATTTTTCTCAAATAGGTGCATATATTTGATATTTTCGATGTTTAAATGTAACATTCAATTTACAAGTTTGTTTACCACCTGTTTACCATTTATTTACCCGCATTTTTGAGGTTATATACCAAATAAATCTTTCTTAGTTCTACCTATTTGAGGATCAAAATCACACTGCTTTGAACAGCTACAGTGTGTGTAATTATGTCGGAAGACAAGCGAAGGAAAATTGTAAGATTATTCGACTTTCCTGAAGGAAGATTAATCCAAATTTTCCGAGCTTGTCTTCTGACATAATTAGAACCCTCCTTTCCCAGTTATGAACCCATTAAAAAAGTGTGATTTTTCGGACTCAAACGGAATGATCATCCTTATCAGCGTTATTCAGTGGTGAGGTTTCTCGAGGTTTTCATATATTTTTTTGTGCTCTACTATAACAACGTACCGTCACGTATGAGATTCGGAAAATACAGTGTGTGTAATTATGTCGAAAGACAAGCTCGGAAAATTTGGATTAATCTTTCTTCAGGTAAGTCGATTAATCTTACAATTGATTGTAAGTGCTGTTCCAAAGCTTTTTAGGCAAATTGTATCAAAATTCAAGAATCCCATATACAAGCCTACAGTTCTGGAGAATTCATCTGGCTGTGCGATATTTGTAGTGACAAAGTCACCAGTAGTAAAAATCAACTATCTCCAATGGCAGACTTTGAGACTATGTCTGAAATACGAGATTCCTTGAAAGCCATACTGGACCAACAAAATCATTTTATTCAAACACTGGAGAAACATAATACTCAAATTAATCATCTGGAGAGTAAAGATCCCGAACATGAGGCTGGCATACAAGAAAATAGGGAAAATATAGAGAAGCTGGAATTGAAAATGAAGACTATAATGGAAGAGAATAACATTTTGAGGCAAAAGTGTAACAAAATTCAACAAAATAGCATGAATAACTGTTTGGTAGTCACTGGTGCACCACAGCCAAAAAATGAAAACGTTTTTCTATCTACGCAATTTATCGGTTCGGCGCTGGGCATGAGGCTAGCTGAATCACACATTGCCAACTCGTATCGTATTCAGGAAACTGATCGGAAATATTCCAATTTGATCATTTGTTTCGCCAAACAATCTTACAGGGACGAATTTTTGAAATCTCGTAAAACTAAACGAGATTTTTTCACTAAAGACTTGGACATTTTCTTGAAAAATCTTGTTCGTGAACATAATACTATTCATGTCAATGAATATTTGACTGCTTATAATAAAAACTTGTTTTTGAAGGCAAAACAGTATAAATATAATAATAACATAAAATATCTGTTGATAAATTATGGCAGTATATATATGCGAAAATTGGAGGGTACTAGGGCCGTATTGATCACTTCTGAAAATGATTTTCATAAAATCTAATAGAGTAACAGCATCTTCATTCATTTGGTACCAAAAAACATGGCTTCTAATCATCATATTATATATATCGTCCCTCAAAATTTGTAGATTCTCTTGCACGATTAATGACTGAATTCAATATAGGCGTTTTCAATATTAGATCAATCTTTCCGAAATTCTTAGCATTCAGCGGGTACATGAATTACCTCGAATATGACATATTGCTTATCACCGAAACTTGGCTCCATACAGGTATAGATGATGCTTTGGTGTCCTTTAACGGTTATAGAATGTATAGACGCGACAGGGTTCTGGGAAGGGGTGGTGGTGTTCTTATTTATATCAAAACATCGATCAACAGTTCTCTATTGAGCTTTCCAGAGTTACAAAATAATACTGAGCAGCTATGGATCCCATTTTCGATGAACAATAATTCAACCAACTGCATTGGAGTTTTATATAGAGCACCACACTCTCCTGTGACAGAATTTCTAGCATCGTTGGAGGAAATTCTGAGTAATGTCACGATCAGATTTGATAATGTCTTTTGCAGTGGTGATTTCAATATAGATTTCCTCAACACCAATACAATTAATTTCAAGAATTTGAAATCCATAATTGAAGGTTTCGATTTATGTCAAAATGTGAACGAACCAACCAGAGTAGGTGCAAACAGTGCAACTCTAATAGATCTATTTATGAGCTCAGAACATGTTGAGATTACTGAATGTAAGACAGTTGATGTAATGAATTCATCGGATCACAGTTTTGTGAGCTGTAGAGTAAAATTCAACAGTAATGATTCTGAACCAACATTCCGCTTCTATCGGGATTTTACGAACATCAACCAGGATGCTTTCGAATCGGACTTGAGGGAAATTGATTTCGATCAAATTTTTTATGAAAACGATGTGAACGAAAAAGTAAGAATTTTCAATCTCCTAAGCACGCTCCAATAAGAAAAGCTCGAATTACTAAGAAATATGCAGCATGGCTCACTCCTGACCTGAAAGAAATAATAAGACAAAAAGATAACGCATTAGCAAAATTTAAAAAGGCAAAAGTTGAACGAGATTGGTTAATTCACAAACAAACGAGAAACTTTTGTAATTCAGCAGTAGAACATCACAAGAAGTCTCATTTCTCAAACCTTGTGAGGGAGAATAAGGAAAATAAATCCCTATGGAAAACTCTAAGGAACCTGAATATTCGATCGAAATATAACAATAATTATAGACTACCTTTTGAACTATCCGACGTTGAAGTTATCAACAGACATTTTGTTGGTAATGCACAGGGAAACAATGCTCCAGATAGAGTAATTCTTTCATTACTACATTTTATGACGATAATATCAAAGCAGGCTCAGACACATTCTATTTCAGCCCAGTCGATGTAGAAACAGTGAAAAAATATTTTTTTGAAATCAAATCCAACGCAACTGGACCAGATAATATAAATTTGAAAATGATTCTACTGTGTTGTTCTCGTATCATTTTGCACATCACGCATATCGTGAACTTCTGTATGGAAACTTCCATTTTCCACGATTGCTGGAAAGTAGCACATGTGCTGCTCCTTCCAAAGATCAATAGTCCAAAAAACCTGGAGGATTTAGGGCCAATCAGTATCTTACCTATGCCTTCAAACATTTTAGAAAAAATTATTATTTCACAAATAAGAGAGTACTTAGAGATACATATGCTTTTACTGGCCAACCAGTCAGGTTTTCGACCACAGCACAGTTGTACTTCTGCACTTCTCAATGTCACGGACGACTTGTTCTCTGCCATTGATAAAAATCAGTTAGTCTCACTCGTCTTATGAGATTATTCAAAGGTGTTAGATCTCATCAATCATGAACTCTTAATAGCAATATTACACTATAATGGTTTTACCAACAGTGCATAACTCATGATGAAAAATTATCTGTCTAATCGCGAACAGTTTGTGAAAATTGGCGATAAAATTTCTGTCCCACTGAATCTCACTACAGGAGTCCCTCAAGGTTCGATCCTGGGCCCGTTGCTTTTTATGATATATACAACTAATTTATCAAATTATTTATCACATTGCGAATCTCATTATTATGCGGATGATACGCAAATTTATTATTCTTTTAGTCATAATAATATAGAAGAAGCTTGTACTCTTATCAATGAGGATCTGAATAAGTTATCAGTTGCATCAAAAAAGCGTTGTTTAATCATCAATCCTGCAAAATCCAAACTGTTGATATTTGGGAACAAAAACCGCCGAGTTCAACTACAAGAACGAATAAACATTACAATTGGCTAGGAAGCACTTAAAATCGTCAATTCTGCAAAAAATTTGGAGCTGAGATTCAGTGATCATGTAACAAAAACTATAAGAACGGCCTACTGCAATCTAAAACTAATTTATAACATTTCTAGAGATCTTGACTTACAGACGAAACAGGTCCTATGCGATACGCTAGTCCTGAGCCATTTCAATTTTGCTGACATAGTGTATTATTCGTGCCTTACAAATCATGATAAAAACAGAATTCAAGTTGTACAGAATGCTGGTGCCCGACTGATTTACGGTGTTAGGAAACGAAATTCCATTTCTCATAAAATAAAAGAATCCAGATGGTTGACAAAGATGGATTTTAGATTTGTGTTGTGTTACTCATAATTTAATTCAATATCAATCCCCAGTATATTTATACGAAAACCTTTAGTCCAGGCAAGATGTTCACACAATCAACACCAGATATAGGTATCACCTTAACCGTCCTAAGCACCATACGTCACTATACCAACGATCATTCTCATACAATGCATCCAAAATTTATAACGCCATCCCTGACTTGCTGAGAATGATGAATCAATGCAAATTCAGAACTACACTAAAAAAAAATATTTTTTGAGGGTAGCTTTGATATAAACTGGGCGTCAATTGAAACGTTAATAGTGAAATTCAGCATCAAGTTTGACTTCTCGTAATTTCTAAAATATTGAACGAATTTTGCATTGCCGTCCCAGATTCTGAATGCCTTTTTCATCGTCTTTCGAACCGTTCCTTACAACTTCTTCTAAATTGATCAGGACCCATGATACAGGGTGAAACAAAGTTTCGTGCATTTTGAAAAAAATTTCTCCGCCTCCCCATTTTGTCGGAAGGCCACGATGCTCATATTTTATTCGGGCATTTCATGAATAGCAACCATACCTCGGGATATTTTCGAGTTTTTGCCAAAAACTGCTGTGGTTTCCAAAAAAAAATTTTTTTGGCATGGACTTATTTTAGAGGAAATCCCTTTCCATAAATGGATACTTTTATGCATTTCAGGAAAGCGTTGGAGCAGATATGTATACCAGGTAACTCAAAAACAATCAATAATTTATTACTTCGCAGTATATGATAAAAGTTTTCTACCTTAGTGAGCAGTAAATCAACACATCTCATCAACAAAACAAACAACGATACATTATTAATATTTTGTTGGGCCTCCCCTGACCCTCAAGACTTCAGCCACTCGCCTCGGCATACTGTCCACTAAATTCTGGATATACAATTGGGGAATAGCCTCCCATTCACGCAAAATTGCGTTTGCCATCAAAATTTTGAAATTGGTTCCCTTGCCTATTCAACCGTAGCTTAAACTCACTCCAAACGTGCTCGATTGGATTCATGTCAGGTGATCGTGCAGGCCACTCCATTCGTTCTATATTTTCCGCTCGAAGAAATTCGACGATACATCTAGCCCGATGGGGACGTGCATTGTCATCAACCAACATGAACCCATCTCCATAATTCCTTGCAAAGGGAACAACAACGTTTCTCAAACACCTATCTCGATATCTTTCAGCATTCATACTCTCGCCGACTAGCACTACCAATTCCGTTTTTCTATTCCTCATTATCCCACCCCAAACAGTCACACCACCTCCTCCAAATGCCACTCTCGCCTCCATATGCTCTTCCCTATATCTTTCACCCGTTTCTCTCCACACTAAAATACGTCCATCCGAATTATGCAAATTAAAGCGCGACTCATCCACAAACAAACACCTACTCCACTCGGCTACTCCCCAATTACCATGAACTTTGGCCCAATTCCTTCTGGCGGCCCGATGTAGCGGCAACAGCTGTGGACAGGCAGCTCTTCGACTGCCTCGAAGGTTCCTTTCATGGAGACGCCGACGAATGGTTGAACAGGATGTATTGATGTTCATGATGTTCCTTAGTTGACTCGCATTCATGGTTCTCCGACGATTAACTGCCAGAAGGACATGGTTATCATCCCGACGGCTTGTTGCTCTATAACGTCCACCGCCATGACGGTATGCTATATTACCTGTATCCTCAAAACGATGAATCAGTCTATTTATCGTCATGACTGACTTATTGAAGATGATACTTGAATGAGTTTGGGTATATCCTAATCGTCGTAACCTGAAATAATAATTATCAGTACTGAATTATAGTTTATATCACTATAGTGATCTTACCTAATGATATTTTCCATTTCAACCCGATTTAAACGAGGCATCTTAAAATTTGTCAGAAGCCGAATTACACTGACGTTTTCATGAAAATTGGCAATTGATATAACCTCTATGCATACCTATATTGTTTCAACAATACGTTGTTATAGAAACAAGGTATCGTTGTTTGTTTTTGTTGATGAGATGTGTTGATTTACTACTCACTAAGGTAGAAAACTTTTATCATAGACTGCGGAGTAATAAATTATTGATTGTTTTTGAGTAACCTGGTATTCATGTCTGCTCCAACGCTTTCCTGAAATGCATAAAAGCATCCATTTATGGAACTCCTATAAAATTATTCCATTTGAAAAAAATGCAAAAAAAATTTTTTTTGGAAACCACAGTAGTTTTTGGCAAAAACTCGAGAACGTCCCATGGTATGGTTGCTCTTTATGATATGCCCGAATAAAATATGAGCATCGAGGTCTTCCGACAAAATGGGGTGGCAGAGAAATTTTTTTCGAAATGCACGAAACTTTGTTTCACCCTGTATCATGGGTCCTGTTCAATTTAGAAAAAGCTGTAAGGAACAGTTCGAAAGACGATGAAAGAGGCATTCAGAATCTGGGCAGCAATTCAAAATTCGTTGAATATTTCAGAATTTACGAGAAGTCAAACTTGATGCCAAATTTCACTATTAACGTTTCAATTGACGCCCAGTTTAGTATGATTCCCAATGTATATAGGTACCAAATAGAGGTTTGAACATGTTATCTATGAAACTGATGGCCTCTAGTTCCCTACAATATCATCATCGATATGATAATATTATATGTTCTCCAATTGAACTCTCTGTTGCCACTTTTAATTCCATTTTATTTTCTTCTTCTTTCTCTTTTTTTGTCTAGTTGATCCAAGTCAATATATTCGTTGAAAATATGTATCTTTATAGCCTATGTAGTCAATTCCACGAACTTAGAACTTCAGTATTCACTTGATGATTATGAATAAATAGCATTCAATTTCTATATCTCTAATATAATTTTGTATATTCACTAGTACAAACTTATTATCAGTTTATTTTCAATAAATCAGGATTATATGTAGTACTTATACGAACATACTGTAATGATATTCCCCTTGGAGGGGCTCTAGAAACATCAGCAGGAAGGCAGGAGTACAACGATCATCCTGTATCACGCATCCCCGATTGCTCTCCAACCTCTCAATGATTCCTACATACACCAGCATATTTCCGAACACTCAATATATGCCGCAGTGACAAATAACGTCACAAAAGATTCTGGAATGTTCTGGAAACAATCGATGGAACAATTAGAGAGAGAGGTTTTGTTCTAAGAAGCTTCTAGAACAAAAAGAAGGAGACGGAAAATCATTCGAGAACGTTCTCGACCAAAGCCTGCCATGTGTTCTCATATATAAGACCGCCGAACAACTGCTGTCAGGCAGTCGAGCAGCGAGTGTCAGAAAGACAGTTATATACCGCGTGATATAAATTGTTTCACATAAATAGTAGTTCTAAGTTCGTTATAAATTAGTGTTTCTATAGTTCAAATAAATCAGTTCGAAAATAAATAGTGTCGTGTTCGCTTCTGCACCCGAATAACGTAACAATTGGTGTCAGAAGAGTGGGATATTCCAGTGTGAAGTGAACAGACCGTTGCAATGAAGAAACTACACGAGTTGAGAGTGGTGGACTTGAAACGCGAGTTGAAGGAGAGAGATCTCGATACAACAGGGATCAAGGCTACACTTCAGCATCGTCTCATAGAGTATATGGTGAGCGTAGGTCAGGACCAAGAGACGTTCACCTTCGAGGAACCAGCTTCAGCGGAATCGATGTTGGCTGGGATTTCGGAACAGATAGCGGCTCAGCGACAGGACATAGCGGCTTAGCGACAGGACATTGCGGCTCAGATGGTGGCTCAGCAGGAGAAGATTACGGAACAGATAGCGGCTCAGCGACAGGACATTGCTGATCAGATGGCAACTCAGAGAGAAGAAGTTCTGGAACAAATTACTGCTCAGCAAAATCAAATCGCATCGCAGATCTCAGCTCAACGGCAAGAGGTATTGGATCAGATATCGGCTCAACGGGAAGAGATATCAGCTCAGAAAGAGGTACTAGCTCAGTTTTCTGCTAAGCAAGATCAGATCGCCTCCCAGATATCAGCCCAGCGAGAAGAGGTATTAGCTCAGATTTCTGCTCAGCAAGATCAGATAGCCTCTCAGATATCTGCCCAACGAGAAGAAGTATTGACCCAGATATCAACACATCGGGAAGAGGTGCTGACTCAGATTGCTGCTCAGCAAGAACAGATCGCGTCTCAGCAGGATAAGATCATTGCTCAGGTTTCAACCCAATTCACCACTCAGATAGAAGAAATGGAGAAGAAGCTGCAGCTCGAAATAGAAAGGAGATCTTTGCTGGAGAAGTCTGGAAATGGTCAACGACCCATGATTGAAACCACAGTGGGGCCAGATGCAGTGACTACTACCAATCGAGTGAAACCACCTACATTTGATGGAAAAACATCGTGGCCGAACTATCTGAATCAGTTCGAAGCCGCTTCCAAAGCCAATGGGTGGACATCCAAGGACAAGGTTGTGGCTCTAACAGTAGCTCTACGGGGTGATGCATTGAACATCTTGCAAGCCATTCCGGAAGGTGAAGTCGATAGCTACGAACATCTCGTCAAACGTCTCGACATGCGATATGGCCATGAACACCTGCAACAAGTGTTTCAATCATAGATGAAGAGCCGCCGACAGAGAGCCAACGAAAGTCTTCAAGAATTCGAAGTTGATGTAGCCCGATTGGTCCACTGTGCCTACCCGTCAGCCCCAGAATCCCTTATGGAATGTCTAGCTGTCCAAACGTTCGTAGATGGATTGCGGGATATCGAAATGCAGAAAGCAGTTCGCCTCACTCGACCAAAAGACCTCACCAGTGCTCTGACAGCTGCGCTTGAGATCGAGGCCGCAGCAGAAGCTTCCCGAGGATCAGCGAGAGTCCGAGTAATGAACGACAGCGGAAACATAGCGGAAAATACCAGGCAAGATCCTAATGAAGCCTTGATAAACGCCATCAAGGGCCTCTTAAATGAGAAAAAGAGACCAGTTCGAACGACTGCAGGGAAACTGAAGCGGGCCGATCACAAGAAACCAGCTTCGACCCGTCATTCTCAAGATCCTCTCATTTTTGTGGCATCCCTACGGCGTGATAACAGCAGCGTCTACGTAGATGGACAGATCGACGAAAAGAAATGCGCATTGTTGGTGGATACTGGAGCATCAAAGACGATCCTGCGACGTGGACTTCTGCCGTCTTCCAGAAAACAACTTGTGAAATCAAGATGGCGTCTGAGAACTGCTACGGGTGAAGCTGCCACCGTTTATGGGGAAATCGATGTGGATATATCGATCGGGACCGTCAAATTTCCACATCGAGCTATCATGGCAGATATTGAAGAAGATGTTATTCTGGGAATGGACATCATGGGTGCGCAAGGAATTGAACTGGACTTTAGAAGCCGAACACTCAAGGTGGGTGCCGAAGAGATATTTTTACATCCACGGGTGGAGGTAGCGGCAGGGGTAACGTTAGAAGAGGACGTCCTGTTACCGAAAAGGAGTGAGACCATTGTCACAGCACGGATTGAAGGTACATTGGAGCGAGGCAGTCCCATCATCATGGAACCCTGGAACCATGACGAGGAAGTCGGACGTGGAATTTTAGTCGGCAAAGCTTTACTGTCGGCAGACGACCATGTACCTGTTCGATTTATCAACATAAATAACTACCCTGTGACGATTGGCAAAAGAACCAAGATTGGAACCTGTGTCCCGGCAGCCTCCATAATCCACCAGGTGACAGCAACCACTGATGGGGCCGGCAAGTATGAAGAACTCGTCTCTGCTGCAAGCGACTCACTCAACAACCGACAGAAGAAAAAGTTAACCGAGTTACTACAGAGGTATAGATCCATTTTCATTCCTGCTGATGGAAAAACAGGTAGAACCAACATCGTCAGTCACAAAATCGATACGGGAGATACCAGACCGATTCGTCAACCAGACCGAAGATTACCACAGGCAAAGAGAGAAATTGCAGAAAAGATCATCCAGGAAATGGAACAAGACGGGGTAATCGAGCCATCCAATAGTCCTTGGGCTTCACCAGTGGTACTAGTAAAGAAGAAAGATGGAAACACTCGTTTCTGTGTGGACTATCGCCGATTGAACAACGTGACGAAGAAGGACAGCTATCCTTTGCCTCGGATTGACGACACACTCGACACGTTGGCAGAATCGAATCTTTTCTCCACTCTAGACCTGAAAAGTGGATATTGGCAGGTGGAAATGGATCCGGCAGATAAGGAAAAGACAGCTTTCACCATTGGCACTGGGTTATGGCAATTCAAGGTTATGCCTTTCGGACTCTGCAATGCTCCGGCCACCTTCGAACGAATCATGGAGAATGTGTTAAGGGGACTCTCCTGGAAGACATGCCTAGTTTATTTGGATGACATCATTGTGATCGGTAAAACTTTTGAAGAACATCTGATTAACCTAGAGGAAGTTTTCAAGAGACTTCAGGCTGCAAACCTCACACTCAATCTGAAGAAATGTCATCTGCTGCAGAAACGGGTTAACTACTTGGGACACGTCGTAGGAAGACAGGGTGTGGAAGTCGACCCTGAGAAAGTACGAGCAGTGAAGCAATGGCCAGTACCAACAGATAAGCATCAACTCAGGAGCTTTCTTGGACTGTGCACTTATTATCGACGTTACGTTCGAATGTTTTCGGATATCGCAAAGCCTCTGACTCGTCTCACCGAGGAAGCACGCCCCTTCCACTGGGATCCAGAATGCCAGGCCGCCTTTGATGCTCTGAAGGAACGCTTGACCACGACACCGATTCTTGGGTATCCACTTCCACAAGGACAATTCATTCTTGACACAGATGCCAGTAATATCGGCATTGGTGGAGTCCTTTCGCAGTATCAAGATGGACAAGAGCGAGTCATCGGTTACTTCAGCAAGGTGCTATCGAAGGCAGAACGGAACTACTGCGTTACCAGGAGGGAACTATTGGCCATGGTGAAATCAGTGGAGCATTTCTATAAGTACCTCTATGGGCGAAAATTCCTTCTCAGGACGGACCACGCTGCATTGAAGTGGCTCCTGAATTTCAAGAACCCCGAAGGCCAAGTAGCTCGTTGGATCGAGAGGCTCCAGGAATATGACTTCGAGATAACACACCGAGTGGGGACGAGCCATAAGAATGCAGATGCATTGTCCAGAAGGCCATGTCCACCTGAGTGCTCACATTGTAGTCGTTTGGAGGATAAGGAAGCAGCCCTCTACAGAACCACCGTTGTCAATGAAGATTGGTTACCTGCAGCAATCAAGCAAGAGCAAGAAAAGGACCCAGAACTTCGCAAGCTTCGAGAATGGAAGAAAGCGAATCGTCGTCCTTCTTGGCAAGAAGTAGCACCATCTTCACAGACTTTGAAGGCGTACTGGAGTCAGTGGGACTCCTTGGTATTAATAGATGACCTGCTCAAGAGGAATCTCGAGAGCGATGATGGGTCTGATAATCGGATGCAGTTGGTCATTCCTAGGAGCCGAGTGTCGGAAGTACTTGGATATGTACATGATGGAACTTCAGGGGGACATCTAGGAGTGAGGAAGACACTGCAGCGGGTACGAGAGCGGTTCTACTGGGTGAACTGCAGTGACGACGTCAGGGAGTGGTGCCGTAAATGCACCATGTGCTTTGCCAGCAATGGGCCTCATCGTAAACCAAGGGCACCCATGAGACAGTACAATGTTGGGAGCCCTTTCGAGAGGATTGCCATGGATATTGCGGGGCCGTTCCCAGTGACTGATAATGGAAATAAATACATCCTTGTGTGCATGGACTACTTCACCAAGTCGGTGGAAGCGTATGCGATCCTTAACCAGGAAGCCGTAACTGTCGCTGATGTCCTAATGAATCAACTCATCAGTCGTTTTGGGGTGCCATTGGAACTTCACTCTGATCAGGGCCGGAACTTCTAGAGTGAAGTGTTCAAGAAGATGAGCGAAAAGTTAGGAATCAAGAAAACAAGAACAACTCCGTTGCATCCACAGTCAGATGGCATGGTGGAGCGAATGAATCGAACAATAGGGAGGTATCTCTGCAAAGTCGTAGATCAACACCAACACGACTGGGATCAACATATTCCTTTCTTCTTGATGGCCTACAGATCTGCAGTACAGGAATCTACAGGACAGACTCCGGCGAAGGTTCTATTCGGACGAGAGATGAGGCTTCCATGTGCCTTGGTCTTCGGATGTAGACCTGGTGAGGACATAGTGGGGGAAGATTACGTCACGGATTTGATGAAAAAGATGAACCATATTCACGAATTGGTTCGTTCTAATCTGAGAATCGCCAGCGATCGCATGAAAGACCGATACGACATCAGAGCTAGGGGTGCAGGATACGCAGAAGGAGACCTGGTGTGGTTGTACAATCCACAAAGGAAACGAGGTATTTGTCCAAAACTACAGAGATCTTGGGAAGGACCTTATACCGTCAAGAAGAAGATCAACGATGTCATATACCGCATCAATAAAGAACCCAGTGGCAAACCAAGAGTCGTTCATTTCAACAGACTAGCACCATTCGAGGGAACACAAGATCAACAAGTTCAACAAATTTGTCCGGAAGAAAAGGAGCTTACATTCGACGAATTCATTGGGACATACAGTGGTTCATCAAAAGCAAGGTTTGGCGTCACCAAGGAAGAGCACCGCGACCTTTTTGCCATTCCTGTAGAATACGCACTAGCTCACTGCGTCGGCGAGGACCTTCAGATGTCTCAAGGAATAGCGAACAAGTTCATGAGGAAGTTCGGGAAGTTAGAAGAGCTTCATCAACAAGGTCCCTCCGTCGGTCGAGCACTAGAAATAGAAGATATCAGCACTGAAGGAAAAAGGTCTCTGTTTCATCTTATAACGAAAGGAAGATCTTCTGAGAAACCCACTTACAAGGACCTCTGGGAGACGCTAGTCGACTTGCGAAGCATCATACTCGAGAAGGACATACAGAAGATAGCTGTTCCAAAGCTAGGGTGTGGACTGGATGGCTTGAATTGGAGAGTTGTAAGGAACATGCTGGAGGTTTTATTTCGATTCACCGGAGTTGAAATTCTGGTATGCTGCTGGAACTCCAAGGGAACTCCAAGAGAGAAGACAGTGCCATGCTATTTCTACCATACTGCACGTTGTAAAAATGAAACCAGTTGTCCCTATCTTCATAGTGATCAGAATGCATTCCAGGAGGAATGCGTTTTAAGGAGGGGGCAGTGTAATGATATTCCCCTTGGAGGGGCTCTAGAAACATCAGCAGGAAGGCAGGAGTACAACGATCATCCTGTATCACGCATCCCCGATTGCTCTCCAACCTCTCAATGATTCCTACATACACCAGCATATTTCCGAACACTCAATATATGCCGCAGTGACAAATAACGTCACAAAAGATTCTGGAATGTTCTGGAAACAATCGATGGAACAATTAGAGAGAGAGGTTTTGTTCCTAAGAAGCTTCTAGAACAAAAAGAAGGAGACGGAAAATCATTCGAGAACGTTCTCGACCAAAGCCTGCCATATGTTCTCATATATAAGACCGCCGAACAACTGCTGTCAGGCAGTCGAGCAGCGAGTGTCAGAAAGACAGTTATATACCGCGTGATATAAATTGTTTTACATAAATAGTAGTTCTAAGTTCGTTATAAATTAGTGTTTCTATAGTTCAAATAAATCAGTTCGAAAATAAATAGTGTCGTGTTCGCTTCTGCACCCGAATAACGTAACAATACCATGATGTTATGGGTCGAATGGAAGATCAGTCACTATTATCTTCGGATAGGAGTGACTGAATTGCGCCCTTACATATTGTCTGATGAATTTTGTGTACCATTGAGGTTTTGATTATTTTGTAATTCGGGCAATATGAATGAAGACATATTATTATTATTATTATTACATGTTAACTCAACGATGACAAACATTAACTTAGCATTTACTGTTCCTCACGGTTGGGTGGACAAATGCCTAGTATATAAGTTACACAATAGAATAGAATATTTAGTTCGAGTCTTCTCCTGAAGATGCTGACATAATTAGCGAAACACGACGTGTTGAGGAGTATGAACAATCTGTTTTGTTATTGGTGAAACAGTGTAGTGATTTATCGTGTCGAAGGTTCCAGTCTTCGATATGATATGTATGAAGAAGCATCAGCAGTTTCTGTTTCCACCTTGAAAAAATAGTTAAAACACGAGTGTTCTGCGGAAGGGCAAAGTTTTCAGTTCGATAATGTTAACGGAATACGAAAAAAGAAGGATTCGAATATTGATTTCGATACCGTGAAGATGTCCGTTTTGAATTCATCAATGATTAACTCATGAATATTCATTTGAAGCTCACGTGGAAAGTAAATGTACGAGTGTTTTTCGAGAGTTATTATCTACGGAAACTTGAACAATTCCAAACAGTGACTACCTGATTTATATGAATTTCAGCTCTGGATATTGTGTGGCTATCTATGAAATATCTTCTGGAGGATATACTTTACAAGAACTTATAATCTCAAAAAGTTGAAAAAAATCCAATATACATCCTGTGTTATGTGGGTGATGGGGCAATCTTCGTTCGTGTGTTTCGACACTCCAAAGTCACAGAAGTTTTCAGAGAAAACTGTGAGTTACCGGGAGTTTATCTATATGAATTCACAATATTCTGAATTATTTCTGCTCAGTTGATATAGATAGATAATAGAATCCACTTCTCAAATCTGGATAATTTATGTCCGGTGTTTTCAATCTCATAATGGACAACTTCCTATCATGGTGATGCTACACTCACTAACTCTTTGACATCATCAGATCACCGTAGAAAAGTCGGCGATCTTTCACTTTCCTATATTTACTTCTACGGACAATATTCTTCAGAAAACTCAGCTATTATTCCTATCACTAGCAATACCAGTCAGACGCAAACCCGACAAGCACAGTCAGCACATCTTTCCGTTGTAAACCTCGGAATATGTCAAACAGAACTTTATCAAAACTCGTTTTTACTTGAGAAGGGCGAAGCTCTGGAATTCATTGCCTGTGAAAGTATCTCCAAGAACTTGAAACATCCAAAAGTTCAAGAAAATTCTAATACAAACCCCCTTGCCCTATACTCTCTAGGTACGCAAGATGTTTCCGTACATTCCATGGATTATATTTGGTGCGCTCCAAGAAGAAAATAGCAGTGCTCACCTAAATAATTCTGTAACGGTGAATCCCAAACTCCAAGAACATCTGTTGCGTTTTATTTATCTGATTCCGCCACCGAAATCACTTTGATGTGTCGTTTTATTTGCAACTTTTCCGATTCTGGTTGCTACTTTTCATTTCGTCTCACTACAAGGAATGACGTGGAATGACTGTTGACAGTTATCAAAAAATCATATTAGATTGACAAAAAAAAAACTTTTTGAAAGTAAAAGACGTTTAGAAGGCATTTTCATCAAGTTTATGATTTTATCAAGTAAGACAGGTTTCATATGTTCATTTCCAGATAAAATTAATTCTCTCGATCTCAGAGAAAATTTTCCAAAAATTTTCGTTGATTGATTTTCTAGATTTATAACTATGGTATCATGATTGTTACATTATTCGTAGCTCCAATATACACTGTGTCCAAGATAAGGATGTCTATCATGGGGATCTCGGAAAACATGAGAGATACGAAGATGGTTGAATCAGAGAAAAGTTGCGCATTTTCGAGCCTAACAATATGACGTTTGGGAAATTTCAAAATGCCGAGTATTACCGGAGATATGAATGAAAAACCGAAATATGCCGATTTCGTTTTTACTTTTCTCTGACCTTATTTAGAGATGAATAGAAAAACAAGAGACATTTTTTCATTGCCACTTTTCTACAAAACAGCGTTGAGAGATTCTTGGTAGAACGTTTCGTTTCGAAGAAACCATCATTAACTTTATTTTTTTATACGGCCCGTAAAAAAGTATACACTGTATTGTAATAGGATGAATGATCATTCCTATTCCAGGGTTAATAACTGGGTTGTGAATGTATGGTGACAGACATTCTAGTAATCAACTCAAAGTCAAGTTAGAATCAATCTTCTCTTTATTGGTGGTACCAGGTATATATATATAAATCATAGGAACGTACCCTAAACCTAAACAACCTAATATCATGAATACACCGTGCGTCTTGATAACAACAGTGTTAACAACCCACACGGTGCGTTGTCCTCGCTTAACCTATTATACAGAGTATTCCTACAATATAATATCACCCTATATTATCTTACATACTACACCTCCCCCGAGAAGGAGAAAAAAAACTTATCTTAATGATATTTTTTTTTTCTACAATATACCTATATTTACAATGCTACTTAAGCTAACTAAACTAAGACATGTCATAATATGGCTTAACTCTATTTTTATGAACTAGTTGAGGCTTATTATCAATTTTTATAATAACATTAGGACCTTTTTCTTCTACAACTTCATAAGGTCCTTTAAATAAAGGTTCCAATTTGTTAGACGGATTATTTTTTAATAAAATATTATCACCTTGCTTATAATTTACCTCTGACTGAATTTTCCTATCCCATGTGGATTTCCGTTTAACTTTCGATTCTATCAAGTTATTTCTAGCATCTTCCCATGCTTTTTGTAATCTATACCTCAATTCTATTGGATAATCATCAAAGTTATACATTGGGTCTATTCTGTTATTCAAATTTGATGGTATCAAACAGCATTTTCCAAAAACAAGTTCGTAGGGCGTGTATTGAGTCTCTGTATGAACCGTGTTGTTGAATGAAAAACACCAAAAAGGTACCCATGTACTCCACGTATCTGGATTATTTGCAACTTGTATGCGTAAATATGCCCCTAGATGTTTGTGTGTATTTTCGATAGCCCCTAATGTTTCATGATGATACGCTGTTGACTTTAATGATGTAATTCCTAAGAGTTTACAAGTTTGCTGTAGGGTAGCCGCTAAAAATTCTGTTCCTTGATCCGTTACTATCTCCATAGGGCATCCAAACCTAAGAATGAAATTTTCGACAAATGCTTTTGCCACCGTTACAGCCTCTTTATTTGCTATTGGATATCCCTCAACAAATTTACTGAGCTCGCACTGTAATGTGAGAATATAACGATTATTGTCGTTGTCTTGGTTCAGAGGACCTACCAGATCGAGATAAACTTTGTTAAAAGCACTCTTAGCTGTAGTGGTGACTGTCAATGGTTCTTTATTTGGCTTCGAATGTTTATATCTTTGACAGTCATCACAATGCATCACGAACCTTTCAACATCATTTTTTATGCCTGACCAGAAATAATATTTCCTTATATTATTATACATTCGCGTTATTCCCGCATGACCTCCTGTGGGTAACATATGAAAATCATTTAATATGAGCTGTCTCATTTCCTTGTCATCTATGACTTGAACACCTTTTATGACAGAAAATTTTATATTTGCCTTTTTAAATTCGTCTATATTTCTTTTAATACTTTCTAACAATACTGTACAGTTTTCTTTTCTTACTATGCATAGTTCTGTAACATTATATTTCTCGCAAATATTTTTCAGATCCCTCAACGACGCTCCGAAGGCAGACGCTGATCGGGAGTTCTGTTTTAAATAAATAATTCCAGCATCAATATTATATTTTACATTGCAACATACAACTTTCTCATCCTGCACGTTCTTAACAACTATTCTGTCAAATTTATCTTCGTAAACTGGTCTCAGTTCTACTGTTCCAAATGGTCTCTTCAATAATTCTACTACACCAGGGTGATCAAGCCTGCTGTGAGCCAAATCATTGCTATTTTGACTATTTTTAGTTCGCATCGATTGTGCCCTAGTTGTGACAAACATATTTTCAATTTTTTCACCCATTGCTTTGAGTTCGTTCGCGTCAATTTGAATACGGGACAAAGCATCTGCTGATACGTTTTCTGATCCTCTTATGTAAGATATTGTGAAATCATATTCTTCCAACGTTAACCTGAATTTAGTTAAACGACTTGACGGATTCGTCATCCCAAATAGATAGACAAGAGGTCTGTGATCTGTGAAAATGTCAAATTTTCTACCAAATAAGTAACTCCTGAAGTGCTTTACTGCCCAAACTATCGCAAGTAGTTCCTTTTCGATAGTGCAGTAATTCAATTCTGCTTTGTTAAGTGACCTACTGGCATATGCCACAGGCCTGTCATTAGAATTTGACAGAACTGCTCCTAAAGCAAATCCTGACGCATCCGTTCTTAAAATAAACCGATTATTTTCTGACAGATCAGGATATTGTAGCACGGGAGGAGTGGAAAGAGCACTTTTTAGTGTCTCAAATGATTGCTGACACTCCTCCGACCATTGAAAGTCACTATTTTTTCTAGTTAGTCTGTTTAATGGATTTACTATTTTAGCAAAATCTCTTATGAATTTCCTGTAATAGTTGGCAAATGCCACAAACCGCTTTGTCTCATTAGCATCTTTGGGAATCGGATATCTCTGGATCGATTTAATTTTTTCTGGATCAGGTGAAATGCCGTCTGACGAAATCACGTGACCTAAGTACAAAATTTCTTTCTTAAGAAATTCGCACTTACTCGGGTTGAGCTTGAGCTCAACATTTCTGAGTCTTTCTAGCACTTTGACAAGGTTTTTGTTATGGCTAGTTAAGTTATTTCCAAAAATGATCAGATCATCTAAATAAATAAAACACGACTCGTAATTCAAACCAGACATAGCCATTGTCATTACTCTGGAGAAAGCATTTGGACTAATTTTCAGCCCCATTGGTAAGCGCTTCATTTGGAACTGACCCCTATCGGTTGTAAATGATGTATATGGTCGACTAGCAGGATCTAACTCTACTTGGTAGTATCCTTGAGACAGATCAAGGTGAGAAAAATAGACTGCGCCTGCTAATGAATCTAAGATTTCTGATATACAGGGCAGTGGAAATTTATCATCCTCTATCTGTTTATTTAACAACCTATAGTCGATCACTACTCTCCATTTTTTGTTACCTTTGCTGTCGCATTTTTTAGGCACTATGAGTAATGGCGAAGACCATTCTGATCTTGCTTCTTCGATAATATCATTCTGCAACATTTGATCTATTTGTTTATGAATCTCCGCTTTCTGTGCATGTGGTAATCTGTAGGGCCTCACGTAAACTGAGCTCGCATTTTGCTTCAATTGGATTTTTTGTTTCGCAACGTTAGTTACCGAAAGTGAATCATCCTCTAAGTGAAAAACATCGGCATATTTCGCACATATTTTCTGGATTGCCGTTATTTCCTCTTTATTCAGCGAATCAACATTTATAAGATCTAACACTCTATCTATTCTTTCAACAGCTAAATCCTTGCTCTCAAATTTACATACATCAAAACTGGCAAGTTTTTCACATTTTGGTCTGAAGTTCCGAAGTTTTACTTCCTTGTCATTAACATTCAATAATCTAACGGGTATCAAATTATTTTTTGGTTTTGCAATCACGCTACCTGCAAACACACCTTCGCTCAATTCATCCCCTAATACAACACATTCATCATCACTATCAATCCAAAAGTACTTGATAATTTCACAACGTGGTGGAATAATCGTATAACAATCGTATTTTGACTGTAAAGGTATGGTTATTTTCCTGTTATTCTTCCATAGAGAAAAACAGAATTTCTCGAAATCAATGGTGGCACAATATTTAGTAAGAAAATCGGATCCTAAGATTCCATGCATCTCATTTGCAAAGTTATCAAGTAATAAAAACTCGTGCTTAATCATCACGTCCTCTATAAACAAAGAAACATTCACTGAACCTTGTGAAATTGTTGATCCGGCTATTCCATTTATTCTTATATTTCTTGAGGTGTCAATTCTTTCACACTTGTCTAAATATTTTGCAAAAAGAACACTAATAGTTGCTCCAGTATCAATCAAAAATATGAGTTCATTTGTTCCATATCTCATTTTCACAAAATTCATCCCATTCATACTTAATATAACAACATCGTTCATAATATTTCCATTTTGTTTAGGAACGAAAAAACCGTTCACTCGCAGAGTTGTTATTGTTTACTTGGTTGTCGACCTCAGTGTTTGAACTTGAACTTTCCGCAAGATAAGCTCTATGATTCTGGCTATTCTGATTTCTATACCGATTTGAACGACGCATATTCACGCTACCGCGTCCACGATTATTATTATATAGCTGATTAGGAAAATTTCTTTGTTGGCTATTTGACTGTCTAAATTCGTTGTTTTGATTGAACCTAATGGAATTATTATTGTTATTTTTATGGAAATACTGATTTCCTCTGATTCCTGAAAAACCGCGTCTAGCTCTTCGATCTCTCATATGGAAACATTGAGAATTTGAAGACCCTATCTTTGACTTATCTTCATCTTTAGCGCCACCTATTGCATCCCTTAGATTATTATAATTCCTTGCTTTAACGATGGTCCGTAACTCAGAATTTCTCAGCCCATTTGCAAAAGCATTAATCGCTATTTTCTCGTTAACTTTTGACAAAATTTTTGCACTATCATCATCTCCATTGGATTGACATAAGGTTAAATTCACTAACAGTTCTTCAATACTTTTTCCGAATTCCTCTATTGATTTATTTTCCTGCTTGACATTATGAATTTCAATTGACAAAGCTGCAGCAGACTTTTTAGTGAATAGATGAACTTTCATGTCCTTTAATAGATTATCGATAGAATTGTAAGTATTTTCTAACCTTAATTTTGCATTTTGAGAGAGCCTAGTTTTTAATACATAGCTGATCAAGAATGTTTTCCCATCTTGATCTAGAAGATCACTATATAACTCAATAGCATCGATAAGCTGCTTAGTCGTATCTTCCGTGTTATCCATAATGGGAATTAAAGCAGAAGCAGTCCTAAGGTCAAATTTTTCGCCCATTTTTGCGATATTTCCTCCTTTTTCTATATTTGATAATCTGTCCTTTAAAATAGAATGTGCTTCAGAAATCAAACTATTTATTTCTTTAGCATAACTTTTGACTTGTGCCGTTTCTTCTAAAGTTTTTTCACTTTTACTATTAAACAACTCCTTAATTTTATTGAAATTGTCTTCTATTTCCCTCAATTCTGAACGTTTCTGATTAACTAATTGCAAATTACCTCGCCTCTGAGAATTATCTTTTGTTAAATTACGTCTAAAAACCCTAATTTCCTCATAAATATGCCTAAATTCTATCATTTGTACTACCTAACACTAATTAACTTATCTACCTTATGCATATTAATCCTGCGTTCCTCTCTGCGCCTCCTCGAACCTGCTGCAACTCCAACTCGATGCTCATCTATGGGTTGAAGTTCAATTTCTCTCGGCTTCACACAGTCTCCTGGCTCCTGGAAAGTTCTCTCCTAATCTTCCTCTCTAGTGCTTTCTTCGCTCGTCTTCGGATATACAGGATGATTGCTACCAGAACTAAGCAACCAACTACTACGGCCAGTACCTCGAATATGGTGTATTTCTGTTGACTTCCTTCGGCTGCAGTATTATTGATGGCACCTCCGTTGATTCCTGCTTGGCCAATCACGAAGTTTTCCTTTGCTTGCTGGTTCCCCATATCCAGTATTTAGGTATACCAATCGTGTAAATTTTAACAGTACAACGACTGGCAGGATCGCCATGTAATAGGATGAATGATCATTCCTATTCCAGGGTTAATAACTGGGTTGTGAATGTATGGTGACAGACATTCTAGTAATCAACTCAAAGTCAAGTTAGAATCAATCTTCTCTTTATTGGTGGTACCAGGTATATATATATAAATCATAGGAACGTACCCTAAACCTAAACAACCTAATATCATGAATACACCGTGCGTCTTGATAACAACAGTGTTAACAACCCACACGGTGCGTTGTCCTCGCTTAACCTATTATACAGAGTATTCCTACAATATAATATCACCCTATATTATCTTACATACTACAGTATAAAATAGCATATTTTATAACGAATACAGCGATGTATTACACATAATGATTCTGCAATATTTGAATCAGAAAAAATGGTTTATATTATTATTTCGTTATCGTTTTGGTGTAGTAGGCGGTGAACTGACGGAGCTGAGAGAATGTCAAAATGATTTTATCGACATTTTATTGACACATAGTGTTTCTGAACTTTGTTCTTGCTACAGATTTTTTTTTGTCACGAAATGGAACGTGTTTCTTCACCTGAGGAAAAGTTTGATATGTTGAAATGTTATATCTTATGCAATAGCAACGCCGTTGAAGCTGGACGTATGTATTTAAATAACTATCCAGAGAGGAGACAACCAATTCAAAAATTTTCGGACGATTTGTTTCGAATCTGAAGCAGTATGATGCATTTATGAAACCAGTATTGTGATGAAGAAAAAGAAAATAATGTAATATTAGCTGTAACTGAAAACCCACGAATATATGTTAGAGAAATTGATAATACCATTGGTAAAGCGAAATCTACTCTCCATTTCATTTTGAGAAAACAGAAATTCCACTCGTTCAAATTCAGAATCTGTCAGAGTTTCAGACCTGGTGACGAGGACAGGCGAAGAACATTTTGTGAATGGTACACCAGGGAGTGTCAGGAAAATGAAACATTTCCACATAAGATTATCTGGTCGGACGAGAGTATGGTAACAAATAATGGAATTTTCAACCGAAGAAATACCCATTATTGGTCAAGGGATAATCCCCGAGTACACCGAATGGCTAGACATCAGCACCGTTTTGGTTTTAATATGTGGGTTGGGATTTTTGTAACAGATTTAATAGGCCCCTTTTTCTACAACAAATCCCCTACTTTGGAGCATTATCGTAACTTATTGGAACGCAATTTGGAAGGAGCTTTGGACAACTTATCGCTTGCAAAGGTTAGAAACTGTTGGTTTCAGCAGGATGGTGCGCCCGCGCACAATGCCCTCGTCGTACGCGAGTATCTATCGAACAGATTTCTGGGAAGATGGATAGGTACTCATTCAACAGTTCCTTGGCCCCCTCGTTCGCCGGACATCACTCCGCTCGATTGCAAAAATTATGTTTACCGCCGTGTTTTTCAATCTGAGAATCAGGTTAGGAAACTAGTTCTCGAGGCGTTCGAGAGCATTACACCTGATATGTTGAGAAGTGTTTTGAATTCGTCAGTTAGGAGATGTTATCTGTGTTGGAAAATAATGGTGATTTGTTTGAACATTGTCCATAATTTTTATTGGTTTTTTGATTTTCTAGTGAGTAGTTCTTAACTAATTTGTTTAATTAATTGACATATGACGTGACATGGCATTTCAATAACGTGATTTTGATTCAATATTTCAAAACACGGATAATAATAGCCTACTACAGCATATACTGCGCGGTCATTTCACCGCCTACCACACCAAAACGTTCGAAATAACTATAAAAACTATTTTTCTGCAACCGACACAAAAGTCGTCCATTTTGATACCAAAATTAGCTCTTAAATTGACGTTTCTATTACTGGCACAAAAATAGGTATGTTGCTAGGCAACATATTTAGTCCCTAGCAGCTAAAGTTGAATTTTAGTTCCTAGGAGCTGAAGTTGAACTTTAGCTCCTAGGAACTAAAGAGGATCTACTGGACGTCATCAAGAATGAATAACATTGTGACGGTTGGTTATTTGGGTTGAGACGCATACCTGATTTGTTCCCGATTTCAGCAGATTTGGCATTTCATACCCATGCTGGAGATATAAATACACCTCATTATAGTTTAGTATTGGAATTATTAACATTTCAGTTGAGTATTTTTGTTTTGATCAGGGAAGCCTTCAAGATTCAAATACTTGCTTGACCTGTATTTCATTCGTTATTCTCGGGATGGATAACTTGTTCTTGGATAATCACGGCAAGCAATAGTTTTTTGTCTCAAACAACGATATTGTTAACCTTCATTTGATTATCAAGCGACAAATATTGTATTACGGAGAGGAAAAAATAATTGATCTTCTTATTGTTGATGTGCTCACTAACCTAACATTTTCCAAGTCTTATTGTTTCTATAGCTGGCACTGACGCGGTATTTGCCATTAGAGCACCTGGTCCATACACAAATATGTCACTCTGTGATTGTATTTATATGTCATACATCATTGTATTCGTAATAGAATATGTTATTCAATGCAGAGTATACTTATTTTTTACGGGCCATACAAAAAAATGAAGTTACTGATGGTTTCTCCGAAGCGAAACGTCGTACGAAAAATCTCCCAACGCTATTTTGTAGAGCTCGAGAAGTGGCAATGGAAAAGTGTCTTGTGTTTCTCTATCCATCTTTAAATAACGTCATATAAAAATAAAAACGAAATCGGCATATTTCGATTTTCCAGCCATATTTCCAAAACTACTCGGCATATCGAAATTTTTCAAACGGCATATTGTCAAGCTCAAAAATGCGCAACTTTTCTTTGATTCAACCATCTTCGTATCTCTTATGGTTTCCGAGATCCCCATAATAGACATTCTTATCTTGGACACAGTGTATAAATATAACCTGTTATGTGAATTCTCCTATGCAAGGTCATGAATATTCGCGTTTTGTTTGTGAACGTCATTCTGTTCCCACCACTGATACCAGAATGGAACAAATGAAACGCAACTATTGATTCCCGAATATTTGTTTCCTACGTCAAGAAACATTAAATTTGGTTCAACCTGTATCAACTAACTCGTTCTGATTCAGTTCATAATCTGATTATTTATTCATAATAGAAATTGTATATTGTGTATACAGAATCGGCTTATTGTGCATCCACGTAAGCTATAATTAGTCTTTCAAACCCTCCCAATATTCTTCTTGCATAAATAATACATAATACGAGATGCCTTCATGTGTCTCTACATTATTTCTGTTGTAACAATGATTACATCCACAACAAAAAAAGAAGCCAGGTCCGTATCTTACTAATAATTATGAATTATAAAATTGATAGCCCAAAGGAACAACATAACGCGAAAAAAAATTGTTTGTCTAAAATTTTTATTGCAAGATCATTCTATCGATTGGGCCATGATTAACAGATGCTCGCAAGTTTTATTATCATGATAGTATCGAAAACAATATTCCCAACGGATTGGATGTAGAAATCCAAGATATCTGAAACGTAAATTTTTCTTTTTTCACTGTAGCTGATAACTCTTTGTCGGCGGCATATGGGTGTGGGCTGATAACCTGCTAATTCTCAATTAAATTTCACATTTTTGTCCCAAATTATGGAAATAACCACTTGTAGTGGTTTCCTCTGACTCTACTAGGTACGAAGTTCGAAGAGAAATTTTCAACATCCACCCTGATACCTACCGTTCCTGTCATTGTTCTTTTCGTACCGCTAAGGTATGAACGTTTCAGAGACAAGTGTTGATTCAAAGGTTGTTTCAATTTCAGTAAAGTGATAAATAGTGTACCTTATCATGGACTAAAGTGGAAAATCAAAAAACAAATTATAGGAAGACACGCTAGATAGAATGAAAAATATATCATACAGGCACTCATATACGAAGCGCCGCTACTATTATAGCAAATGTGCTGATGCCTTATTGTTTATCAGTTGACTGCAGGATTTGATTTCTTCATTGAAGACATTCGGCATGCGCTGGATATAATGAAAAATATACTATTTCCGTCGACCTCATATCAACGACTAAGTTTAATGTATATGAAATCGTTTATTAATGACCCCTATTAATGAACGATTTGTCTAATAATGCACGATTGTTTTATAGGCAACCAAACATACACCGCTTGCATTTATTGTTTATGCTATAACTTACGGAATCTGCATTTAAATCGAGAATATAGATTTCATCGAAGATTTTCCGTTAACGGGTTCGCCTTTTCGAGTTTCTGACACGATTTTAATCCCTGCTCTCTAACACAAGGAATTTATTCTTTATGTTGATCATTCCGACAAATATCAAATGTCACTTATGTCAGTAACAAGGCTACTGGGTGATTATCAACAGTTTCCGGATGGATAGAATTCGCGAACCAAGTTTTCTTCATTGCAGGAGAAATGAGAGATATAGTCGACGAGAAAAATTTGTAACCAACTTGTATAAACCCATTAGGGACTGAATTAATACATTTGCGAAAATTTCAACATATTTTCTTTATTCCTGCTTGGAAGTATTTTTTTTTTTTTTTATCGCTTGGAGCGCACGAAAGGGAATCCCTATAATGTTCAAAGAACATCGTGCGTTCCTAGGGAGGAAAGGGACAGGAGGTAGGTATTGGAATTTTTTTCGAACTTTTGGAGATTATATGTTGTTGGGAATACTTCCACAGGCAATGAATTCCAGAGCCTAGCCGTTCTATGGATGAAGGAGTCTTGATAAAGTGCTGTTCGACATCTTTCGAGGTTGACAACGAAAGGATGTGCTGACTGGGCTTGTCTAGTTCGTCTGATTGGTACTGCTAGTGAAGGGATGATAGCAGAGATTTCCGAAGAACATTTTCCGTGGAATATCAGTTAATCGAGATGCATTCCCTTTTGTCTGCCATTTTCAAAATGGCGGCAGTGCCATGTATGGAACACTAGTCCTTTAACATGTGTAAAATGGAATGAACTATTGAGACTTGTCTCCAGCTTGAAATGTATTGTATTTCCATAATTTCAAGATGAATGACGTTATTTCGTAAGGCAATAAATTCAATAGTCCATAAATAGACATACGTCGCATTTTCGACACTATGTGCGAACAGAGCTGCCTGATGATTGTGTCCTAGACATCGTCGGCGTTTATTATTCGGTACATGTTCAACATGGTGATTTCTACAGTCAATGCGAATATCTGGAGTTATTTTGGAATTTGTTGAATATGTTGGTGGTCTTGCCGATAACTTCGTTAAATTGTGGAACTTCTTCAGGTGGGCTTTCTCTTCTGAAACTCAACTAATAAATTTCCTGGAGAAATGTATCCAGGTGGAAATTGGCTAGCAAAATTTTTGACTTTACATAGCAATAATGTAGACATTTATATTCGCGTCAATCTTGTCTGTTCTTCCTATGTAATCATTGTTCTTTTGTATGCAGAGAGTCCATTCCGTTTTTTGCGCGTTAGAGAAGAATAAACTGAGTGTATGGTCGATGCAAGAGTTGCAACTGAATTTTCCATTCATCTAGCAACCACAATTGATGCATCACCGTAGAAAATTAGGCGTAATCAAATTCACCAAGTTTTTTATCTTTATTTATCATTCTCAGTAATTGGACAATAACGAGGAATCCTATTTTCTTGCTCTGTGCCAGAACCATCATAGTGCCTTTGCATCAGAAGTTGGAGAAATTTCACAGAAGTGGATGAATTATCGAAATAAAATTTATATGACACACATGTTTTGTCTTCTGGTTGGTCATCAATACGTTGAATGAATGTCTTGGACTGACAAACTACGAACACATTCAGCATCCTGAAAGCCTAGTGTTCCATACAAGGAACACGATGAAAAACACGAAATCTGATCAGATATTTATTTATTTAATATTTATTAGCAGGTACAAGTTACAAGGTTTCTGAGATAATACTAATGTTATTTATGATATAGTTATACAGTTGAAGTTTCAAGTTATCACAGACTAAGCATTTCATTATTGCTAATATTTTTAGGTGCACAATGGTATTTGTAATACTGTGCGTGCACCCATTTTTCGGTTTTACAGTTATTTTCGAGGTCATAAGTAGGTAATTGTGTCACATTCTGCTGGTAAATAAAACTATTTCGCTGTTGATTTGTAGTTTGAATCCGTTGTGTACATATTATATAACATAATTAATTTTATATTTACTATCTACAATCCATTCTGTTAAGGTCTTTTTAATTCTGTGGTAATCCTTTAGCTTAAGGCTGTCCGGTAGATCATTGTAAATTTTTGGGCCCACGCAGTAAATGTGATTTTGACAAACTTTGTGCTTGGGGTTTTGTAGCTCAACTTTACCTCTAGCGGCATTTCTTGTATTTTGGCAATGTTTTATGTTTACTTTGTAGTCGTTGTTATTTATCATGAATCTTATGACTGATTTCAAATGGAGTTGTTCAATGTTTAGTAATTTACTTTCTTTGAACACACTATCGCTAGGATATCTTTTGTTTTTGAAAAGCATAATTTTTATAATCCATTTTTGGGATACTTGTAATTTTGCTAAGGCTGTTGGACCTGCGTTTCCCCAAACCACCAATCCATAGTTCAATAATGACTCTGCTAAAGCGAAATAAATTGATTTTAGAGTTTTGAGAGGTACTATGTTTCTCAGTTCATAGAATTTATGAATTAGTTTCCTAATTTTTGTAGATACATACTCTACATGTTCTTTCCAAGTGAGCTTTTCACCCAAGACAACTCCAAGATATTTCAAACTGGTTTTTCTTTTTATAGTCATATCACATTTACATTGTTGTCCCAGGTTGCATTTTGAATCATGGATTTTTATGTATTCAAAGTTTGGTAATGTACGTGGGGATAGTGTAAACGACATAAAGTTTGTTTTTTCGACATTCAGGGAAAGTAAGCTTGCATCTAACCAGTTTTTTATTTCTTGCAAAGTTTTTTCTGCTTTTAGTTTGGTAGTTTCCCAGTCATTTCCACTTATTAGGATACTAGTATCATCTGCAAAGCAGTAGATACTGATATTTTCATCATCAATCAGATTCATTATGTCATTTATGTAAATATTGAACAAGATGGTTGAGAGAACTGTACCCTGTGGTACACCAAAGTTTACTTCTAATGAATCACTTTCTTGCTCCGACACCAATGTGGTTTGGATGCGATTTGTTAGGTATGACCTGATGAGTTCATTTGGGATTCCCCTGATTCCAGCATTTTCTAGACGTTCTAGTAAAATTTGGTGTTTCACAGTATCACAAGCTTTCCGGAGATCCAGAAAGATACCTATTACTTTTTTCCCCTTGTCTAAATTTTTCAATATGCTTTCTGATACCTTGACAAGCGCTTTTTCTGTATTTGAGTTTTTTCTGAAGGCAAACTGGTTTACATTGAGTAGGTGATTTTTTTCCCAAAATGTGATAAGTTTACTCTTGAAGCATTTTTCAATTATTTTACTTATTGTACTTGTCAGTGCGATAGGCCTATAGTTGTTCATTAACTTTTTGTCACCTTGTTTGTGTAAAGGCATGATTGAAGTGATTTTGAGTATGTTTGGGAAGATACCTGAGCTAAAAATCAGATTTGTTATGTGTTTAAGTGGGATACTGAGATTATCTATGTATTTTTTGAATATATTTGATGAAATAGCATCCTCCTCTCCCTTTACGTCATTCTTTAGGTTGTTTACTTCTCTAATTATGTCTTCGGTCGTTACAGGACTCAAAAAGAAGGAGTTAGTACTCCTATTTTCCCTCCTATTCCGATTTTGTGTATATCTAGTTATCTTACTTGCTAAGTGCTTTCCAATGTTACAGAAATAGGAATTAAACTCATTTGCCATTCGTTTTTGGTCTGATATTTCAATATTATCTTCCGTGGTAATGCATTTTATTTCTGACTTACAGTCTTGGTCATTTGTGGCCTTTCTAATCACTTTTCAAAGTTTGTTTGGGTCCTTCAAATTTCTTTGTGCCAAAGATTTATAGTAAGCATACTTTGCGTTTTTTATTACCTTACTAAGCATTTTTCGATATTCCTGATACCTATTTGAGATAATATGATTGTTTGGGTTGAGGGTACAATTTTTTTTAAGGTTGTTTCTATTTCTAATTGATATCAAGAGGCCACCAGTGATCCAAGGTTTCAATCTCTTGTTTTTACTTGTTATTGTTTTAGTAGTTGTTGATTCCATAATCATACTTATTAGTTTGTCTATAAACATAGTTGTACAATTTTCTACATTCCTCTCAGATAGAACATCCGTCCATCTCTCAGCATCTAATCTTATTTTTAGGTTCTCATAATTTATTGATTTGAAGGTGTATGGTTCATTTATTTTTACAAAGGATGTTTCTAACTGGATGTTAAGCAAGATGGGGTGATGGTCGGTAAGATCATGTTTCAATATCACAGTCTTGGTATTGTTGAAAATGCTACTTTTACACTTGATGAAAAAGTGGTCTAAACAGGTACCTCCATTTTCTGTTTCTCTTGTAGGTTTATTGATTGCACTCATAAAGCCATATCCTTGCAATATTGTCATATAATTGTTGGTTGTTTCCGAATCTTTGGAAAGTAGGTCAATATTGATGTCACCAACAAATACATACATTTTGCTTTTATCCATAGTTTCACGGTGGAGTACTATTTCCAAATTTTCAAGGAGTTCTTCTTTTGGCAAGGCAAAACATCTATATGCGGCCAGTATATCAACAGTTTTCTGGTTTTTTTTTAGTGAAACTTTGATAATTTTCAAGTTGTTTTTTTGTATCATCCTGTCTTCCATGTGGAGTTCATTTTTGACAAAAATTATGGATCCATCACATCTGTTTAGATTACTTTCATTGAAGAATAATTTATATCCTGTTAGAGTAAAATCATCTGTGCTGTACACCTTGTGGGTTCCAGACATAACTATAACATCAAATGATTTTCCCAGGGACTCTAAGTACACTACAAATTGATCAAAATTTTGGTATATACTACGTATGTTCACGTGCATAATGTTAATGTCTCTATTATTGTTATCAAAATAGTTTATTTGGTCTAAGTTATCACACACACATGTTTCTGAGATCATATTATTATCATCCAGTATACTGTTTAGCTCCATGGATTATTTTTATTTTTTTAATATTTATACATTATAAAGGTTTTATTGGTATTTCTTGAGATCAGATTCACATCTTATTTTTAGTGCCTGGTTGGTTTCATCGATTTTAAGAAAAATCGTTCCATTATCATAAAAAGCTGCCTTATAATTTTTCTGTTTTCTTAGATCTCTAGCAGATTTGAAGAGCATCCTTTTGGCCAGAGGCATGTCTTCATTGAAGTAGATTTTTTTATCCTCTCCATCTAGGCCACATTTCTTAGTAGTTATACCTCTCATTTCTTTTATTCTCCTTATGGCATCCTTTTTTGCTTGTTCGTTATGCATTTTCACCAAGATTGGTCCCTCACCACGTTTGTCCAATCTGAAGCTCTCCAATATCTCGTTGCTACTAATTTGCAATTGCATGCTTGCAAATATCTTTTTAACAGTGGCTACGGTGTCAATGTTTGATTGTTTTGGGACTCCTGCTACTATAAGGTTTTTTGATTTTTCTACGGCTTCTAACGCCTCCATTCTTTCTTCCGATGTTTGCATTCTCTTCTTTAGGTTTTCATTCTCCTTTTTTAGTATCTTGTTGTCCTCCAGCACGCTTTCAAACCGTCGTTTCGGGTCCTCAAAAGACTCCGACATGAACTTAATTGAGTCACTAAGTTCATTTATTTTTTTTTTTTTTCATTTTCTGCTCCACTGGGTTTAAGAATCGTACAAATGATACTTTGATGATCTCCTTAAGCCGTTTTTCGTCCATATCCGGGGAGTTGTCCGATTTTTCACTGTTTTTTCGTGTTGATTTTCTAACCTCACTATTGTCAGCTTCACAGCAGATAAATTTATCGTCTTTATTTTGAATTTCCACTCTAACTGAACAGCTATAATGGTAGCACGCCTTGCAGTTTTCACACTGAGTGTAATCAATAACTTTTTTTCTGCAATATTTGCACTTGATTTCACTTGATTTTCCTTGACGAAATTTTAGCGTGTCTTTCATTTCCTAACCTATAAAATATGATTTTCATTGTTTATTACAGACAACATAATGAGTATGTTATGAACTGTTTTAAAGATCAGTTATTCATAATCACATTTGAAATATTCGAGAAATATATGTACTTACACTTCACGGCGCAAAATTTCACACGTTTACAGTAAAAACGATGGTCATGTAATAATCTGAATCGAGCTGGAGGTATTATCAAGTAGCTGAGTATGACTCAGTGGTAGATGTAGGTGTTATACGAGATAGAAATATTTGCCTGGGGAAAATTCTGCAACTGGAAATATATTTGGACGCGCTCAGAGCTTGTACGATTATGTGTTCCTTATAATATGGAACGCTAGTTTCTAATGGGTAAAAGGCGATTAATGATCTCGAACATTAACGCGCTCGCTTCGCTCGCACGTTGAAATATCTCGATCATTAATCTCATTAATACACTAGTTGGTTGAATAACTATACAAGCACTCATACGAGGCGCCGCTACTATGGCCTTATTTATCAGCTGAATACTGTTGTTAGTTTTTTTGTCAAAGACATTCGGCGCTTGCTGGATAGAATGAAAAATATGTGCACTTCAAGAGGATGAGGTACTATGAACACGAAAACACGAATTTGAAGAGGAATATGAACTACAAGGGGTAATCATCTCTAATTATAATCTAATTGAACTTTTTTATTATTCGTACTTTCAATATTCAACGCTGTCCGGCTTCAGACCGCTGACATTTCCTGACTGAGCATCTTTACCACATTCTAGCACAAGACTGGCATGAGGGGAGCTATATAAGTGCACAGCTGATGATTAATGAACAATTTCTTGTGAGTTTCTTGTTTGTGTTAATGTCATTACGTGGCAGGTATTTCTAGTCAATATTGACAGCTATGATGGATGTTTGTTATCGGTATATATATACTTGATTGAGTCATAATTAAAAAGAAGGAAGGGGAGGTAAACCTCACACCTCCGTTCATCCGAGCGTTACACTTACAATATATGATGTATTTATACTTTTGACAGAGCTATTTTTTTTTGTATCTCCTCTACAGTAGACTCCACGACCAGTGGCAGTAGCTCGAGCAACTCACACTCACATCATAATCATTTCGGAAGTGGGAATCGACCAGTTGAGCTTACTGATGAGGATACCCAGCAAGTTTCAGAGAGGGAATTAACAGAAGCTCATCCTCCTGAAAAGTCGTTTGTTATCTTGGAAAAAATCCAGATTCTGGGGCATCCTTTGGACCTGTGATAGGCCAGAGCTGAAATGGTTACCAAGTATCATCCGATTGAAGATTGTCAGGTAATGATTCCCCGAGGCTTAACCCTGATGAAATCCAATTCATTCTCCCGGAAAGTTCTGTTGAATGAGTTCCTCATCAATTCACAATAACAGCTAGCAATAGGGGTTTCTGCAGCAGCTAGACAGCAAAAAATTGCATCTGCAGCTCATACAGAGGAATCCAATAGAATTTTGGGGAATATGTCAATGGGACTAAACTTTAGGCTGATGCATTTTACTCCATATCGTACACATCGTATCGGCGGTACTTGATCACTCCTCATCTCAACTCCACCACCAAACAAGTATGTGTGGAGGGGCCTATTGACGAGCTACTTTTAGGGGCAGATGCCAACAGGAGTAGAATACAATGGAGATATAAAGAATATAGGAGCGCATCTGCGCAAGAAACCGTATTTCCTCTCATTTGAAAACCTCTGGGGACAGCCGCGGAAAAACCGTCAACATATCAGTCTCAGAGGAATAATTCCAACAGAGGTGAGCAGTACATGATCCATTACTGTACAAATCGGAAAGTTTCAACCAATAATCCTCCCATTTCGAGTTAGGTGCCTCAACTACATTTTGCCAATAAATCTCACCAACAGTCTTGACCAATAACTTCCATACAGCCAAGAAAGTTGATTGAGGTGAGAAAGACAATGAATAAGCTGCTGAGCATTAGTACAGTTTATAGAAATGAACCCTACGGAAGGTTCATTCCTCTCCTCATATTTCCTCGCCTAAAAATCAGATAGAACTGAAAGGTTTATACAGAACCTGAAAAACTTAAAGCAATTCAATACATCCCACTTCATACTACAGGATTATCGAATAGTAGCAATGAAGCTTCTACATAATGATTGTTATCTCTAGATAGTCGACTTGAAAGGCGCCTAATATTCTGTATCCTTAGTAGAGAGATAGATCGAAAAAATCTCTGTTCCAGATTTGAAAATATTAATTGTCAATTTGTCGACTTTCCATAGGCCTTTTTACTCCGACTTTCCATGCATCTATCTCTCTACAGTACTACAAATGTCCACTGAGTTGATGAAACCTGCCAAATAAAAATTCAGAAGAGCCAGTACCTGTCATGTATAATTCACCTATATGACATACAAAAGTGATTACAAGAAAGAGTATATATGGAGTGTAAGAAAAATTATAGGACAGTAATAAGATTGTTTGAAAGTTTTGGGTTCAGGATTAATTCAAACTGATGTGTACCTACTTACTCCTTATCTGAGGCATAGATTTGAAAATCTATGCCTGAGGTGTACTTTTCTTCGGTGATTCACGTATGTGTTTGAAGTGGTTCCGAATTCTTTTTTTGTTTATTCATCAAAGGAAAAATTACTTCTTTGGGAAATATTTTGTGTTGTGATAGGCGAAATATCAATGCCTTTCGAGTGTTATATTCACTTTTCTCGGGGAAATTATGTGGGTGTTCCAAAAGTTTATGTTTTTAGTTTCCCGTTGGACAAGGAACTATCAAAAAAGTGGGTATATACAATTCACCGCGAGGATTTCACTCCATCTGAGTACAGTAGTAAACAGCGCCTTATTCATAATGATGAATTAATACTAGGAGACAATTACCCTCTCATAAAGAGTATGAGTAGAGAAAAAGAGAAGAGTTTTGATTGTGCAGTTAGTTTTGTATTCGTATATCATATCCAACTAAATCATCTCTGAATTCGAGGAAATTTTCTTGGATGTTCATAATAAACGGGCATTTTTAACTCAATACATTCTCAAATTTCTTTCTGGAAACGGTCATTTGACTCGTGGCAATGAATGCAGAATTCATTCCAATGATCTAATTGCTATCATATCAACATGTACCACAAACACCATACTTAAAAAGCTGAAACTGCATTTATCATGCGTTGGGGTTTTTTTTTTCGAGAGTTTTTTTCTGGTACTCACTCATTTTTTTCTGAAAAACACGAATTTGATAATGGAAATGAGAACAAACCATCATTTATTGAGATATTTGACTATGGAATTACAAATTTCACCTCCATTCTGGCTGTCTTCTGGATGGTATTGAGAACAATTTTCCCTTCTTGTTTCATCATATTGGACAATTCATATATAACAATGTATGACACATATTTTTCCATTATATAATTCAACCATAAATATGATTTTCTTGAGATCTATCCAAATTTAGTGAAAAGGAGGAAGAATATCATATGAAATGATGGCGTGTGTATTGTCATTCCAAAGCAATCTATTGACATTTGACATCTCGGTTTTTTGATTGACTATTGATTAAATGGCTGTCATCTTTCATGAAAACATCCTGTAACTCATTTGATTGCCAACGTCACCAATTGTTAATGAAAACTGAAAAGCTTCAAGACAGATACAACTCAGCTATTGAAATAATTATATCTTATAGATGAAAAACCCAAAGTCATCTCCACAACTTTAACTATAAAGTTGTGGAGATGACTTTGGGTTTTTCATCTATGAACTACACCACTCCACTTTGAGTTACCATGAACTTCTTCCAAAGATCAACTATATCTTATGTTGAAAACGGAAGCAGAATCGGTCCCGAAACGTCCAAGGATAAGTGAAAATTTGATATTATTTCTATATACTTTTATTTCTCTTTCCCAAACTTTTTTCAATACAAATTGTCACTGACAAGCTAGTGAATTTTACTATTAGACTCTCTGATAGGGAAATTCTTTGAATGCAGTGACATTTTGGGGCAAATCATCTGATTTGTCCTCACTACACGTATATTGGAATAATATTCATATTTTCATTTCATGGAAACGAGGAGAGAAAATACAAAAAAAATTTGGAATAATGCAAAATTATTATATCAGAATTTGGGTAAAGTCATAATCAAGAATGTCTCACAACTAGTCAATGAGAAGAATAAAATTTGAAGGTACATCTATTTATAATCCGTCATTACTTCTTTGTGCGGTAGCCGACAGCATCATTTTTGCTCCAAATGTCCGCCGCCGGGATATTCTCAACGAGGTCTAAGCGATATCCCACGGAGAAATCCACATACAATACATTTGGGCGAGTTCTTCGGGAAATTTGTATACAGAACCTTGTTCCGAGAACTTTGAGAGATTCGCATCAATTGCCACTGGTGCGTTCTCCAACTATTCGCAGAACCGAATTATCCGGGATATTCCCACACAAAGACTTGTGACGAGTACTTCTACATACTACTGAAGAGGTCTGAAAGTGTTTACAGCTAGGAGTTATTCAAGATATTCTCACACATAGGTTTGCGGTGATCAATTCGGAAGATTTGCGTCAATTCACTCGCAACTAGGAGTGAACCAAGGAACTCAAGAAAAATGCTTTTATCGAGGACTCTTAGACTTCGCATCACGAACTGTTCAATACATTCTCATGAGTATCATTATGCGAGTTCCTCGAGATATCCTTGTTTTTATTCAAGTTACCAAGGATTTTTGGTGGTATTCAAAGACTACCAGCAGTCGTTTGTCGGCAGTGTGTAACTAGCGCCAGCTGTTTTGAATCCAGCTCAGAAGAATTCACCATTTTGTTCCAGCCAAGGAACTCCGTATGTTGAAGCTCACCGGCTCTAGCGCTTATGAAATGGATGCATAGAACATAGTAGATAGGTATGTGATGGTGATTGATTAACTATGTGAGGTCAGGTATCAAATCAGATTATTCATCTTCAGAAACAATTCTGAAATTAAAAGGTATGACTGAAATGTATCTGCACTGTTCAAGTCATTCTCCCCAAACTGTTTGATTCACGGTTCTTCACCCTGTATTTTATTATTACATCATTATCATCTTGAAGATTCACTATTGTAATGAAGTATTCTTGAGGACTCCATTAAGAAACGGTTCATGTTGAAATGCCTGTCTCATCATCTATATTTCAATTCCAGACATAGATTCCAGTAGAATCAGTTGTTCTACAATCTACACGATACAGGATGGGCAAATTTCATTAATCACCTAGTACTAACCTTATGTTCGACTAATAGCTGATCATAATGATACTCGACTCGTTACAAACTTCTCTTCTTCAAACTGAGTCAGATTGATGTTACTAGCTCTAGGACTCCCTGGTTCTTCTCAGAGGGAATACATAGACATTTACTGAAAATATAGGATGTTAGGCTGATCTCACTAGACCATGTGGTCAGAAATTTTCACCTGTATGTAACTTTGTCAGTTCGGAATATTTTTCATTCAAAGTCACTCAGTGGCAACAGCAAGGGTAGCTGATCCTATTTATAGGCCCTTCTGGCATAGAAAATGATTTTCTCCGCGAAATTTTGATTCTCAAGGCCAAATCCTGACGCACAGCAAGTTTACGAGATCGAAACGGCGACTCCACTCGGCTGGAATCAGAGCCAATCAGCAACGGGAAAACCACATGTCCTTGATTCAGTAGCCAAAGATCTCACTCTTGTATGAATCTGCAGACTGCAGGGCGCTCAATCTCATTCACTCGCCTTCGGTTTCAGAGTCCAGTTCGGTGTAGATATTATGTTCTTCCGGTTGAGCATTATTCAGTCCTGTGAGTACATTGATTCGCATTACCATTTGATTATCAATTCTAGCTCGAATTCCAGTTTTGATTATTATTTTGATTTGAATTCGTGTTCCAGATTTTCCCATCAGAAATTACTTCGAATTTGCTCGCTATTTTCCTGATCAATTCAATAAAATCGAGAAGCAATAATCGATATTCCCAGTCTATCAAAAACCAGTGCAATCATTCACACAACTCAATATCGTTGACAACATTGACAGTATTCATTAACACGTGAGAGAAACTATTGACGGATGTTTGACATCCAGTAGAGATCCAGTACCCGACGTCCTAGAGTGAGACATGTTGCTTGCTAGTTTTGCGATGATTTTGGTTAATCAAGCTACTCCTGTCTAGTAAAATCCAGTGTCATAAAACGGATGAGTTAGGAAGTGGACTCTTTTGTCTGTTCAGAGAGACCAGGCCTAATTTATTCGACCCAGGCCTCCAGCATCTATTCTACTACCTCTCGGGGGTGCTTGTGCAGAGAACCAAGTCAACCTGGGGAGCTAATTGCCTTCCTTCTTACACTGAACCTGCACTCGTCCTTGCTTGCCGGGCTTTGGTATTTTCCTTTGGTGCACTGCTTAATTATCCTGCCTGTTTTCTTTTTCTGCTCGATTAAGTTGATGACATATATTTTCCTGCTTGCATTCATTTTTCTTTCGTTTTATTTTGCTTGCCTGTTGCCTGACCTTTGCTACTGCTACTCGATGATTCAATGTTTTGAGCAAACACCTCTCGGGGGTGCTTGTGCAGAAATCCAGGTCAACCAGGAGGGAGCTAATTGCCTTCCTTGATTGGATTGAACTCAACAGGATTCATTCTCACACTGAACCTGCACTCGTCCTCGCTTTCCGGGCTTTGGTATTTTCCTTTGGTGCAATGCTTAATTATCCTGCCTGTTTTCTTTTTCTGCTTGATTAAGTTGATGACATATATTCTCCTGCTTGCATTCATTTCTCTTTCGTTCTAATTTGCTTGCCTGTTGCCTAACCTTTGCTATTGCTACTCGATAATTCGATGTTCTAAGGTGTTTGCATATGCATATAATTTGATTACATGAACAGGTAGGATGTATGAATTCATTAATTGTCAAGACTTCATTAACTTGTTGAAGTTAATGTAACAACTGATGCACTGAAAATGAAATTAAATAAACCTGTACTCGATCTGTCTATGTGCTTCTGATTTTCCTGTCCTGATAACGGAAATACAAAGTCATTTCCATTCCAGAAACCATATTCGTGATAACCGGTATTGGGATGGTATCAATCCAACTCTCTAAGGGTCTGTAATTAAAACCTACAGTCTCTTGGTCCCTTGATTCCAGGTCAATTCAACAGAACTGACCCCTGGTTTACTGAACAGACTCTGTGTCTTCTCCACTGTGCTAATTTGGGCCACTGTATCAAGATATTTGGAGCAGAGCAGGTAGGTACTATCTGGCGCCCGAGACACCCCGACAGGTTCCAGAAATCTGTTCAACAAACGCCAAAGTAAGGGCCCCAAGAATGAAGGTCGTTACAAATGACGCCCAAGAGCAAGGACTTGACTTTTATTTTTATCGCTTGAAGCGTACGAAAGGGAATCCCTATAATGTTCAAAGAACATCGTGCGTTCCTAGGGAGGATAGGGACAGGGGGTAGGTATTGGAGTTTTCTTGAACTTTTGGAGATCATATGTTGTTGGGAATACTTCCACAGGCAATGAATTCCAGAGTCTAGCCGTTCTATGGATGGAGGAGTCTTGATAAAGTGCTGTTCGACATCTTTCGAGGTTGACAACGAAAGGATGTGCTGACTGGACTTGTTTAGTTCGTCTGATTGGTATTGCTAGTGAAGGGATAATAGCAGAGATTTTTGAAGAACATTTCCCGTGGAAGGATCGATAGAAAAGTGGAAGGTCACCGACCTTTCTACGATGTTCCAATAATGTCAGAGAGTGAGTGAGTGTGGCGTCACCCACCAGGCGAATGGCTCTTCTCTGGATGGAATCTAAGAGCATCAGCGTATGTTTTGCTGCTGAACCCCATTATGTGGAAATAGTATTCTAGAACAGACCGTATCTGCGCTTTGTAGATCATGAGAAGCTGTTGAGGTGTGAAGTAGCTTTTCGCAAGGAACAAGAATCCGAGTTTTTGTGAAGCAGCTTATGCGATGGATCTGACATGATTATCCTATGAAAGAGTGTTGCTGATGGAAATAACGAGCATGGATATGGTGGGCTTGGTGGGGATGGTGGAGCCAGACATTACAATATCGGGCATACTGAGTTCCGCCTTCCTAGAGAAAATGCAGGCTTGAGTTTTGGTGGCGTTGAATTCAACTAGGTTGTTGGTTCCCCAGGCTTTGATTTCAGCAAGATCTTCATTGACAGCATTGACCTGCCTGCGCCGTGAGTTCCATGTTTCCTGGGAAGAAATGGGAATTCTGAAAGAGAACGCAGTATGGAGAGTACTATCATCTGCAAAGCTGTGGATGGGGCAAGTTGTTACTCCCAACAGATCATTGATATGAAGCAGGAATAATGTTGGTGCCAAAATTGATTCTTGTGGAACGCCGGAATTGATGCCAATGGTATCAGACGATACACCGTCCACCACCACGTGAAGCGATCTGCCTGAAAGAAAACTCGATGAGAGATGGCATAGCTGAAGCGGTAATTGGTATTGGTGGTATTGAATTGAACACAATAAACAGACCTGAGTACCTGTAAAGCTCAATCAGAAAAGCATTTATCAATCAATAACCCAGTAGTAGTCCAGAAAAATTCTAACTTGCCTGATAAAGTAGGTCCTGAATTTTCCTATGTAAATCCTGAAAGACATTGAATACCCAGACTTGATATACTACACCTATTAGTGATATTTGAACAACCTAGAATAGCTGAAACGGAATGGCTTTTTTGTATTCCAGTTAATCAGCAAGTTTTCAAGGATTTGAAAATAATATTTCAATACCATCTCATAAAACTGCACTTTTCGAGAGAAGCTTCTCTTATACCGCGGCCAAAATCTACAATAACTCACCAAGCTTCAACAATACCAACAAACATGCAGTTCGCAGGTCAATAAAAGAATCTATACTTGATAAATCATTCACGCAACCATTCTGAACCCGCTATAATGATTTCCTGATGTATATCATCCCTGTTTCTTATTTTTCTTGTCCCTATAGGTCTCAGCATCTTATATCTCTTCTGTCTTTTCTGTACTCCTGTTACTCATACTTTTGTTCTCTCTCTCCTACTGCCATCAGCGTCATTTTCACAATTTTCATAATATCCATAATCCAATATTCATAATATATAAAATTTCATTATTTACTCATCCTGAATTTATATTGTATTCTTTCATTTCCTGCACTAGGTATTCACATATAGATATTTAATTTTTATTGTATTTTAGCGGGTACTGGCTTTGTACGGGTATGTTTTGGAAAATGTTTGAAATTTTACACAGGTTAGGTGGTAGAGCAGGGCTCTCCCTTGGGGGATACTTGGGTTGACATTTTTCTTGAATTTTGGTGTTAGGTTCAACTCCATTGAGTCCGATTTTTTTTCCTCCTTGATAAAACTATATCATGCCTGATTCTCCGAGCCTGGCCCCTTCACCTTTCCCCAGTGCATTGAATGACATAAATCTTCTGGATGCCCCACCTGAACCTACCAATAATATAGGCTCAAAAACTCTCTAGGCCCTGATCGGGAAAGACTTGGTGATGAATAATTCACCAACCTGGAACCCCGAGTCAGCTGGATATACCGGTTCAAAAAGCCAGACATAGTGAATGAAATGAGACGATATAGTCTTGACGTGGAGGGAACAGTTCTCGAACTACGTCGTCGATTGATATGGTTCCTGAGAAAAGAACATCTCAAGATGATCAGATTGAAGTCTCCAACTGTCCAGGGAGACACCGATAACCTGTTACTCACCGACTCAGTGCCAAGCCCCTCAAGGGGGCCCAAAACATTGCCTAACCTGACAATACCGACAGCTGTTCCGCATATGTCAATGCCACACCTGTCGATTCCGTCCTTCCAACAAGGACCACAGAACACCTGAACACAGAACCCGGTTGCACAGGATACCGTTCCGCCGCAGGTCGGAACACAGCAGCCAGCACCGCAGTCACGATCCTGTGACACACACATCCCTGCGCCATCGAACTTGGGACCCGGTACCAGGAGTCAGAGATTTGCTCATCCTCCAGTACGTGTTACTCCAGTTCCGAATACTATTGCCTATTGCCCCCTGTCGCCCTGCTTTGAGAGCACATAGATGGAACTTGCATATTGACGGTACTACCAATCCTGTTGCGTTCCTATCGAGATTGGAAGAAATCGGAGAGGCCGAACAGGCCGACCCTGAACAACTCCTAGATACCCTCCTCACATTATTTCAGGGCAGAGTACTACTGTGGTACCGATGCAATTGACATTCCTGGCAGTCCTTCAAAAAAGTTTTCAGAACTTCTTATTTTCCGATTCGGTATCAAGAAGATATTGAAATGGAAATCAGCCGTCGGCTGCTGAAGGACAACGAACCGGCCATGGATTACATAGTAGATATCCAGACACTAATAAGGAGGCATCGGAATTCGACACCGGCTCAAGAAATCGCCTGGCTATATAGGACCTTGTTGCCAGACCATCGCCAGTATATCAAGAGGTCCGACTTTCATGATGTACCCTCACTGATTACAATAATCCTGGAATTCCAGAGCTCACGTGGCGAGATCCGCCGAATGTATTCCCAAGTTTCAAGTTACCAACACAGACCGACTTACTCTAAACCAGTCTGAGCTATGAGAGCAACCCAGCCCACTCCAGTCCAAATAACCCCAATTCGGACGAATCATCCTTCAAATAGGCATGCACCTGGAATACCCCCACCTGTTCCCAGAAGTATTCCGACAAGGGCGATAAAACCCGGTCCAGTTGCTCATGATAAAGGAGCAGTCTGCTGGAGATGTGGCCAGCCTGGACACCGAAGAGACGAGTGCCAAAATGCCCCTTAGACATTTCGTTCGCGCTGTGGACGCGACGGAGTCCTGTCCAGAGACGGCACCTGTATCCGGTCGGAAAACTAGCAAGGAGTCCGATTGAATCGGCAACAGTCCGGCTCCAGCTAGTAAACACGGAATTCTCCTAGCAGCCACCTTGCCAGAGGGACAACCGACCTCATATTCCAGGATTGATTATAGGAGATATCCATTTCCCAGCCTTGATAGATACTGGTGCTACCCGGTCGTTTGCCAGCAAGGCAGTTGCCGAATGCTGCGAACGTTTTGGCGCACTGAAACGCCTACTGACAGTGGTACAGTCCTGTCAAGCCGATGGATCCCTTTTCTAGATTATAGGAAGCTATAAACTCTAGATGACGATAGGCACAGAGTGCGCCTATCCCTAGAACTATTGGTTCTCCCGAGTATGTCTGTCGATATGTTGTTGGGCAGGGATGTTCTTCGCACTGTAACATAAAAATTTGAATTTTCATGTTCCATATTGTGAATTCTGCAGATAGGTAATGGGGAAGCTTTGTGAAGATGCACTGCGTAACACAATGATTTCTTTTCTAGCTTCTGAGGTACTTTGATATGATTCAATCTTGATGAATGTTAACATTTTCAATGTCCATGACTGGATGACTGTTAGGTTATTTCCGTCCACTTCTCATCCAATCTTACACATTTGTCAGATGCCCATGAATATTGTTGTTTCATTCTTAGTCTCTTGCCAGTAGAAGACTGTTTGTCGCGTTTAGTGGCAGTGGCCTGTAATGGTGCAGGGATATTCACAATTTTGTGTCGACTGGTGGATCGACTAATGTATCGACTATAGTATCGACTATCTCATCGACTATCGCATCGACTATCGATATCATGATCGATATTTTATATTTCTTTCGAGTTGCATCCTTGAATCTGACTTGTATCATACTATTTGAGTGGCTAGATTGACGCTGCGCAAAGACGAAATTTGGTTTGCAATATTTTTTTGAGAAAGATCACAAGTTTAGTGCTCTGATTGACGGAAACTTGTTGTTTGAGCAATCTCCGTTTATTCGTCCTTCTTGGTGATTCCTTCTCTTGCGAAGAGGTTTCGTGTGTTGGAGCCAAAATCGGGCCTTTTTTGATTTTGGCCCTCGTGCAATCAGGTCAGGTGGTAGATACCAACTTTTGTGTTAGGCCTTTCCGAGGCCCTATACAGGGGAGCACGGGGTACAGAAGTGGATGATCTGGAGATGATATTAACTCAATTTCCTTCTGACCACATGGCATGTTTCTGAACTTGAATTTCATCACTAAACACTGTTAACTGGACGGATCACTGAAAATCGAATCATCCATCAACTATGGGCATTTAGAAATCTTGAACTGTTTTCTGGACTTCACTGTTTGGGCATCAAGTTGTCACCTCCTTTTGCATTTTCTAAAGACTCACCTCAAATCAAGTACCAAAAACTCCAAAATGGTTCTGTTCAATAAGGAACGGCAGCCAATGTGTCTGGAGAGCTGGGACGTTGGTTGGCAGATGTTGGCGCCACTTGAATTTGATGAAAAGGAAAATGAAAAAACCAAGTTCGGTCAAAATAAGTCTATTGAACTTCAAAAATCATTGCTCACAGGGCAATCAAGTTTGAACTGGAAAAAAAAACAGTGAAAGTACTCAGCAGTAAACTCTGCAGGTATTAGGTGACCTAGTATTGAAATTAAGTTAGCCTAGTGGAGGTACCTACCTCGTGCAGCTGCATGGGTTTACATGTCAGGCCCACTTTTTATCACTTCTAAAGATCAAGACAATGACTCTAGATTTCACCTTGTATATTTGTATATTTATTTTATAAATAAGAGGTACATCTTAGCATTGATGTATACCTAATAGTAGTAATTCCTTTCAATGAAAACATGATTATAATATAAGTTCAGAACTTGTCCATGATCATGTGTAAATAATGAATAAAATAATTATTTTCTCATTGAGAACACTTTACATCATTGATATGCATAATATCTATAACTAACTGACTGTAACATGAAATGAAATTATTTGTATAGTTTATGCGAAGTCAGTTGAAGAACTTCCGTTTTAAAGGACGATACGAGAATTTGTCGATTTGCTCAACATTGGAATAGGAATGAATGAAATATTTTCTACTGAACTGTCCCGGTATACAGCCTGTGCAGTCAACGTGAACATGACGAGCGCTGTCATGCTAGAAACCGCGTCTCATTGGTTAATCCAAACTATACTGAATGTTGATTGGTCAGAGTTGCATGGGCGGTCTTCTGTGTGATAAGAATCTTCTAGCCTGCGCTAGGCAGTGCGGTACGAGCTAGGTTGCTTCCATTCGTTCAACTCGAAATTCAGACAAACATTATTTCAATCATAGTGGTTTTGTGTTCAGGAGGCCTTCTCAGGAAGTCAACGAAGTGAGTGATAGTGATTCGGATGAAGAGCAAGCAGAGTTCGCCAATAAAGACTTACACGTTCAAACGCAAAAGATAATTTTGAATATCTATTCGCGTCTCAAGGACGACGATAATGATTCTTCAGAAAACCAACGTGTGAAGAGAATACAGGAATTAACTAAAATAAGCTATACCCACCATATACAGAGTTATTAGAACCAGAGGTGTTGTAGATCATGAAGTTGAACGAAAAAGAGAGGGACAAAAACTCAAGAAGCTTGATGATGCTTCAAAAGAAGTAGTTCGTCGAATTGTATATAGATTTCATAATGAGAATAAGGTGCCAACATTGCCACATTTCAGGGATGAGTTGAATGAATACGCGGATTATAATTACAAATCGTTAAGTACGTTGCGAAATGTTTTACTAGATTGCGGGTTCAGACATAGGAAATTAGACAAGAGGATGGTGATTATGGAATCAAGACCCATCGGCAAGAATATCTTCGTAAAATAAGGAAATACCGTGGAGCGAATAGACCTAAAATCCAGATGGAACGTGGTTCGACACTCATGACTTTGTTCAATACGGTTGGAGAGACAAAAGAATTATAATCTTTCACGTCGGCAATGAATATTGATTTGTTGACGATGCATTGTTTTTGTCTGCCAAAAATATCAAGCAATCCTCTGCCGATTATCACGAGGATATGACGGCAGAATTATTTGAGAAATAGGCAGAGCAACAGCTTATATATACCAAATATTCCAGAGAATCCAGTCATCATGGATAATGCGTAATACCATTCACGTCAACAAACAAAAGAACCGAGCACCAACATGAAAAAGGCTGACGTTATTCAATTCATGGAGGAGAAAGGCATGGAAATATCTACCTAAAAACTGAAGAGAGAATTACTGGTATTAAACAGGATACAAAATTTCCCGAAGGAATATGTAGTTGATGAACTGTTTGGAGCACACGGCCATACTGTCTCACGTTTGCCACCATATTACTGTTCTTTTCACCCTATTGAGATGGTCTGGACTGCTATTAAAAGCAAAGTACGTGAAAATCACCAATCACCACAATTCAGCGAGTCAGTTTCTACCACCATCAGGACAGTAGTTAATGTGATAAACGAGAGTGACATATATGTCCATATATGGAGGAATTGTGTATCTCATGTATTCAAAAAAGAAAATTAATATTCTATTTTACCACCTACCAATTCAGTGATCATTAGGGTAAATGAAGATTCAAGTCCAAAGTGTGAAGTTCAAAAATGTGATGTGAACATGTGTAGTGAAATTGTGTGAAGTGTAGGGAATTGATGTGACATGTAAAGTGAAACTATGGAACTGTACTGTTTTATTTCGGGAATAAAACACGTATTTGATGTACTTATTGTTTATTCAACATTCCGAAATGAACTGCCTTTTATCTCTGAAAAACCCGAGCAGATATAAAAAGTGGTCCCAATACATTACATCATTCTACCACAAAAAAAAATTAATACTCAACGGGGTGAGAATTTTTCCGGCTTACGAATAACTTCTCTAGGCCTCAACCTCGTTGAATACTCATTTGCAATTCCAACCGGTATTTCTGAGATTCCATTTTCATTCAAATCACCTGGAGAACTCATTTCTCGTAAATTTTCATCTTTCGATGCATTATCCTTCTCACTTAAAATGAGTTCTTCATGTGTTTCAATATTTTCCTGATTTTTTTCAATCTGCATGCTATTATTAGATAATATTCGATCTATGTGTCTTTTGAGTTCTTTGTTCCTCATTGTTTTAACAATAACCATTCTATTTCCCATTTTTTTCATTACCACTGCTTCTATCCAACAAGGTTTTTGCCCTGAATGATAATCTTTAACTAAAACATTGTCACCAATTTTAAAATCTGTTTTCCTATGTCCGCTAAAATTTCGTACCTGTGTATTTTGTTTTTCTTCTACTAAATCATTACTCAGTGGCGATAAGAGATCCAATCTGGACCTCAATTTTTTTCCTAAAAGTAATTCAGCTGGACATTCTCCTGTAGTGCTATGTTCTGTATTTCGATACGAAAACAAAAAACGATTTATAATAACCTCAAAATCTTCATTCACATTTTCAATTTTGGCGCGCGTTATTGCATTTTTCATAATTTTCACTGCAGATTCGGCTTGCCAATTACTTTGCGGATGATACGGAGCAATGGTGAGATGTTTGATACCATTCATCTTCAAAAACTGAGAAAATTCATCCGAACAAAAAGTTGGGCCATTGTCTGTGCACACAGTTTTAGGCAAACCGAACCTTGCGAAAATGTCCCTTAATTTACTAACAGTTGACTTTGCCGTAATATTCTACATTCGGAAACATTCGATCCATTTTGATGTTGAGTCTTCAATAACAAAAAAATAATTATTTTGTTTACAGTAATCCCAAGGTTTTAGTTCACATTTCCCAGGATTTGTTCTATATTTTTGACAAGCTCTACAATTCTTCATGAGAGTTTCCAAATTATCATTTATTGAAGGCCACCAGACGTAAGAACGAGCTAACGCCTTTGTCTTCACGATGCCTTGGTGACTTTCATGCAACTCTTCTAAAATCAGTTTACGAAATTTTTCTGGCACCACCACTTTATACCCCCACATGAGACATCCACGATCCACTGTTAGCTCATTCTTTCGTCGGACAAACGGTAAAAATTCTTCTGCAATTTTATTGTTTGGCCATCCCTTCATAACAAAATTTATTACTTTACTCACAATTGGATCTCTGCTACTTTCTAATTTTATGTCTTGAACACAAATCGGCAAAAAATCTTGTACATAGTGACAATATGAATATTCATTTGAAAAGTCTATTTCCGTTTTTTGTAAAGGCAATCTCGATGACCCGTCGGCCACATTGTCAGCTGACTTTACATATTCCATATCAAAATCGTACGCGGACAGAAAATGAGCCCATCTTTGCAATCTATTTGCTGCAATGATCGGAATTCCCCTTTTAGAACCGAAAATACTCAACAAAGGCTTATGGTCACTACAAATAGTGAAATGTCTCCCAAAAACGTATTGATGGAATTTACTCACTCCCCATTTTATTGCTAAAGCCTCCTTATCTAATTGAGAGTAACCCTGTTCTGCCTTATTTGAAACCCTGAAGGCAAAAGCGATTGGTCTGTCAGGAAAACCCCTATCACTAGGGTGGCTCAACACTGCTGCCAAACCATAAGCACTCGCGTCAACTGTTAATTTTACATCTTTTTCTGAATCATAATGAGTTAAAATTCTTCCAGACATTAATTCATTCTCAATTTTTTTAAACGCATTTTCACATTCACGGCCCCAATTGAATGATACATCTCTCCTCAATAAGTTATATAGAGGATAGAGGATGGTGGCAGCATGAGGAATGAATTTTAGGTAAAAATTCACCATTCCTAGAAAAGCTCTTAGTTCCGTAATATTTGATGGAGGCGGAGCCAGTTGTATTGCTTCCGTATTTTTTTTTCGAAGTATGCAAGCCATTTTCATCAATTATGTGCCCTAAAAATTCAATTTTTGTTTGCAGAAATATACATTTATCCTTCCGAACTCTCAACCCATTTTCCTGCAATATTTTGAAAACTAATCCAATGTGTTCATCCTCTGTTTTTCCAGTTACCAGGATATCATCAATGAACACAATAATACCCGATATGCCTGCTAATAGATTTTCCATGATTTTCTGGGAAATAGATGGCCCCGACATTATTTCGTATGGCAGTCGTGTATAACTAAACAACCCACGGTGCGTTGATATCGTTAATATTTTTCGAGTTTCGTTTGTTACAGCCAACTGTTGGTGAGCTTCTCTCAAATCGATTTTCGAAAAGTATTTTCCCCCTTGCAGGTTAGTAAACAATTCATCAATTTTTGGAATAGGGTAAGTAACGTTTTCTAAAACCGGATTCAAAGTAACCGAAAAACCTCCGCATATGCGAACATCTAATTTATTCGATTTTATGACTGGGACAATCGGTGTTGCCCACTCAGAATATTCTATGGGAACTAAAATGCCTGCATTTACTAGTCTATTTATTTCGGCTTCGACCTTTGGTTTCAATGCGAAAGCCAGCGGCCGATGTTTAAAAAACCTTGGTATTGCTTCGTTCTTTAGATTTAAATTTAATTCAAAATTTTTCAATAACCCCAGTTCACTTGTAAATATTTCTGAAAAATCTTGAAAAAGTCTCCCCAATTTATCAGTGACATTCAAAGAATGTATTGCCACTATGGCCAAGTTCAATTTTTGCAGCCCGTCTCTCCCAAGTAGCGGAGGTCCACCGTTTTTTACTACATATGTTTCTAAAACATCCTGTACATCATTATAACTGAAGTTCAGAAATACTTTCCCCAATGGGCAAAAAGAATGACCTACATAATCCTTCAATCGTGAATTACTACTTAGCAATTGTTTATGTCTGAAAGTGCTCATATAAAGTTCTTCTGAAATTGCTGAATATGCAAAACCTGTATCGATTTCAAATGAGATATTCTTATTTTCTACACATATCATAATTTTTGTAGGATTCTCATCAATGTTAATAAGGCTTGTACATACATTCAGGTGGAAAAAATTCTCCGAATAATCATCTGCTACCTCCGACTCGACATCTTCGATGCCCACAAAATGGTTTCTTTTGAAAGGCCTCCGAGTTTGCCGGCACACTGCAGATAAATGCCCTTTTGTACCACACACATGACACACACTTTCACGGAGAAAACACTGATCACTGTTATGATTTGATTTTCCACAGACCTGACATGCTGAACGCTTCTGCTTCGTGAATCCTGCTTCCCTGGTGTTTCCTCGAGTATTTTGAACTCTAAAATTAGAGGTACTAGGAGTTTGAGTTAGCTTATAACTCGGTTCAGTTTTGAATTCATGTGGTTTGAAGAATTCTACTTTTTCCTTTTGGGACGATTCTCTTCCTTGTGCAATTTCCAAAAGAGCCGCTAGAGTGGAAGTCGGTCGAAAATAGGGCCTGGGCACATACCATTCACGAAAATATCCCGCAACACAACTTTTAGTTCAACTCCAAAATCACAATTTGCGGCCAAACCTTTTAACCTGGTAGCAAATTCAACAACAGATTCATTGTCTTGCTTCTTCGCTCTGTAGAATTTTATTCTATCAGCAAAACATGATTTTACTGGTTTGAAATGTTCATTCAGCAATAGTATCAAGTTTTCAAAACTCTGATTCACTGGATCATCTGGTACACATAACTTTTTCAGCACTTTGAAAGTCCCTTCAGTTAAACAATTTAATAGCAACGCCCTTTTCTTCGCATTCTCACTGATGTCATTTAGGGTCGAATACTGCTTGAATTGTGCTAAAAAAATCACCCAGTCCGAAACCTCGTAATCGAACTGATTTAAATGACCAATGCTTTGACCAGCCATGGCATCTAAATATCTTTGTATCAACACTATTCCACAAATTTATTCGATTTTCCTCGTCGCCAAATGTTTTATTTCGGGAATAAAACACGTATTTGATGTACTTATTGTTTATTCAACATTCCGAAATGAACTGCCTACAATTGACATAGGTGCCCGATATTCGACCGAGCACAGAAAAAGGTGTTCTCACTTTTTATCTCTGAAAAACCCGAGCAGATATAAAAAGTGGTCCCAATACATTACATGTACCTATTTCTAATTTCATAAAAGAAACCTTTCAGAATATACCATTTATTTGATGAGAATTTTCATTAAGTTCAATGTCATTTATATTTTATTTTGTTGATTATTCTCTTTGTATGATTTTAAATCAATCAGAACAACGTTCAGTTGAGTAAGTTATCTTGTATAATCTCTAATGAACGTGTATATACATAGAGTAACTCGACCAATCAGAAATTCAGAATTATTGGCATTTTCATAGTAACTATCCCATTCATATTGTTACATACATATCTTGAAGTTCCTCATACTACTGATAATTTTTATTAAGTGTAATGTACCATCAGTATTTTATTTTGTTGAGAATTCTCATTGAGTTCAATGTTCTAATTTTATTTGATTCTGTTGAGAATTATTATTGGCTTCAATGTTATATTCATATTTCATTTTGATGAGAATTTTGATTGAGTATAATTCTATATTCATATTTCGAATGTGGGACGATAGGGGTATTGGCGAACACCCACTAAAAATATTTAGCCTGCCATGAGTGCCTCATGAGTGGTCTGGAAACATCCAAAATGGATATATAGGTAATTTTTGGAAAATTAAAAATTCATTTAAGAACAGCTCCAATTTGTGGTAGCGAAAAAAAATATCTTACCCGCCGCTGTGACCTGCGGCTTGTCAAAGGATTTGTTAATATGCCGCTGGTTAACATTTTCCTTTTGGCTTTTTCAATTGACTTCGTATTAACTATAACATGAATAATACTAATATTCCTGCACGATGGACTTCAGAGTCTGTGCGTGCAGTTTTCTGCAAATTACACATTTCAATGATTATACATATATAAGTATAGTTTATACGAAGTCAGTTGAAAAAGCCAAAAAAAAAAATTTAACCAGCTGCATATCGTCAAATCCTTTGACGAGCCGCAGGTCACAGCAGCGGGTAAGATATTCTTTTTCGCTACCACAAATTAAACCTGTTCTTAAATGGATTTTTGATTGTTCAAAAATTACATATACCTATATCCATTTTGGAACATGAGACTATCGAATATTGGTGAGTTTCCAGAGCAGTCATGAGGCACCCATGGCAGGTTACTTATTTCAAGTGGTTGTTCGCCAATACCCCTATCGTCCCACATTTGAAATATGAATATAAAATTGAACTTAATCAAAATTCTCAACAAAATGAAATAGAAATGATACATCACACTTAATAAAAATTATCAGTAGTATAAGGAAGACATATATGTAACAATATAAATAAGATAAGTACTGTGGAAATGCCATCAATTCAGAATTTCTGATTGGTCGAGTAACTCGATGTATATTCACGTATATTCGAGATCATACAAGGTAACTTATTCAATTGAACGTTGTTCTGATCGGTTTGAAATCATACGAAGAAAATAATCAACAAAATGAAATATAAATAACATTGAACTCAATGAAAATTCTCAGCAAATAAATGGTATATTCGAAAGCTTTTTTTTGTGAAATTAGAAAAAGGTAGAGTTCCATAGTTTCTCTTTACAAGTCACATCACTTTCCTACACTTCACATAATTTCAGTACACATGTTCACATCACATTCCTAAACTTCACACTTTGGTTATGATAATTACAATATGATTCACAACACCTCACCTATTAGTTTTCGTGACTGTTATACACAAATACTGGATGATATATCACTAGTCACTATCGGACTCTTCATGACTTGAATCTTCATTTACTCTAATGATCACTGGATTGGTAGGTGGTAAGATACAATATTAATTTCCTTTTTTGGATACATGAGATACACGATTCCTCCATATGTCACTCTCGTTTATCACATCAACTACTGTCCTAATGGTGGTTAAAACTGACTCGCTAAATTACGGTGACTGGTTATTTTTCGTACTTCGCTTTCAATAGCAGTCCAGACCATCTCAATGGGGTTGAAAAAACAGTAATATGGGGGCAAACGTAGGACAGTATGGCCGTGTGCTCCAAATTCAATTCATCAACTACATATTCCTTCGGGAAATTTTGTTTCCTGATCATTTCCAGTAATTCTTTCTTTAGTTTATCGATACATATTTCGATGCCTTTTTCTCCATAAATTGAATAACGTCAGCCTTTTTCATGTTAATGCTCGGTTTTTTTGTTTGTTGACGTGAATGGTATGACGCATTATCCATGATGACTGGTTTTTTCTGGAATATTTGGTATATATGAGCTGCTGCTCTGCCCATTTCTCAAATAATTTTGCCGTCATATCCTCGTGATAATCGGCAGAGGATTGCTTGATATTTTTGGCAGACAACAACAATGCATTGTCAACAAATCAATATTCATTGCCGACGTGGAAGATTATAATTCTTTTGTCTGTCCAACCATATTGAACAATGTCATGAGTGTCGAACCACGTTTCATCTAGATTATAGGTCTTTTCGCTTCACGGTATTTTCTCATTTTACGTAGATATTCTTGCTGATGAATCTTGATTCCATAATCACCTTCCTTTCGTCTTATGATGATCAGGACGCACTTTGATGACGTTAGAAATCCTATCACTCGAGTGTGTTATTGCACAAAAACGCCCATTCGTTATCAATTATTTTCTGCTGAAGAGTATATATTTGAATAATAACGTTAAATTCATGAAAGAAATTAGATTTGAATATATTTGCAAATTATCTGAATTGAAATGAACATAATATGTGGAGTTCATATGAACACAACCTAACAAAAATAATGAGAGATATAAAAATGAATATAACGAACTGAATAACAAAATACCCAGAACAACGATAACAAATATAAACATAACAAAATACAAAAAAAAAATGATAGATATCACAAAATGAAATACACTAATAACAAAAAATATATATACATCATCTTCAACACAAACTAGAAATTGAAATTTGAACTATATATCTCATCCTGGAAGTTTAGTAATTTTTCTTTTAATTTTTTTTTATTTTGCAATAATTGTTTGAAAATATTTGAAATGGTTTTAGAGAATGTTCTGCTGATTAACTCAAAAGACCCACAACTGCAACATTGATTCTCGGAATAATTGAGAAGGGAATTGATTTTAATTTCTGCTAAATTCTCCAAAACTTTATGTTGTGACATTGTAGAAATATTGTTTCGAATCTTTCAGACACCAATATTAGTTGGCCTGAACCATACGCCATTTAGAAATAAAATGAGTAATAAAAAGTATATCGCTCTTCACCAGTCCAAGGAATTACCGCGAAATCGTAATACAGCGAAATTTGGGTAGGTAGGTATAACGGCCCATTTTTTACGCGCTCTTTATATTCAATTTCTTTCGGACTCATTGTAGGTGACTCTACAATTTTTTCACTATTCAATTGATTCATTATCGTAGTTTGATATATTGAGTTAGTTCCATCTTATTCCAATTCCAAATTTGCAAAAAATAGTATTCTGTAGTACAACGTCCTGATTTTTAATAAAATGGAATTCCGTTACAACGCCATAACTCGGTATTGATTCATCCTATTGAATTTATTTTCTCACCAAAAGTTGAGGAATTTGTTGGGGATCATTTCGTCTCGATTGAGTGTGCTTCTAAAATTTATAGTAAATGAGCTATAGCCTATCAATTACGAACGCATCAGTACGGACTGATGAGAAATCTCAACCGACTAGTGTGACGTCAGCGTCAAGAGAGAGGAGATAGAATACGGCCCGGTGAGATAAAGTAGGCCCTGGATGAACCGAGTGCCCAGGTCTACAGGTGGTTGTGATTCCTGTCAACGGTATGGGGATCCATTTTTCCTAGCACACCTAATCCCTAACGCCGACTGAGGGAGGAGTGTCTTCGTTTAATCCAGGTTTTGAGATCTAGTATACCAGAGTTGGAATCTCATGGTACAAAATCCAGAACTTGCAGTCAAGGTCAGAATTTTTCATACATATTTTCGTTTTTCACTGTCTGAGCACATTTAACATGTACTTTTTTCCCTGTCTGAAGACATTTAACATACCTAGTTTTTCCCTGTCTGGGGACATTCAAATAAAAATTTTCAACTGTTTAATGTCGAGAGATATTCAAGCACTTGTCAACAACACATTCCAGTCCAATATCGGATTCACATTCAATAGAAATATTGAGTCTGTTAGAGACCATGTAAACCCAAAGTATAGGCTTATATGAAGGGACATCTACCCTTGTACTGAGTTAGAAACATAGAACATTATTTACCTTCATTCTAAATACCTATTGTTGGCATGTTAAGGTGAATGAATCTGTTAACAGTTCCTTTGGCTCATGCTCATATCTTGGATTTTTTTCCCAGTAATTTTTGTAAATTTGTATATCGCGCGCTACTTCAAAGTTGGGAACAACTCCTCAGAAGTCGGAACTTGTGCGGGGTTAGGAAGAGCGGGACCTACAGCTTATAGTGGAATCCGAACCACTTCTAGGGCATCGAGGTGCTGCCAGGATTACAACCATGAATCACACATTTCAAAGAAAAATGCTCAGGCGACAGCCGGATTCGAACCGACAGTACCTCTGCATCGTGAACGGCTATCTAGCGAACTTCAGCGCATAGACAAACTCGGCCACGAAGCCCCTTTGCTGCGAAAACTGAGTGGCGCCTGACAAAAGGATAACCCGACTATAAATGACCTAACTCATGACCTCCTCTTGAACAAACAAGCTGCCGTGTCTATTACAAATAGAAATCTTTTCCTTTTTTTCAGAACATCAAAAAGAGTTGTTATAGATAAAAATTAGATAGTGAAATTTTTTAAACTTTTCAGCACATCAGCTGGAAAAAACTAGTGGAAAATTGAACTCTGTATAGAATTGAACAGTCTATCAAGGATTCTATAAGAGTTCACCTGGAGGTTTATTGGAGTTTACTTATAGTTCTATTGGAGTTCTGTACACTGGAGTTCTGTATTTGTGCAGCCCCATTTTAGTCAAACTTCATCTACCTTTACCCTTTTGGGGATTTTCATTGTGGATATATGATTAGGGTGTGTTTTCATGTGCATTTATTCAGGTACCCTGATTATTTTCTAGGTATATATAGATACCTGGGCTCGTATGACTTAACCTTATTTTCGAAAAGAAACAAAAAGTTCTTATAATGGAGTCGGAATTGAAATCTCAACAATGAATTGAGATTGGAAAGAATAGTAACAAATAGGCCTATATAAGCGGAAAGTTCTATCAGCAGCCATGAAGAGAAAGAAAGAGTCGGGTATATCAGCTACTAGCCTTGTTGATACAGAGTATAATTTTTATAATGACTATTCCACTCTTGATCTCGAGAACCAATCAGAATCGACCATTTTCACGGTTTCTTCTGTATTCTAGCGATATTTTTTGTTTATCAAATTTTATCGGACTTGCTCTACCAATACAGAAGCCGAATTGACCCACACGTGACCAACAAACCTCGTTTATCAGCGATAAAATTTTGACATCGTGTCTGGTCAAGATTGCTTTGGATTCAAATCTGAGACAATAAGTTCCTATACTTTATCAAATTTACTTACAATTCGCGTTAGTGAGATATTTTGTACGAAAGGCGAGACAATTTTATTCTGGCTGGACGTTTCATATGTAATTTGAAAAGTTTGCATATTTGTTGACGGTCTGACACAACAATACTAGAATTCAAATTCCTTTTTAAAGTAATCTTCTTCAATCACTCAATTACCAGCTGATGTAGCGCAACTAATAGGGTTGTTGCGCGAGGATACGAAGGTCGATGGTTCGAGCCCTCGGCGACGATATCTTTTTTTTTTTAATTATTCCATGTCACATAAATTCAATTTATTTTGTTTGAATTGGATAGCAATTGTATACACTCTTTTGAGAGCAACCATCTCCAAGATAATAAAAAAAATACTGTTTATCAAAATTGTACATTACACTTTGTGAATAACTATAAGTACGAGTTAATTTCTGAAAAAGTAAATTCTGTATTTCATTTCTATCATTACGTTCTTCTTCGCAGTTTGAGTTGGAATATACTTAAATTATGTTTCCTATTTCTTATATATATTGTCTCATTCAATCATGAAATAGTCATACGAATACAACTCGTGATACTATTTTTCCTGGAAATATCCGTCAATTGACATACTCCAGCTTGCTGCTCTAATTACTTGGCAACAAGCTGTAGTAACAATCACCGAATATTTCCGGCAAAATATTATCACTTGTGGTATTATATATGAGAAAATTTCAATTAGTAACACTTTTGACAACATAAGTCAATTAATTCCAGATTTTAATGGCCCAGTAACTGATCCTTCATATTTGAGGTTAAGATCTCGATTGGCACATGTTATGATGGAAATAAACAGAATAAAAAATGTTGAAGGTAATACAGCACCTACAGAATTTCGCAATGAAGCATAATATTATGCTTCCTGCTCAACATTAGAAGCCGAGTTAGATGAGAGGATCAGAGAAGAACTATCCATATTTGATCAATCTGTTAATACATCTTCTCCACGAATTCATCCTAACATGATGCCAAGCACTTCATAACCAGCTCCAATCTATAAATGGGACTTAAAATTCGATGGTTCAAAAGAATCTCTAAGGGTTAAATCTTTTCTAGAAAGGGTGTATGAACTAGCTGAAGCTCGACAGGTTACTCGACAGCAACTGAATGAATCGGCAGTTGACTTATTCTCTGGCAAGGCTCTTTTGTAGCTTCGTCATGTCAAAGGGAACAATATATAAACGATTAGAACAGGATATCCTGAGTAGGGACTATGATGAAGAGCTTTGGTAATCTATCGAACATAGAAAACAATGGAATGTAATGAAACAACTATTCAGTAGGCTCACGTCCACACCAGCACTAGTCACAAAAGTGAAGTGGATTCAGAAGAATTCAAGGCCTGAATTTGAAGAAAAGCTAGCTCCTAACAGGTATAATTCTGTAGAGGAATTAATCACTGATGTAAAAGTTCTAGAAGAAGTTTTCATGGATCTTCAGGTCAAGTCCAACTCAAGAAAATCTCATGTCAATTCCGTAGCCTGTGATTCAGATTATGAATTTAAAAATTGCAGTTTAGAAAGCAATAATTTCAATCCAAAACAATCTTGGAATTCAAGGGTATACAAGAGGTCTAACTATAATCAGCAAGCTAGCAAGAGCACTGAAAATAAAAGTAATGAAAATAGAAAACCTGTGGTTTGTTTCAACTGCGAATCAGAATATCATCATTTTAGGCATTGTACTTTGAAAAGAACAAGATTCTGCTTTAGATGTGGAAATCCAGGAGAAACTCTAAGCGAATGCTCAAAATGTTCGGGAAACGAGTCCTGGAGGTGAAACTATTTAATCCTGGGCACGTTTTGCCTCCTCAACTTGATGCCACAAACAAAGTTCGAATAACAGAACAAATTAAATTGATTTCATTTGTCAAAAATTATTTTCAAAATATTAGTACTACTGCTCCTATTTTCGCCAATAAAGATTTTGATAATGAACCCTATGTAAATGTCACAGTATTTGGGCAAGAAATTATTGCTTTGCTAGATTCGAGTGCAAGTAGAAGCACAAATGGAAATAAGGGTATTGAATTCGTCAAATCTTTGAATCTAGATATAAAAAATTCTAAACACAATCTTGTTCTTACTGCAGATAATGCTAAACAGACTGTTACAGGTACAGTTGATATTTCAATTTCAGCAGGAAATAAATATCAAATTATTTCATTCCTCATTGTTCCTTCTTTGAATTACTCCTTTATATTAGAAAGTGATTTTTGTAATGAGTTTAAATTGGGAGTTAATTATAAAGATGATTCTTGGGAGGTAAGTGATTGTACCAATGTCAATATCGCTTCAGTCGAATCAAATAATGACATGTCATTCACAACTGATCAAATTAAGAGACTAGACGATATGTTCAGAGGCCAGAAAATTGTAGATAATGAAGTCATTGCAGAGTTCGAAAAATTATCTATAGATGGTCAATTGGGAAGAGCTAATAAACTGACGTACCATATTGAAACTGGAGTTGTTCAACCTGTCAAGCAACGGCAGTTTTTAATGTCACCTCATATGCTTGGCCATCTGAATAAGGAATTAGACAATATGTTAGCACTAAATGTAGTTCAACCATCCAGTAGTGAATGGTCATCTCCAGTACTGTTGGCGAAAAAGGCTAATGGAGAATTTCGCTCCTGTTTTGATTAGCGTAAGTTGAATTTGCTCACTGAGAAAGACAGCTATCCTCTTCCTGTGGTTGATAGAATGTTATCATTGTTAGGCAAGGCAAATAACATTGCATCCATTGGTTCAAAAAGTGCAACAAATACTACAGAAGTAAAAATATTCACTGGCTTATGTAGTTGGTATAGGAGGTTCATTCCACAGTTCTCAACATTAATGTCACCTATGAATGATCTTTTGAGGAATAAGAAAAGAGGATAAAAAACAAAATGGTCTGAGGCAGCAGATAAGGCTTTTGAGAATTTGAAGAATGCATTAGTATCTGCATCTGTCCTGGCTAGCCCAGATTTTTCATTGCCATTTGTGATACAATGCGATGCATCAGACACTGGTTTAGGTGGTGTACTAACTCAAAATCAAAGTAATGAGAAAAAGGTTATAGCTTATGCATCAAGAAGTCTGTCAAAAAGTGATAGAAACTATAGTACCACTGAGAAGGAGCCCTTAACTTGTATTTTTGCCTGCGAGAAATTTTGGCCATATGTGGAAGGAGTTAAATTCACTCTAGTTAGTGATGCATCGCTTAAATGGTATTTCAAAATAAAAAAATCACACAGGCAGACTTGCTCGCTGGAGTATTCGGCTCAGCCAGTTCGATTTTGACATTGCCTATATCAAAGTAGGATTGAATGTGATTCCTAACATTTTATCTCGTAGTCCAGTTGATTCACCATTAGAAGACTCTGAGAATTTTGTTCCTGAAGACATTCGTGTGATGAATGGAAATTGCATTTTTTTGGACATTGATTTATCTTAATTAGATTCATTTCATGAGAATATTCGCACAAAAATTCTACATGAACCTGATGAGAATCCACAATGGTCTGTGAAAGAAGGTTATGATTACAAGTTAATTCCGTCAAAGTTGGATATGGACTTCAACGTTTCTGAGTGGAAGTTGTTGGTTTCAAAGAGTCAAAGGAAACACATAATATCTTCATGTCATGATCCTAGTACTGCTTCACATGCAGGTTACCACAAAACATATACTAAAGTAGCTCTTACGTACTATTGGCCGAAGATGAGGAGAGATATAATTCAATACGTGAAATCATGCAAGATGTGCGCTTCACAAAAAGCACCTAATCACTCAAAATTTGGACTTACGGGTACTGAGCGTAGTGTACGTTTTCCATGGCAAGTGATAGCCGTAGATTTAATTTATTTTTAGTACTTTCTTTGATATGAGGAATCAGGTCTATGTTTGATACTTGGTTGATTCTATATGGAATATTTGCGTTTTTTGCGATCTGATCTGCTTTTTCATTACCCTCTTTATTCCTGTGCCCAGGGATCCAGGCCAACTTGATTAAAAAACCGTTTTTAAGATATTCTGACCATAATTGTTTGATTTTCAAGAATAAGTTGATATTATCCATTTTTATATGATTGTTTTGCAGTCCCATTATAAAACTTTTGGAGTCTGAAAGAATAATATAGTTATCCGGCTCTTCAGCTATATAGATGAGTGCAAAATAAATTGCTGTTAATTCAGCAGTCAAGATTGAAGATTTTGTGTGAATAATCCCCCCTTTGAAAAATCTTTATGGGGGATATATATCCCAAAAGAGACTTTGTCCACTGTCTTAGACCCATCAGTATATATATGTTTATAATTTGGCCATCTTTCGTTAGTTATATGAATAAATTTTGTTCGTATACTTCTACAGACTTCTTCCTTTTTCTCTATGCCAATGTCCTCCAAGATATCATATTTCTCGTAATAACTGTCTACAGGAAGTTCCTAAAGAGAATTCCTGTTTATCGCTCTTATCTGGTTAAACGGGGGTAATTCGAATTCCCGGATAGCTAATGTCAGTACCCACTGTGACATTTTATTCCTATTTGTTCTAGACACCGCCTCTTCGAATTCTATAATTTTTTTTTCATTGGGCTCGACCTGATGTCATAATCTTTCAACATAAAATTCAAGGTAATATAATTTTGTTTCAAATCAATGGGGTTCTCATTGGTCTCCACCAATACTGTATTAGATGGGGAGGATTTCATAATGCCCATACACAGTCTGAGCGATTTCAGCTGCATACCAGATATTTATTTTACATTATTCTTGCTAGTGTTTCCATACATTAACAACCCATACTCAATTATTCATAAAATTAGCGTATGATGTATAATTTTTGGATCTGAACCCCAACTCACCCTTACTAGATATTTAATTATATTCAGAATATTATTACACTTATTTATTATTTCCGTAACATGTTTTTTCCACGTGAGTTTCCTATCAAAGGTTAAACCGAGAATTTTATGATGCTCTACTTGACCTATATTAGCGTTATCAGATTCGATATTCAATATTTGATTCTGATGTGTCTTTGAAAAAACCATACATCTGGATTTTTCGGCTGATATACTCAACCCGTGTACATCCAGCCATTCTTCCATTGACCTTATCGCTCTCTCAATATGATGTTTTGCCACTATATGAGACTTATGGGACTTGAATAGAGTAATATCGTCAGCGTACTGAATATAACTACAATGTGGATGAATTGCATCCCATAGTGTAACAGTATATAGGTTGAAAAGAATAGGACTCAACACTGACCCTTGCAATAATCCTTTATAAGATTTTCTCAGGCCCCATATTTTATGATTCTTATCCCTAACATATATATTCTTGTCACTGATAAGCTCAAATATAATGAGAATAACATTATTATTCACTCCCAGATCTTTAAGACTTTGGACTAGGATCTTAGGTATGACATTGTCATAAGCTGATTGAATGTCCAGAAATGCCGCTACTGTGCAATTTTTTTTATACTATTGATTTGAATATCTACATATGAATTGAATAGTGCTTCCGTTGTACCCATCCCTTTCCTGAAACCAAATTGATTATCGGGTAATATGTTATAATGCTCGGTCCACCATTCGAGCCTAAACTTAATTAAATGTTCAAAAATTTTTTTCAACCATGATGATAGGGCGATTGGCCTATAATTATTGTGGTTATTAGGGTATTTTCCTGGTTTCAGGATAGGAATCAACACTATATCTTTCCATTCCTCTGGGATTTCCTGACTATTTAACCAAATCTCATTATAAAATGCTACCAGCCATGTTAACGCATTTTTTGGCAAATTTCCAATCATCTTATATGTGATTTTGTCTTCACCGGGTGCAGTGTCTTTTACTTTATCCAGAACGCATCTCACTTCTTTTTCCGTAAACGTATAATTTATGCCTATATTATCATCTATCTGGTTGATTTTTACCGTTGGCCTCTGTACATCTGGTTGACAAAACTTATCAAGTAATAGTTCATTAAATTTTCCATTATCTCTGTTTTCCGCAAACTGATTTCCTTGAAAATAGAATGGCCTAAAGAACCGTTTGATATTATTCCAATCTGTTGATATATTGCTCTCTCTGGATGAAGTTTGTAACGATACAATCGTTACATTTATATTAAATATCCTATTCTTGATTGTTTTTCATGCTATTAACAACAACTACGACGATCCTGAAATATCCACGTTCCTGAGTTGAGGTCGAACATTTGAAGTCTGGTTGGTGTATGTCAAGCTGATTACATAATATACCTAAGGAGTAACGATAGATCCAGGTTCCTAGTTTTGGGAAAACTTCAGCAACTAAGGTATTCTCCAAACATAACACCAACAGATTCAGCAGCGACACTATAGAGTTGTTTCTTTTGTTATAGCAGAAAATATATTAGAATTTGATTTCAAGTTATAATTGTTATCTTGGCTTATCATTTATACTTGACAACATTAATTCATCACATATGAGAACACTGATACAATCTTGTATATTAATCATTCATCAAACTATGTATATTGCTCATATAATCTAGTAAATTGTATATACATTGAGTAATTGTTTTATTGTTCCATTGTAGGAAGGAAATTTATCTTTTTTTGATTCATAGGAACTTTGAATTTTCATCCTATTCAGTAAACAAGAAATTCTGGCGTCCAGTCTTTAAGTAATTTCAAGACCCCTTGCTTGACACAATAAAACAAATCAGAAACTGGCAAGGCAGTCCAAAGAACCACAACCCTATTCTGCTGAAATAGCCTGGGCAATCAAAAACGACACTTTGTCGTTACAAGTTTCAGTAAATTTCTTGAAAGATTATTTTTTCTTTTTCTTCAGCATTCTTCTAGATTTAGCTATCTCTTTTTTCAGCTCTATAAAGTTTTCTTGATTAGATGACTCCTTATATGCTTCAAATTTGTTCTTTCTTTTTTTAACAATTTCTGAACATTCCTGATCCCACCATGCGGGCTTCATTGAATTTGTATATCTATTATTATTCATGTTTATTTTTGGGTCAGCTACAGTTATTCCAAGATTGATTGCCGTTATGAGGTCATTGTATGAATCAATACTGGACATTTCAATAGATTGGTAATACTTGTTCCATTCCATTTTTTTATAATTGAAATTTGTCTCATCGTTATTCAAGTCTATGTTCATGTCAGTATTAACATGATTGTTAAATTGGATACTGGCTTCAATAGGAAAATGGTCGGACCCGTGAGTGTCCTCTAATGTTTTAACTTCTACTCTATTGTACAAATTTGGGGATGTTACAATCAAATCAATAACACTTTTGGATTGAAAAGAAATAATAGTGGGTTGAAAATCACTAATTATGGTCATGTATCTGTCATCAACTAAACTATTCAATACATTTCCCGCTCTGTTATTATTCGAATTCCCCCAGTTTGTGTGGTGGCAATTGAAATCTCCACTTAGAATAAAATTTTGATTTCTTATACAGTTTCTCCAAAAGATGTCATCAACTGTTATATCCGGAGGGATATATATAGAGAATATATCCGTATCCCCTACTTTCACTCCCACTATATTTACCCTGTTTGGAATTTGAAAGTCAATGTCTATTTTTTCAAATTTAATCGTTTCCTTTATCAATATACCTGTCCCTCCCTTTCCATCCTGTCTGTTATGTGAAATTGATTCGAATCCTTTTATTGACATGTTAAAATTTGGTTTTGAATAAATTTCGGATAAACACACAATATCTGGTCTAATATCATCTATTAAATCTAAATCTAAATAGGTTTGCTTTGTTGGCATTATAGCTTCTAATGTTCCAATTCATTAATTTTAATTCTGACATTCTATAGTCTCCTCAATTATTTCAAAAAGCGGTGATGATGTAGAACTATGTGGTGGAATAAATTCCTTGATAAATTCAAGAAAAGTTGTTGGGTGTTTGAAGTAGATATCACTGATTTCATCTCTAATTTTCTGTCTATATTCTTTTGGGCTCATAACTGGATCAGAGCCAGAAGCCTGACCAGGGAGTGGAATGATTGATGGAATTCTTGTTGGATTAACTTTGACTTGGCCATCAGGATTTATTAATAGTTCCCTATGTTCACTTCCATATCCTCTTTTGACATTTCTATTATCTTGATTATTACTATATTGTTTTTGCTTAACGATAGTGTAGTTGATACTTTTTGTAGCTTTGTTATATCCCTGAGGGGTATGAACACGTGGGGTTAGGTTATTTTATGTTTGCGCCAAGATTGCATTAGTGCTTGGTAACTGTGGAAAGTTATTCACATTGAAGTTATGCTGATTTACGTTATTTCCTTGTCCACTATTGATTCTGTTGGGAACCAATTTCGATGCTTCGAAGAAGGATATATTCCTTTCTCCTATAAGCTCTTTTATTCTCCTTTGTTTATGAAATTCCGGAAATTGTCTGTTTTTGAAAGGTTTATCAGGTTCGTTTGTTAAATGTTCTCCACCACAGGACAGACAAGATGGATGGAGCTTGTCCCAACTATCCAAAGCATGGTTGTCTGCACATTTAGGGCATCTGATTTTACCCTTACATTGTGCATTTGTATGACCATGTGGCACTGCATGACAGGTGCATAAAAATTCAGGGTTTCGAAACTGCAAGAGTACATAAATACCTTATTTGGAATAAACATTCCTCGAAATGTGACTAAAATAACTGGGATATCTTTATATTCAATTTCTCCATTGTTCCTTACTTTCTTTTTCAATCTTCTCACATAAATGATTCTTCTATTATCAGTGGTCTTCATATTACTCTTCATTTCTTCTTCAGAAAATATTGCGTCAATATCTTTGATAATAGCTTTTGATGTAATTAAATTGTTAGGTATTGTAGTTCGAAATTTATTCATTGATAGGAATTGGCTATCTTCAAGTAATTTATCAGTTTCCTCAATTTTTTTTTTAAGTGATCATCAATCTATTTTTTCCCCTTCTTTCTATTGAAGTTGAATTATATGAAGAGTTTTGGTGAAAAATTTCTCCAACTGCCAAATTAGAGAGATATCCAATATTTCGATCTGTAGATTCTAAGTATATACTATATGGCCCATGGTCCAAATACTCAAATTTCATAATATCTATATTTTGAGATACATTCAGAGAGTTATCAGAGTCCCGCAAGTCATTCATAATATCCATATTTTCATTTTCATTTTGTTCCTTATCACTCAATTTAGATTTCTTTATCATGTTATCGTCATCTTTTCTGTGGATGTTTCTTTTTTCTGCTTCATTGTTTGCTTTTTTTATAACTAGATTGGCAAGAATGTTAACTCTCGGAGGCAATTTGACCTTCAGATCACTTTCATTATTCAGAAAATATCCATCTTCCAAGTTTCCCCACATTCCTATACGAAATCCTGTTCAATAGTAATATTTGTAATTAGTTCATTACATTTTTGCGGGTGATACTGACAGTTATTTGCAAAAACCAATAAGTTATTTACTGCCTCTTTCGTAGATGGATATCTCTCTATCAGGTCTTTGAAAATCTTTGTGTCTTGAACCAGAGTCAAATCACCTCCCCCCGGTCTCCCGGGAGAGTTATCCCCCATGTTATTGACTACTAATCAGTTTATTCACCAGATAATAATAGGTGATATCTCAATTATATAGAATCAAAAATGTGAAGATGTTTCACCAAGTTAATTTTTTTTATCGCTTGGAGCGCACGAAAGGGAATCCCTATAATGTTCAAAGAACATCGTGCGTTCCTAGAGAGGATAGGGACAGGAAGTAGGTATTGGAATTTTTTTTGAACTTTTGGAGATTATATGTTGTTGGGAATACTTCCACAGGCAATGAATTCCAGAGCCTAGCCGTTCTATGGATGAAGGAGTTTTGATAAAGTGCTGTTCGACATCTTTCGAGGTTGACAACGAAAGGATGTGCTGACTGGGCATGTCTAGTTCGTCTGATTGGTATTGCTAGTGAAGGGATGATAGCAGAGATTTCCGAAGAACATTTCCCGTGGAAGTATAGATAGAAAAGTGAAAGGTCGCCGACCTTTTTACGGTGTTCCAATGATGTCAAAGAGAGAGTGAGTGTGGCGTCACCCACCAGGCGAATGGCTCTCCTCTGGATGGAACCCCATATGTGGAAACAGTATTCTAGAACAGTATCTGCGCTTTGAAGATCATGAGAAGCTGTTGAGGTGTAAAGTAACTTTTCGCACGGAACAAGAATCCGAGTTTTTGTGAAGCAGCTTTTGCGATGGATCTGACATGATTAACCCATGAAAGAGTGGAAATGATAATTCTGGAAGAGAACGCAGTATGGAGGGTACTATCATCTGCAAAGCTGTGGATGGGGCAAGTTGTTAGATTAGATTAGATTAGATTTAGAATGGGGCCTTCGGGCTATCTGCCTCCACACCGCGACCTTTTCAGATCTATTGTGTCTGCCCTCAAAATCGATTAGAGTTCTTCGGCTAGCCCCGTCTTCTCTATGAGACTCCATAGGCTAGCTTTCAGATCCCCTGTGTATCTCTGGGCTTCTGGTTTTTCCTCACCCAGCGTAAGGAACCTTAGTCTTGACAAGCCCTCACAGTGGCAAAGTATGTGTACTGCTGTTTCCTCCTCTTCCTGACAGAACCTGCACAGCAGTTCTTCAGTCAGACCTATCGTACTCATGTGTTTGTTGAGCCTACAATGCCCTGTGAGAAGTCCCACTAGTATTCTAGTTGAACTTCGTTTCTGGCTTAGTAGATATTCTGTGAATGTTGGCGATGGTTTTTTAATAAACTCTTTTGCCTGTCTCATTCCTGGCGATTTGTTCCACCATTCTTGAGATTTGGTTTGCATCCATGATTTGATACTAGTCTTTTGTATAGCTTTCGCACTACCACAGAAGGGTTCTGGGCCATTCAGAGCTTTGTTTGCTCCTGCTCGGGCAAGTGAGTCTGCCTCTTCATTGCCCTCGTACCCTGTATGTGCTGGTACCCATGCTAGAGTCAGTCTGTTCTGACTGCCCAGTGCATTTAGGGTTTCTAAGCAGTCCCATACTAGTTTTGAATTAACTTGCATAGAGTTGACTGCTTTGATTGCCGCCTGGCTATCTGAATAGATTGCAATGGTTTTGCCTTTAAACTCTTGCCTTATCAATTCTTTCACGCAATGATGTATTGCAATAATTTCTGCCTGAAACACCGTCGCGTATTTACCTAAGCTCAGTGAGATTCTTGTCTTTGGCTTGGCCCCATAAATACCGGCTCCTGATCCAAACTCAGTTTTGGAGCCGTCCGTATAGACAGCAATGTCTGCATTGATAGGAGGTCCTTCCTTCCATGCCTCTCTGTCCGTTATACTTATTTTAAAAATTTTTTCAAAGCTATATTTTGGAATTATGCCATCCGTTGGCATTCCCATGATGGGGTCGCTTTCCAACTCTTCATATAGCTTTCTATAGTCTTTACCGTGCGCGTTGCTTATGGGTGCTTGACCCCTTGACAATCTACTCACGACTGCTCTGGCTTCGCCTTGAATATATATTTGTAGTGGTGGTAGGTTCAAGAGGACCTCTAAAGCGGCTGTTGGAGTGGTTTTCATTGCACCAGTGGCACTCAGGCAAGCTTGCCTTTGAATAGCACTGAGCCTTCGAATCACTCCAGCCTGTTGTGTCTTTGGCCACCAAACTACTGACCCATATGCTATCATAGGCCTGATGACGCTGGCATAGAGCCATGTGGTCATTTTTGGTTGCAGTCCCCAATTTTTCCCGCACATTCGTCTGCACAGATTGAAGGCTACTGTACTTTTTTGAACAATTTTTTGTAGGTGTTGATTCCATGTTAACTTATGGTCAAAGATGACTCCTAAGTATTTTGCCTCTAGGGCGAACGGAATTTCTACCCCGTTGAGTACTGGTGACTTTAATCCTTCCAGTACTCTCTTTTTCGTGAAATTCACTATAGTGGTTTTATGAGGGTTCACGGTGAGTTCCTCCTCTTTACACCAATTGTCAATTATGTTTAGAGCGATTTGTGTGAGCTCCGAGACCGTACTTGCGAATCTACCTCTAGCGATAACCGCCAGGTCGTCGGCATATCCTAAGCAATAATACCCTTTGGATGTTAGCCTTTTGATCAGTTCGTCCATTAGAATGGCCCATAGTAGGGGTGATAATACTCCTCCCTGTGGGCATCCCCTATCTGCTCTAGCTGTCAGAGTTGTCTCGCCAATTGTGGATATGATAACCCTATTTTTCAAATTGACATTTATCCACTGGCACAGGAGTAGCGGTACTCCTTTCCTTGCTAGGGCATTAATTATAGAATTTGTTGATGCGTTATTGAAAGCACCTTCTATGTCTACGAATGTTGTTATAGCTATTTCTTTGTCCTCTATCGACTTTGCGAGTAGCCTGTTCAGATCATCCAGTGCTAAGTCAGTTGACTTGCCTGGCTGATACGCATATTGGCGTTCGTTGAGCGGGTTTCTTTGTAATACCTCGTCTCTTATGTATCTGTCTATCAGTCTTTCCAGCGTTTTGAGCAGGAACGACATAAGACTTATTGGGCGGTATGATTTTGGCGTTTTGTCACCCACCTTTCCCACTTTGGGAAGGTAGATGACTGTCACCTTCTGCCATACTATGGGTATATATCGTATTGCTATACAAGCCTTGAATATATGACACAAGTGTGGAATTAGTATTTCCTGCCCCTTTTGAAGCAGGATGGGGTATATTCCATCTACTCCAGGGGATTTATAAGGTTTAAATTTATTAATAGCCCACCTAATTCTGTTTGGCCTCGATATCTCTGTAGCTAGCCTCCATTCTATGGCAGTTGGCCTATTCGGCCTGCCAATGGTGCTGTCTGCCACTATCGGCTCATTTAGAATTACTGAGGCCGGAAAGTGTGCTTCAGTGAGCATTTTCAGACTCTCCTCAAAAGTTGCTGTGTAGGTATTGTCATTCTTCTTCAGAAAACCTACTTGGTTTACAGTACCTTCTTTGGCTAGCACTTTGTGGATCCTTGAACATGTGGGGGTTTCTGTGACCTCCTCACAGAACTTTTTCCACGATTGCCTTTTCGATTTCCTAATCTCTTTGTTGTACTGCGTGAGTTTAACCTTATATGTGGTCCAATTCTGGTCGAGTTTTGCTTTGTTGAATAGCCTTCGCACCTCCCCTCGTAGGGTTTCGAGATGCTTGTTCCACCAGATTGTTTTATTGCTTTGTTGTCTTGTTTTTTCCGGGCAGTTACCTTCGTAACTGTGCAAGTTGTTACTCCCAACAGATCATTTTGATATGAAGCAGGAATAATGTTGGTGCCAAAATTGATACTTGTGGAACGCCGGAATTGATGCCAATGGTATCAGACGATACACCGTCCACCACCACGTGAAGCGATCTGCCTGAAAGAAAACTCGATAAGAGATGGCATAGCTGAGGTGGTAAGCCGTATGATGGTAGTTTGTGGAGGAGTCCTTCGTGCCAAACACGGTCGAATGTCCAACGCGACAGCTAGAGATTCCCCGTGTTTTTTTATTGAAGATTGCCATAAATGGGTGACGTAGGCAAGTAGATCTCCAGTAGATCTTCGGTGGCGAGAGCCGTATTGTCTATCATTGATGATTCCTGAGCTCTCCAGATATTTGATGAGCTCAATATTGATGGCTTTCTCCATCACTTTGGAGATTACTGATAACAGGCAATGGGCCTGTAGTTGTTGGGCAGGTTCTTGGCTCCTTTTCTGGAGATTGGTTGAACTCTAGCTGTCTTCCAGCATGATGAAAAAATACCAGACCCGTACGAGATGGTAAACAACTTGCAGAGAATCGGTGTTAATTCTGGTGCAAATTTTTTGAGGATAATGGGTGGAATTTCATTAGGACCGTTAGCCTTATTCGTTTTGTACCAAGCAAAATTCGTCTGATAGTGCGTTGACGGAAGACGATTCCGGGCATTCGACTCTTAACGGGTGGAATGTCTGACGGCAGTTTTCCTTGGGAATCTAAAGTAGAGTTTGCTGCGAACATCTCTGCAAAAATATTCGATTTCTCCTGCGATGTTGTTGCTAATGTGCCGTCGGATTTGGACAGTGGTGGGAATGAACTATTAGTGAAATTTCTTCCGACCGCTTTAGCAAGGGACCAAAACAAACGGGAGCCGTTGGGGCAATCTATGAGTTTCGATCTTATCTTGGCATTGTATGCTTCTTTTGAAGCATCTATTGTTTGGCTGCAGTTATTCCTGGCATCAACGTATTCTGCTCTAGTCGCGAGGTAAGGGTTTTTGCGCCATCGATAATAGGCAGTTTGTTTCAAGGCAACAGTTCTAGAACAGTTTTTGTTGAACCAGGGTATCGAAGGTGATGATCTTGTCGAAAAATGAGGTATGTATGTGTCCATTCCGAGCATGATGATCTCGGATATTTCCGCAGCACACTGTGAAGGGTCCTCAGAGTCAAAGCATACTCTATGCCAAGGAAACTCGAAAAAAAACATGCGGAGACCGTCCTAATCTCCTGAATTGTAATGCCATATAAGACGTGGGGGTGCCGGAGCAGTTGATGGAATAAAAAATGGACAGGTTGTGGGGATGAGTGTGTGGTCAGAATCGCCAAGTGGAGCTCGTACATCTATGGTGTAGGGTGCTGAGTTATTCGTGAGGAATAAGTCAAGTATGTTAGCTGAATGGTTTTTGGCATCGGGAATTTGTGTAAGTTCTTTGATGAGCTGCTCTAAGCCGTGAGTGATGGCGAAAGCTTCGGCTTGTCGCCCAGCTTCATCCGTTCTGTTAGAGTGTACGAGCCAAGCAGTGTTGTGTACATTGAAGTCACCCATGATGATGATTTCTGCTGCTGTATGGTTCTGTTGACACATGACATCAAACTTATCTGGTTCCAAAGTTTTTTCTCGTTAACATGAGAGATTCGTTTTAGAGTAGAGGCAGAGACCTTCCTTGAATCTGAAACGTGTGTGGAGTTCGTACCCAGGACAGCGCAGATAGGTCGTATTGGTGTATAAATTTTGACCTGTGTCTCAGTAAGAGCCAATATGTCTGGCTTTTCAATTTGAAGGTGTCGATGGACATCCTTGATGTTTTTACTTAGACCTCAGATGTTACATAGGTCTATCTTGAGGACTTTTTCAGCCGATGGTGAACCCCCTCTAGCACTTCTCGCCCGGAAATCCGAATGGAGAGGTATTCTACTTCCGGATAACTTTACTTGAGGAGAACTCATCATCGCTTATTCTGTATAGAGAAGGGAGGTTGGCGTGGAAGGAAAAGGAAATTGGGTTGGGTTGGGTTGGCCGGAACATCAACCAGCTACTGAAACACGGGTAAGTATACCCATTTCATGCCTATGGTTGATGTGGTGGTATCGCACCGGGCGATGGCGTAAACCATCTTCCACCTATTGGCGTCCTTTTAGTCGCCTTCTACGACAGGCAGGACTTACCGTGGGGTTATTCTAATCCGGTGGTCGGAATATCTTCCAAAGCTTATCTAAAAAAGATCAGACAACCCAGACATCTACTATACACTTACTTGTCAATATCTGCTCTTCTCAGGTTAGGATCAAGATAGGAACAGGTCGACGATGTGCACCTCTCAACGATCACCGCAAGAATCCCACTACTATTTTGAGAAATCGTTATAAAACATACGACTACCATAGGTTAGGTTATTCGCAATCTTCTTCTCCAATTTTAGTGTCACTACCAAAATATTCATCTCACATATTTTGATAAATGACAATCAGGAATATTTTTGCACTTGTCTGAGAGAGAGAGAATGGATACGTATGTCGAATCTTATATGAATTGAATGAAAGAAAGAGTTCAATTGTAAAAAACTTTCATACTTGATGCAAATGGTTGTAAATTGCGATGTTTAGTAGAGGGATTCTTCTTGTAGGCATCATTATCATTATTTTGAAGTTATCAAATATCTGTCAGTCTTATTCTGAGATTCGATTTAAAAAAATTGAGAATTTATATAGTGGTTGTTGGTTGTTTAATAATTATTTGAGAAACCTCGAAATGGCGTGAAAGATAAAAGGACTTGCTGTTATTTTTATAAGACGGTGTTATTGGCTTAATTTTCAGAACTTGCACAACAAAAGCCATTAATAGTGTATATACATAGTGGGCCATTGAAAACGAAACAGCGGCTCTGTAGGTCGGCAAAACCGGATTATGAAAAAATTCTTAAATATATCAACTACATTTTCGAGGCGGACATCGTTCTAAAATATTTTCAGCCCTGCGACGTTGCCGCTTCTAACGAAAAGAAGCAACAACTCTGTAATTTCAAACGGAACACCTTGTATCTCATTGCATTTTTAGATTCTCCTCGGAGAGCTGACTTCATCAATGCATCACATTTGGGGTCTAGCTGGAATGTTTTCAGGGATATGGGGTGTTTGAAACCGAGATTTTTCAACTTTAGGATTTTTTTGTGTCGAAACTATTTATTATTGGTCAAAACGGCTTCCATGTTCCTATCTCAACTTTCAATTTTCTATCTACTGACATTTATTTGAAACAAATACAGGGTGGTTCAAGATTCAGACTTCTAATCACCCTGTATCTGTTGCAATTAAATGTCAAGAGATAATAAATCAAGAGGTGAGATAGGAGCCGTTTTGACCAATAATAAATAGTTTCGACACAAAAAAAAAAACCTGAAGTTGAAAAATCCCGATTTTGAAGTGTGATGCATTGATGAAATCAGCTCTTCGGTAAAAATCTAAAAATGCAATGGAATACAAGGTGTTCCTTTTGAAATAACAAAGATGTTGCTTCTTTTCGTTAGAAGCGGCAACGCCGCACGGCTGAAAATATTTTAGAACAATGTCTCCCTCGAAAATGTGGTCGATGTGTTTCAGATTTTTTTCAAAATCCGGTTTCGCCGACCTACAGAGCCGCTGTTTCGTTTTCAATAGCCCACTCTGTATATTCGCGAAAAAGTGCCCACATTTTTCATGTGTAAAAAAGTATTTATAAAGAGTGGCCTTTTATAACCTGTCAACAGTGATGAGATGTTATATTTTTCCCGTCACATAAAAAAGTAACTTTTTCCTCACTGTGTCCCCTACGGTGGTACTAATCCTGGGTGGGGTAGATTTGGTACATGAATATTCGGATTCAGCGTCACCCAAAACCTCCTTGTATCAATTTCTGCAGCACTTTGTTTATTTTGGCAGGTTTGCCAGATGCGATGCACTTCCCTGATAGCACACAACGTCCTAGGGACGTCCCTATTTGGTACAATTCACGTCCGAATGTCCCGAACCAAAAATGAGTGTCCTTGGGACGTCCCATCCCGTACATCTTATGCAATGTCCGAGCAAGGACGTCCACGGAATGTCCCAGCTGGTACATCATTTCGAATGTCCTAGAAATAGCATCCCTTAGACGTCCCATGTGGTACATATTGTAAAATGTCCATGCAAGGACGTCCTGCCATGTCCCTGATGGGATATGATTTCAAACGTTCCTATAGGGACATCCATCGGATGTCCCGAGTAGTACTTATTCTGGCATGACTTCAGATCTTATATAATGTCATTTCTAGACAATCATGAAATGTCCCTGATGATACATTCCTTCGAATATCTCTGCACAGACACCATCAATATTTCCAGGATCGTTTTAAAATCGAAATGTCCCTTAGGGACATCCTTCGAATGTCCCCAAGGGATATCCGTCGGATGTTTCAATTGATACATGAACTGGTACTCTTCCAATGTCCTAGAAATAACGTCCTATGGACGTCCCAGTCGGTACTCTCAATATGTTGTCCCTGCGAGGACGTTAACTTACACCTCGCCCACGTAAGTCCATTGGATATCCTTGGGAAACTTTTTGGGGACCTTCTATGGACCATCAACTCAACTGGATGTTTCAATCAGTTATGCAAGATCTGGTCCTAGAGGCACCCAGAAAAATTCAAATTCAAGAATAATTCGTACGTCCCTGGGACATCCAATGGACATCCAATTGATATCCCTCAGCGTTGCTGATAGGTTGTCCTATGAATGTCCTAAGGATGTCCTCTGTAGTGCTTGATGAGGAATACTGTACGATTTAGGTATTCGATAGTTGTCCCAGGGACATCCCTCAAGGACGTCCCTAGTTGGTCCTCAATCAGGACATTTGTGCGTCCCACAGACGTCCAATGGACGTCCACGGTACCAAATTCGAACGTCCTATGGACGTCTTGAATGTCCCGACAGGACGTCTTAAGGATATCCATGGGACATAGGTGTATTATTAGGGTTAATTATAGATGCACTTTTAATGCAACCGCCATGCATTTCCGCCACCTTCTGACATTTGAAAAAGGCAAGAATTCTTCCTACAGTCTCACTGAACAAAATGCAAAAATCTTTTTTTTTTCAAACATTTTTTTGGTACTCATGTATTTTTCTCTGAAAAACACGAATTCGATAATGAAAATTGAAACAAACCATTATTTATTAAGATATTCCACTATAAAGTTACAAATTTCACCTTCTTTTCCGCCTGTCTCCTGGATCGCATTTAGAACAATTTGCCCTTCTTTTTTCATCATTGGACAATATCACAATATATGACACATTTTTTTCTATTATATGAGTCAACTAGTTTGATATTCTTGTGATTTATCCATATTTAATGAAATGAAGGAAGAATATCATTCAAACTAATGACGTTGTTATGTCATTCAAAAGCAATCTGTTGACATTTGACATCTTGACAAAATAAGAAGAAAGAAGAGCAAGTAGCTGTAAATGCATCCAACATAAGGGAAAGAAGAAGGCGAAATTTCGAACATTTTATTGAAATATCTCGATGAATAGTGGTTTTTTCACATGTTCATTATCAAATTCGTGTTTTTCAAACAAGAATACGTAAGTAACAAAAAACATTTCGAAAAAAAAAAAACCAAAGCATGAAAAATGCAGTTTTAACCGGACCAGTACGAGACATTTGTTTTGTTTTTGATTAGATTTCTTGGTCTATATTTTCCATGTTATTGTCCCTCCTCTCATATATTATGACGACATTGACGACAGAGATAAATAGCTTATCGTGCAGAGAGATAGCGTTCATTCTCGACCACAACACAACAGACATTCGGTTTATTTATAAACAAAAGTTGTCGGAAGGTCAACGCGAGCTGTGCCAGTGCCAAGTTTATCGATTTGTTTCATTTGTTTTCTCACCAAACAAACGTCAAATTGTGCAGTTGATTCATCAAACTTTCAACAAAGATGTCTGAAAGCCATTTCGACGAATTTGAACACTACAATTTTGAATACGACAAGCATCTCTACTGTGGCCATAGCGGTAAACAGAGGACAAAGAAGGAAGTCACCGAACACACCAACCATTTTGATCCCTCAGGCCACTCAAGAAAGATCGTAGCCAAACTGAAGAACACGGAAAACAACAAGAAGAAGCAAGCTGTTTGAACTGGCAGTGAAAAAATAAACAGTGAGTGAAAAGTGAGATTTGCGCTTTTCTTCATTAGGTGTATCGAAAACGACGTTTTTAATGCTAAGTCATGGACTGTGATCAGGTATTTGATGGGTTTATTATTCTCATAACCTTGGGTGCGCAAGGCCAATTTCCATTTGCGTAGTTTTAATATTATTATCGAGACTCAATAATAAAGGATGAGTCATATTATATTATATTTGTTTCTCTGAGTGATTAACAAAATTGACTGTGTTATCATATTTACTGGTAATAAATCATGCTGAAACATTTTGTGAACTAGTGAATTTAATGATACCTATATACCTACCCAATGTGAAAAAACGAATATTTATATAAATAAACTGTTTATTCAGATTGATCCCACATCTCCATACACTTCCATAAATATCTCAAGTTCAAGGTAGCAAACAAGAACCAATTAAGTGAGATGATTATGTGCTGTTTGACATCAATCCTCGAGCCCATGGCCCACATTCATTGTTCTTGATGGTGAAACTGCATTTATCATGCGATGGGTTTTTTTTTTCGAAAATTATTTTTGGTACTAGCGTATTCTTGTCTGAAAAACGAGAATTTGATAATGAAAATGTGATCAAACCACTATTTATCGACATATTTCGAGAAAAAGTTCAAAATTCCGCCTTATTCTTTCCCCCTTAGTTGGATGCATTCACAGCTAGGTACTTGCTCTTCTTATTTTGTCAATAGGCAATTTATATACCTACTCATGATGTACTTCAATGACACCTTTTTATATAGAAAAGTCAACACGAAATATGATTTTCATTACCAGTTTTTCATATTTAGTTTTAAAGCATACCAGATGACGGCCATTCAATCAATAGTCAATCCAAATACGAGATGTCAAATGTCAACAGATTGCTTTCGAATGATATTACCCACGCCATTATTTTGATTGATATTCTTCCTTCTTCTCACTAAATATGAATGAATCGCAAGAAAATCATATTTCTAGTTGACTCATAATGAAAAAAATCTTGGAAAAAATGGTGTCATTTTTGTGATGTTGAGGAAAGAAGAGCTGATTGTTCTGAATGTGATCCAAAAGACAGGCGGAAAAGAAGGTGAAATTCACAACTGCATAGTGAAATATCTCAATGAATAATGATTTCTTCACATTTTCATTATCAAATTCGTGTTTTTCAGACGAAAAAAAGGTAATAACCAAAAAAAATTCCGAAAAAAAAAACCATGGCATAGGTGCAGTTTTACCGTAGACCATAGAAATATTTATACAGGGTGTTCCAAGAAAATCTGACCCCCTTGATAAGGTTAAAAGAACACTGCAAAATAATTTGGGTTTGTTCAGTAAAAAAATTTCGTGACGGCATCTGTTTTCAAGATATAAGGTGTTGAAAAAATTATTTCTCTACACATTTTTCACGATTACGTCGAAACTACTGGCAACATTGTGATGAAATTTTGTATGGATATTTTTTGGAACCTGACACATCGCATGCATTCGTTTTTATATCTGATTCCCATAGAGGGCGCTAATTACACGGTTCGTACCGATTAGTTTTAAACATAACTTTTTTGAGGTTTGATTCTCCAACCCAAATTTGATGTGAACTCAAACATCATTCAATTTCACACCAAAAAAGTACTCCTGGTGAAACTCGATACTGTGTTCCGTTTTCGGAATATTTCGATTTGAAAATAATGGAGGTAATAGTGATGCTTGTATGAGAAAATGAATTCTATTGAGATCATTTACTTGTTCATTCAGATTCACAAACAATAACATCATTCTTGTGCTGTGGTCATTGATTGAACAAAGAATAACAAGTAGAAAATTGAGAAATATTTGACTAGAAACATGAAATATTGAATCAGTTAGAGTATGTGTTCAAACTGTCCTCAGTTTCCACGAATACACGATTCGATATTTTTTTTAATGTACCTAAGCATTAGGTATTTTTCATAACGGTTGAGGATCAGCTGTAAAATCGTCTAAGTGATTATCAATTCTGACCTGGAACTCCAGACGTGAATTTATCTCTGTAGCATACACTTTTTGCTTGATAAAATGGAACTGTGTTATCCATGTTTTTAGTAACATTTGTTTCAATGCTAGTCTTGTGAATCATTGGCGAATCAATAAGTTTAGCATTGAAAATGTATTGTTTTTTTCGGTTTGCAATAAATAGGTGATGATTTTTTATAATAATCACCCCAATACATAGCTTCAATTCCAGCAACAGTTATCACTTCATTATTTTCAAATCGGAATATTTCGACAACTGAACACACTATCGAGTTTCATCAAGATATCGAGTACCTTTCTGGTGTGAAATTGAATGATGTTCAAGTTCACATCAAATTCGGATTGAAAAATCTAACCTCAAAAAAAGTCATGTTCAAAACTACTAGGTGTAACTAGCGCCATCTATGAGAGTCAAATAGAAAAGCAAATTCATGCCATGTATCAGATTGCAAAAAACATCCTTACAAAATTTCATAACGATGGTGCCAGTAGTTTCGACATAATCGTGAAAAATGTGCAAAAAAATCATTTTTTCAAAACATTGTATCTTGAAAACGAATGCCGTTACTACATTTCTTTACTGAGCAAAACCAACTCATTTTGTCTTCTGGCTACCCTAGCAAGGAGGGTCAGGTTTTTTTGAAACACCCTGTATAAATAAAATATTTCTAGAGATTGATTCCCCATCTCCATACACTTCCATATATTCAAGGTTCAAGGTAGCAAACGAGAACTAATTAGGTGCGAGGTGTGCTGTTTGACATTGAGCCTCGAGCCCCTCTCCACATTCACCACATTCATTGTTCTTGATGATTATAAAGTATAGAAAAATTGGTTCCATTTTTCGCAATGTTTCTTGATATTCGAAATATTTCCCCTTATTTGAGACTGAGAATTTATTTTTCAGAAAACCATATTGAACAGGGTGATTCAAAAATGCTTTGACAAACTCCAGAACGTGATTCCTCACAATATTCTGATATAATAAGTGTACAGGGTGACATAAGTCATGGATCAAAAGTAGTGAGTAGTAGGGACGGTCATTACCAATCAAAATGACACCAAAGAAATTCAAGGAATGATTATTTCTTGTGATCTTCCAGGAAATGAAGTTCATATAAACATAAACATAAAAATATTTTTTTCTCCGATTGGCAGCAAATATTAATTTTGCTGACACATATCAATCAGCAAAGTATTACTTTTCCTGCCTAGGCAGCAGAGTGGGTACTCTGCTGCCTAGGCAGCAAAGTGGCTACTTTGCTGATTGATATGTATCAGCAAAATTAATAATCCATAAATTGTTTATAATTTCCTTCATATTTCATCCGAGACTTCTCCGGCAACAAATTCAACTCTTTATTTTTTGCCACCTCCCTCATTTCTTGAGGTGTAAGTACCTCCAGGTCGCTATCACTGTCCATTATATAATAATTCAAATATACCGATATTTTTTCGCACAACTGTCAGAAATTTCACGAATTGTCAAACTATAATTATTATGGACATTTCCATAGCAACCAACCATTCCAACAAGTGAGATTTTTATCAATTTTTATTTCAATTGAACACTACAGGAATGATAAAGAGATATATATCATCATGAACAATCGAAGAAAAAATTATATGTTCAACTCGGCAGCAAAGTACATTGACTGCCTCAGCCACGGCAGTCAATCTACTACTTTGCTGCCTAGTTAAACAAATAACTATTTCTATTCGTTTCTCAATTGTCTTTCCATCATTTTCGATAAAACGTTGTGGTTCTGTTTATAGTAACATGAAGCTTCATCTAGTGCGATTAGATTCGGAAAACAATTTCCAGTGGCGCCCCAGTGGCACATTTCTCGATACTCATAGTGAATGTCATTGTTCACCACTGGTTTTTTTGAGTTCCATATTCTTATTAGATTGAACTATTGAAATAACAACTTTTCTATCTGCTGTGTGATTTTTGTATCTAAGTACTTAGTTTTTGAGGAAACGATAAAAATCTATTTGACTCCAAATTGTGATGTAGGTGTTCTCAAGACTTCCATTGAGATTACTCAATAACCTCAATTAGAGAATCATTTTGAAATTTTAGGGCTTTCTCAGTCTCCATCCATGATGAATTTTGGCACCATGGAAGATCATACAGGGTGGTTATGAATGAAATCAATTATCAATACTTCAACATCCTGTATCTCAAAAACGAAGCAAGTAAGGACACATGTTTATATGAACTATATTTGCTACAATGTCACAAGGAAACACCCCTTGATTTTCCTCGGTGTTATTTCGATACACTTTGTATGTGATTATCCAATCCAAAAAAATGTATTACAATAAAACTATGTCAAATATTTGATATTTTGTTTCACAAATCTCAACCACATGGATGCACCTTCCCCAAAAATAGTTTCATGATATGTGTTACTTCTTATCAACTACACAACTACATGAGGAAAATTTTGTTTTCCTCGAAATTCGTCATTGAATGAAATATTCAAGTTGATTTTTCAATGCCGCTTTAAGAAACAACCTCACAAAGAGCCCATCATGAGAAAAAGTTGCCAATTCGATACAGATTCCGAAACGATATAATATATATGGGGTTATTCAGAAAAAAATCGATAACTTTCGAACCATCAACAATTTGGTCACCATATATAGCATTAGTTTGTTTGCATATGACTTCCCTATCACCCCACTTTTTTTATCCAGTACTTCAGGATGTGATTGGTCGTATAAAAATATAGACAAAAAGTCCTCATTAACTCATCCTCTAAAATGCATCATTTTGGACATTGACATTGGAAAAAAAAATAGTTTTTGCGAAAATCTATGGAACCGTTTACCGCACAGAAAACAGCTTTCCCAAGAATTTTTAACTTGTAAGTAAGCTATGTTTTGTGCCTATTTTTTTTTTCACGTAATAATTGCTGAAGATTTTGAGGGGTAAAGAGTGTTTTTCTCCCCAACTCCTGCGTCACTGGAGAATGTAGTTTTGGGCCATCCATTAGAACCGTCAATGCTCTATACGCTACTCCCAAGTCCTATTTATGTAGAAATGGAGCTAATTTTTCAGTTGATGATTCGAAATAGGTTTATCAAAAATAATAAAGACAAAACTTCTGAATTCGAAAAATCAGGGGTATACAAACTCAACTGTGGATCTTGCCCTAAAGTATACAGTGTGTCCATTTAGTGCGTAATTCTTCGATATCTCGCAAGCCATAACCTATAGAGAAAAACTTTGGAGAAAAAAGTTTTTCAGTTACTAAAATTGCTCATTTCAAAATTATTTTCAAAATTACTGGGTGTTTTATAAAAGCAGGGCAACTCGAAGAAGAGTTTTTTTTAAATGAAACACCCAGTATTGTTCATTCGGAATTAATTCCGCCGAGGTTCACCATCACATCGCTGTAAAAAACATCGAAATCGGTTGCGGCGTTGCCAAGTTATAATGGATAAATCTATTTTTACCATTATCAAAGAGCCATGTTGAATTGGGCATGGTATATTCATTTATTCAAATTTTGAAAATATTTTTGGCATACGGTAGGAGCAAGGTCCCTCGTATACCAATCCAGTAATTTTTCGACATGTTCTTCAAACAGAGTGCCCAATTTTGCATTTAGAATTTTGCAAGATTCAGATGACATTCATCAGAATTTTCCAAATGGAACACCCTGTATTTTTACTCAAAAATTCATTCCGACATCTTTCGCCTTTTTATCGCTGGAAAAAAATCGGAATTGGCTGCGGCGTTGTCAAGTTATGGTTAATTTTCTTATTTTTACTACTATTTCGAGGTAATTTGTACGTCATAGTTCTTTCATTTAATTGTATTGTGGAAATATTGCGTTGCTACGGTATAATCAAATCTGTTCATTGACCATTCATATATTTTTTTACAAAAAAAAAAACATCTACAGGCTCTTCAAGTTTTCGAAATATTTGTGTAATGACCTGTCAAACATCGCCACAATCAAATATATGGATTGATTAGATATTTTGCTGAATTCCCTCCCAAAAGCCGCGTAGAAGAGACATATTGTTTGTATCATTATGTTCACCTTCATCAACTTAAATGGAGATTTGGATTGTGGGAATAACGACAATGAAAAATGTCCCAAATTTCAAAAAATTGTCCTAATTTTCGCAATCCGCATCTTCATCGTTTGTGTTGTGGGAGTTGTTTCAAAGACAGGCGTTGCTTTTGGCATGTTGGTTTGTTTCACATATTATCTGAATCATAAGTTTTATATTTTGTCGTTACTTTAAATAAACACATTTAACTCTCGATTGTACTTTATTCGACATACTGATATATTTACAATTATTACATCATGATCTTTCATGTGGATTGTACAAGGTTCGTACATCGACTGACTCTCCTTGTTCTCCTAGCCCCCCTCTAGACCTTTCATATGACAGCGCTTGTGCGCGGTAAATTCAAATCACAATCTACTACCAGTCCTTCCTTCTTAAATCTGTTTACCTACATTTGTTTCTGGTTTGGTTTGGTTTGAGGATGTTATAGAGTCCGACCACGTTAACTTTGGGACAGCATGTGACGCAACGCATATGCATATTCAATGCATACGCGACCACGTGCTGTCCCAAAGTTATCGTGGTCGGACTCTACCGATACAACAAGGCCAGCAGACTCTGACGTAAACAGCTAGTGACGTCACCAAGAGAGGCCAGTGTTTTATTTTATCGCTTGTCGACTAACGCGTCAGTTCGTGTTAATTCATCGGTGATTCACGTATGTTTTTGAAACGGTCCCGAATTCTTTTGTTGTTTATTCATCAAAATATTTGGCGAAAGAATTACTGTTTTGTGAAATATTTTGTGTTGTGATCGGCGAAATAACAATGCCTTTCAAGTGTTGTGTTCCCTTTTGTCGAGGAAATTATGTGGGTGGTTCAAAAGTTCATGCTTTTAGTTTACCGTTGGACGAGGAGCTGTCGAAAATGTGAGTACATGCAATTCACCGCGAGGATTTTACTCCATCTGAGTTCAGTAGTAAACAGAGCTTTATTTATAATGATGAATTGATAAAATGAACCAATTACTCTCTCATAAAAAGTATAAGTAGAGGACAAATAGAAAAGCTTCGATTGTGCAGTTACCTAGTGTTGTATTCGTATATTATAGTCAACAAAATCATCTATGAATTCGAGGAAATTTTCTTGAATGTTCATAATGAACAGGCATTTTTAATTCTCATTCCCAAATTTCTTTCTGAAAACGGTCATTTGCCTCGTGGCAATGAATGCAGAATTCATTCCAATGAACAAATTGCAACTATCATATTAACATGAACTACAAATACTCATCATGATATTTATCATGAAGATATTTGACTAGAAAGTTCCAAAATTTCACCTTCTTTTTCACCTGTCTTCTGGATGGCATTTAGAACAAATTTCCCCCGTTTTTTCATCATATTGGACAATTTATATATAATTCAACAATAAATATGATCTTCTTGAGATTAATCCATATTCAGTGAAAAGAAGGGAGAATATTATTCAAAATAATGGCGTGTGTAATGTCAATCGAAAGCAATCTATTGACATTTGACATCTCGTATTTTGATTGACTATATTGATTGAATGGTCGTCATCTGGAATGCTTGTTCACTGAATATGAAGAACTCGCCATAAAAATCATATTTCCTGTTGAATTTTGTATATAAAAATGTGCCATCGAAGTACATCATGAGTATATAAAGTGTCCAATGACAAAATAAGACCAAGTAGCTTCAAATGCCCCCAACACAAGGGGAGAAAGAAGGCGAAATTTCGAACTTTTTCTTGAAATATCTCAATGAATAGTGGTTTGTTCACATTTTCATTATAAAATTTGGTTTATCAGACAAAAATACGTGAGTACCAGAAAAAATTTTCGAAAAAAGAAACCATCGCATGATAAATGCAGTTTTACCCTTAAAAATTACTACGGTTTCAAGTGTAACGATCCACTTGGGTGAAAAATCCAACAACAGAAAATTGAAAACACTCACTGGTTATTTTTTCAGGTAATAGGAATTCTCCAAGATAAATATAGGTAATTGTAACGAACGGCATGTCAATAAAAATAAAATACATTTTCCACATTTTTTTTTTCGATCAATCTCACGATAAGTTTATGTTCTGCGGGCCCTGTATAAGTAGGTGTGAGGTTTACCTTCACCAAAATTTTTGCCAATATATTTAATTCGAATGGGTTGCTGTAGGTGGATATTTTTGTTTTTTTATCCTGGTTTCTGCTTCAAAACTTTGTTTTTCCATAATAAAATCGCATGGGGTGCGAAGAAGGGCTCAGTTGACGACTGGCATCCTTTTTCAACGGGAAGCCCTTCAAAAAACAGCAAAATCGGCTCAATGATGATCTAAAACGAAAATCTAAATACGCGGTCGCCTTATAGCGCTATAAGCGCTTGTCGTTTCGAGCCGCTGGTTAGGCCTCAACTAAGTGACGTCACCCACGGAGCATGCAGGCCTTGTCGTATCAGTGGTAACGGTCTTACTCAGGTCTCCATGAAGCGGACATTCGAAAAAAATATGTTCTAGATTCTCATTCCTGTAGATATTACAAATTGTGCAGAGCTGAGTAAAATCAATTTTGTAGTACAATCCTCTGTATGAAAAAGTAATCTGATCTATACTACAAGTTCGCATTTGACAAATCATCCTAATAACACAACAGTTTCAGATAGAACAGACCATTTTGGCTTGTGAAATAATTATACATATATGGATACGTTGAGTCATTCCGTCTGTTTTGATCATCACGTAAAAGATAATTTTTGAATGATTCAAGAATCTCCGCACCTTTTTTTGTCAATTCAACAGCTCCAAAGTTCTCAATAAAAAAGTTCTCGTGTCCAGTAATTGCCATATATTGTTCGATTTGACACACCCAATTGTATCTAACATCCATATCCCCACGTAATTGTATAAGGCGTTTGAAACATTTTTTGGTAAACGTGAGTCCGGTAGGTTGTTAATGTGATATATCCATGACAAAGCAGTTTTCAGAATGAGGTGACTCAATTTGGTAGACTTCAATTCAAGTCTAACGATATAATCAGGGGTGTTGTTGGGAAAGCACAGAATTCTTTGGAGGAAATTAACTTGGATACGTTCCACCATATCAGGATACCTTGTTCCCCAAATTGCAACACAATAAGACAGTGAGGATAATATAATAGACTCGTATAAATGAATTCTTGAATCCAAAGAATTGATTTTAGAGTTGGTCATTATGCCAATTACTGCTCCAAGGGCTTGTTTTGATTTAGTGACAGTTGAATTCGCCATGTTCAGAAATAGTGATGACGATGAGAATACAACTCCTAAATCCAGAAGTTCAAAAAAAATTCCAATACCTACCTCCTATCTTATGCTCCCTAGGAACGCATAATGTTCTTTGAACATTATAGGGGTTCCCTTTCGTGCGCTCCAAGCGATAAAAAAAATACGTGAACTTGCTCAATATTTCTAACCGTTCGTTGTTATAATAAGAATTAAAATTTTTGTTGAAACCGTACCCTTCCTTACTAAATATCACAATTTTTGATTTTGGTACGTTCGCGTGTAGATTATTTTCTTCTGAATATGCAGCTAGATTATTTAGTTTTGGTTGCAAATCAATCACGGAGAAAAAAATCACTAACCCTGAGTGAATATTTTATAGTGGCAAGTAAAAACTTGTATACTATATGGGACAAGGAAACAAGTTAATAACCACAAGAATATTCGTGTTCCTGAAAATGTACACCTACCACTATCGACCTGTTTCATTGAATTTCAGATTGATAACGGTTAGTGAACACATCACTTGTCATCAGTGACCTATCCAATTGTCATTAGTAACTCATTCACTTCACATTAGTAACTTGTTCACTAGTCATTAGTGGCCTGATTACATGTCATTAGTGACTTATCTACTGGTCATCAATGACTGATTCACTTGTCAATAGTGACTTATTCACTTGTCATTAGCTAGTATGAAAAAATACCTCCATTGTTCTCTGAAAAATGAGAAAATACAAAAAAGGTAAGGCTGACGACATATATTGAGATACTAGATACCGCGTATATCAGCATCATGCACCGTGAAAAACCATCTTGGAGCAGCCATTTTTTGAATTTCAACAAAAATTCCTTAACTCCGATTAACTTGAAGTTTGGAAGGTGTTTGATGGAAATTGGTTATGGAAATAACAAGTCCGTGTGTTATACTTTGAAACTGTATATTCTTCTCTTCAAATCAAGACCACTCGGAAAGCACGCCGATGTAAGAATCATCATATAGAAAACGTCTCTAGGAAAACTAAGTACATAAGTATATGCTTAGTAAGCAGTCTCTCCTCATCTATACCATACACATTGCTTTCATTTATATATTTTAAATAAACAAATTTAATGTGGCCCTCGTGTGCTGCACTGTCGACATTTCTAGATATTCAACGATAATAAATACATTGGTTTATATTTCATTTTTGTCTACGTACACAGTGGACTGTGTATATCCAACACGCCCCCTCAAAAATAAATTCATAAACCAAAAAAAATAGAATTCAATATACCTTAAATATAAGTCGTACACTATTTTTCTAAAAGTAATAATATAACCTTGCAACACTTTTGAGAGAGACAACGGACATGCTTTCTTCGTGTATTTCTGGGGTATAATATGTGGCCCAACATTTGTTGCTCAGGATTAGGGAAACCCAGTAAAACCTAATCAGACCATTTAACTTATTCACTAATAATTTCTTCAAGACCCATTCCAGTTCGGAAGTCTTGAAATTTAACTGCTGGCAATGGCTTGGTCAACAAATCAGCTATTTGTTCACCTGTCGAAAGATATTTCAATTTTATTAAACCATTTTCAACTTGTTCTCTAGAAAAAATGATATTTTATATCAATATGCTTAGACTGTTTGTGATTTGTTGGATTATTAGCAATACTGATACAACCATTATTATCTTCATAAATTATAATCGGTCCTGAAATATTTATATCAATACTCTTTGCTAATGATTTTATCCAAAGTGCTTCTCTGACAGCTTCAAAAAGAGCCATATATTCAGCTTCAGTGGATGAGGCTGCTACTGATGTCTGTCTTTTTGTACTCCAACATATCACACATCGCTCAAATAATTTAAATAAATAACCAGTTGTACATCTTCTGTCATTTTCATCATCACCACCCCAATCGGAATCAACATATCCGCTCAAAATATTTTCATAATCACCTCGAATATAGGTCAACTTCAAGTTCATTGAACCCTTGAGATATCTAAGTACCCTCTTCAGACATTGCCAAAGTTCTTTATTATTTTTGTTTAGGTACCTGCTCAAAATATTTACAGTTGTGCTAAGGTCGGGTCGAGTACACAGCATCACATACATTAAACAACCAATAAGATTTCGGCAAGGGCTATCATATTTCTCTTCGGAATTCAGTGATTTATAGTCTAATTTACTTGGGAGCGGAGTGCTGACAGATTTACAATCATACATATTGAATTTCTGTAGAATTGTTTTTATGTATGCACTCTGATCTAGAGTTATTCTATTTTCTGTTCTTTCTAATTGAATTCCTAGAAACAGTTTGATAGAATTTAAATCAACCATGCGAAATTTACTCGCTAAATAATTCTTGAAACTACACATTGTTTCATGTTCAGCAGTGGCAATGACTAGGTCATCCACATAAAGTACAACATAAATATTTTCAGATATATCACCCTTATCTAGAATATAAATACAACGGTCTACTGACGAATTTCTAAAACCTATGTCTTTCAGAGCTTTTTCAAACACTTCAAACCAACATCTTGCTGCTTGTTTCAATCCATACAAAGCTTTATGCATTTTGCAAACTTGATTTGGTTTGCTTTTAACCCCTTCAGGAACTTTCATATAAATTTCTTCTTTTAACACTCCATTCAGGAAAGCAGTTTTCACATCCATATGATGAACAAGAAGATTAAATTGATTTGAAAAAGCAATTATGAATCTGAAACTTGAAATTCTTGCAACTGGTGCAAATGTTTCATTATAATCTTTCAGGTATTCCTGACTGAAACCTCGAGCAACAAGACGAGCTTTATATTTCGATGGGTTTCCAAATTCGTCATTTTTAAGTGCAAATACCCATTTACAATCAACTATATTTGTGTTCACAGGTTTCCATACTAACGACCATGTTTTGTTGATTACAAGAGAATCAATTTCATCTTGAATAGCTTCTTCCCATTTAACTTTATCAGTTCTATTCTGAATTTCCTGAAATGAAGTGGGAATTGAACATACAATAGATTGGGCGCACAAAAGGTAATCATTGGATATATTATCGTCTTCATTATAAGAAATTGTCGTACGATTTTTGATTCTGTCACTCCGCCTGAGTTCAGAAAACGATGGTACTTCACTTCGCCCATTTTTCCCATCATCTAATTTAATACCTTCATTAGATTTTACCTCTATCCTGGTTTTTGATTTATCTGGTTTATCAATACCTACCAGATTTTTTTACCACTGATTTTGACTGGAAGTCAGATGCATCAGTTTCATATCGCATACGTTTCTCTGATTTAGCACTATCAGATTTATTACCCACTGATTTTGACTGGAAGTCAGATGCATCAGTTTCATATCTCGATAATTTATCTGATTTATCACTATCAGATTTATAACCCACTGATTTTGACTGTAAGTCAGATGCATCAGTTTTATCATCAATATGGGAATTTGGCGACTTCCCTTCAGGCTCAGCCATAGGCCTAGATACTAAGAAATTTGTTTCATCTACAATGACATCTCTTACGACAACAAATTTTTCAGTTTCCACATTCCACACTTTATAACCATTCGGTTCAAAACCAACCAGTATAGCTTTCCAGGATTTTTCATCAAATTTTGATTTTCTGGTTTTATTGTGGATATAAACGGTTGAACCAAAAATCTTCAAATATTTTTATTTGCGGCTTTTTGCTATGCCACAATTCATATGGTGTTTTGAACTGTTTTAGAGCTTTAGTCGGTGTTATAGTTATTAACAATGTTGCAGTTAAAACTGCCTCACCCCAAAAAACCTTCTCTAATTATGCACCATGAATCATTGCACGAGCTTTCTCTGTGATTGTTCTTACCATACGCTCTGAGACACCATTTAACTGTGGGGTTCTGGGAACTGTCAAATGATAACTAATTCCTTTCGTTACACAATAGTCCTTCATTTCAGTCGATAAATATTCCGTTCCACTGTCACAATATAGATTGACAATTTTCAAATCAAAATGAGCCTCACTTTTTGCAACAAAATCACGAAAAACGGAAAATACATCTGATTTATATGTAATCAAATATGTAACACAATAGTGAGTATATTGGTCGACAAAAAGAACCAGCCACATCTGAATGAACAATAAATAAGGGTCTTTTTACGTGCGTTTTATCTTTACCCTTCTTGAATGGTAGACGTGCTTGTTTACCACTTATACACGCTTCACATAAATCATCATTAGGTGTTATCTGATCGATTTGACCCACATCTTCAATCATTTGTTTATTTTTCAACTCTAAAAATTTAGATTTTCCAATGTGGCCTAAACGTTGATGCCACAATTCATAATTATTAGTTTTTGTGCTACTATGTACTTGAACAATAGAAGTTGGTACATTTGTATTGATCAAGAGATCAATACCAATCAAATTGTGCAAAGACTTACCCATCATAATGGTCTTACCACCTTTGCTTATGGAAACACCCTCTGGAGTGAACACCACTGTCATTCCAGCCTGTTGCATTCTCCGTACGGACAGCAAATTGTACGGAACGTCTGGACAGTAGAAGACATCCTCAAGGATACCTGGAATACCCATGTTGCTGATGACATTAATCGTTCCTCTCTTTGTCGCTGTTATGTAGGTTCCATTTTTAGCTACAGAGATTTTGATTGGAGTTTGCAATTCAACCAATTTGCCAAATATATCGTCTCTGTTTACAAGATGATCGGATGCTCCAGAGTCTAGGAGGAATGTGATTTTATTCCCTTCTTTGTCGAAACATTCGAAATCTCCAGCCATAAATGCAAAACCAGATGCGTTTTTACTTGGTGCTGATCGTTGCTGAGATACCTGGATGGTTTGAATGGTTCTCTTTCTATCAGCTGGTTTGTATGTGCGTGCCTTTTTGTAATGATAACAATTCAGTTTCAAGTGACCTTTTCGACCACAGTGATAGCACTTCAAATTTGAAGTTTTCTTAGTGAATTTGAACTGTCTTGGTTTATAATGTCCTGGACGATGATGTTTGAATTGTCCAGCGGTCTCAAAGTTTTGTTGTCTTGTTGAAACATGACTATTTTCAACGTGAAGTATTTTTGCGCTTGTATCGCGGCTTTCAGTGGTTAATTTAACCTCATGATCCAGGAGTCTTGTTTTCACAAATGGTAAAGTCAAATTATCCTCGGATAATGTTTCCAGTGCTGTTATAACTCCATCATAAGATGTAGGGAGAGTCAACAATAAATGAGATAACTTATCAGTCTCTTCTGATTTTGCACCTGCTGCCAATAGTTCTGTAACTATATCATCGAAGGTTCTGAAGTGTTGCATTAGAGATGTGTCACCTTGCAATTTGAGTCCCAGCAATTTCTTGCGTAAGGCCAGTTGTGTAGCTATACTCTTGCGTTCATAAATTGCATCCAAACTACACAAAACTTCCTTTGCGGTATTGTCTGTTTTTGCGAAACCAAGGAAAGAGTCAGCCAAATACTCCACAAGAACACTTTTGGCTGTGCGTTCAGCTTCATTCCACACATCAGTCATTGGATCAGTGATTTCCTCATCGATAACTTTAATAACGTCAAGTTCAGTTAACAAAGCCCGTATTCTGAATTTCCACACACCATATCTGTCCCCGTCGAATGATTTAATGTTTCTCTTCACTTTCAAATTTTCCATAGTCACTTCAATTCACACGAAGTACACAAATACACACTAGTATTATGAGCTAGCACACTGGATTAGCAATCTGGGCCCATAACCTGATGGAAATTGGTTATGGAAATAACAAGTCCGTGTGTTATACTTTAAAACTGTATATTCTTCTCTTCAAATCAAGACCACTCGGAAAGCACGCCGATGTAAGAATCATCATATAGAAAACGTCTCTAGGAAAACTAAGTACATAAGTATATGCTTAGTAAGCAGTCTCTCCTCATCTATACCATACACATTGCTTTCATTTATATATTTTAAATAAACAAATTTAATGTGGCCCTCGTGTGCTGCACTGTCGACATTTCTAGATATTCAACGAAATAGATTGGTTTATATTTCATTTTTGTCTACGTACACAGTGGACTGTGTATATCCAACAGTGTTCATAATTTTGGTGACAATACATTATGGAATTTTTGTTGAAATTAAAAAAAAAATGGCTGCTCCAAGATGGCGGACAAGATTTGGTCCGATTCCATTCAAAATTGGTGAGTGGAGGTTTTTGAGGTCGGAGATCATGATTTCTTTGTTAAAATTAATGAATTCAAGATGGCGGCTTCCGAATAATTTTTGGTTTTTGTATAAATGACGATTACTCCGTTGTTATCGACACAAAACTATTACTGCGACATATCATCTGCAAGAGAAAAAAAAGTTATTTGTAACTAAGTCATAGTGAGCTATGACCTACATTTGAAGAAGTAAAGTTGGTGCTGATATCTCAAATTCTAGAAGAGTTGGTATAAATTTCATATTTTTTTCGAAATCACTTTGAAAATCTGTCATGAGAATGTGAAATTTGTATTTAAATATTTTCATAAATAAAGAAGTTACGGAAGAGACATGAAAATGATCAAAATCTGTTTTTTGCGTATAAAACATAAACGAATAGATTTTATCATAATATTTTTAACATTATAGTTGGCCTTGACAAACTCAACATTTGGTGTCATTCAACCGATCTCGTATCTCTCACCGTTAAAAAGATACCCATGGTGAGCATGGTAAGTGGGACACACTGTATATGTAGAAACAATTATGTACTGTTCTAGAAGAGTTTTGTATTTCATTATTTCCTTCAAGAGAACAGATCAAGAACTCAACACCCCACAGCTCAGAGCGCGGCACACAAACAGAGAATTCTCATACGAATATGATATAGTAGTTGTTCGAAAGGGCACTTGCATGACTTGGTATTTCAATGTTACTAGCGGAAACGCAAAGATTACTAACTTCACGAATGCTAAGATCGAAATGACGCCGTGGACTCGTGGACACTGAACAGTGATCACGTTGGGCGGGGGTACTCGAACAATATCACCTGCAACAATCGACTTGATAGATTGTCTTTATTGATGAGTTCGCTCAGAGCAAGTGATCTTATGTCAGAAAAATAATTTGATAATAGTGAGTATTCGTTAACCTAGCACTAGTTTAGTGTTCACTTAGAATTAGCGAACTCTAAGTACATATCGACTTGGTTGATACCAACAAGTGTTCTGATCACTTACAGCAGAAACTTCGTTCCAGAAATATAGTTTGGCCTACTGCAAGTACCATATTTTCCGACCGTTGGTGAAAATGTTCTTGTCACAATCGACTGTTTTCTCAAGAAAACAATTTACTTGGCCGAGTTTTCTCAGAGTAGGAGAATCGGTCAAGATAACCAAATCGTCAGCATAAAGAAGTATTGAAATATCTTGAAAATTGTCAATATTTGAACCTGTGCACCCTTTCTCTTTGAAGAAAGTCTCCATATCAGAAATAAAAAGTGAGAACAGAATGGGAGACATTCACCTTGTAAAACACCTGAGAATAATTCAAATTGTTTGGTGAAGTCGTTATTAGATTTGACACGTGTGTTCGCATTATCATAGAGATTTTTGATTATTCTGATATATTTAGCACTAATTCCTAATCCATATAGTTTGTGCCATAATAGGTCGTGGTTGACAGAGTCAAAGGCTCCCTTGAAGTCGACGAATGCAGCATACACTTTGTTTCCCTTGTGACGCATCTGGATCTGAATTACAGAACTCAAAATGAAGACATTATTATCTATTCAGCTTCTGCCCTGAATCCGGATTGGCAGTCTGGGATTATATTTTGTTCTTCACGCCAATTGGTTAATCTGAATAGTAAAATGTTCGTGAGTAATTTGGCTATAGGCAGTTAACAAGTGCTACCCCTCTGTAATTTGTTGGGTCATCTTTTGGGCCTGTTCATTCAGACTCGAAATTGTTGTTGAATAAACTGCATATATAAAGAAGCCAGTTTTGTGGAAAATTCTTGAAGAACTCGAATGAAATTCCGTCAGTTCCAGGAGCTTTAATATTTTTTGACTTTTTCAGACTCATAAGAAGTTCATCAAACGTTATATCAGAGTCTAAAAAATAGTTCCTAACATCTACAAACTGATATTCCAATATAGTTATTTGGTTGTTAATTTCTTTGTATAAACGTTTCCATGTTTGGATAGATATTGAACATACATTGTTCTGTCCGGCTGAATTAAATTTTTTCATTGTTTTCCAAAAAGTAATTTGATCTTTGACATTGGTTGAAACTATCGATTTCTCGTACTGAGTCTTCTTCGTTCTGATGGATTGTTTATAGTCTTTTTTCATACTCGAGTGATTTGTTTCGTCGGGCTCCCCAGAATTATTGGATATGCATGTTTTATAATTAGATTTTACAAGCGATTTCATCTCAATGCATTCTTTGACGAACCATGATTTGTTATGGTAAACACTAAAACCACAGCGATTACGCTTTTTATGTTGTATCAGCCTACAACAGTCTGCGGCATCCCATATATTGATTTAAGTAAGTTTGAGTAGGAGATCTCTACATTTTCTGTAGTATCACTCCCTATATATAGTTCAGTCATCAGAGTTTCAACCAAGTCGGCCAAGGGATGGTCTGACAAGCGATGACGGGGATTTGGCAGTTTGATAGACAGATCTTGAATAGTCAGAGACTTTCTATGTTGTTATGTTCTTATATAGTTCATTGAATCAAATAAACGTTTAAACTACTCTATTACGACATTTGGCGACGAGGATGATCACGAATCTTGAAGCCGCAGCACATTCAGACATAAAAGGTTTTTATTTCGATAAATTTCCTCCAGACAAGGAGGAATGGGAATACTATTTACAACGTTTCGAGGTGGAGCTCGAAATTCATGGATTCAACGTTGCTGGAAATGAAACAACAAAGAAGAATCTACTACTAGCTAAAGTTGGATCAGATCCATTCAAGATATTAGTGGACCATTTCAAACCTGACAAAGTAACTCACAAAACATATGCGGAGCTTATACAAGTATTGAACAAATATTATTGCAAATAAACCTATGTACTTTCAGAAAGGGTCTCTTTCGCTCTACGTTGGAGACGTGAAGATGAGTCAGTTACTCAGTTTATGACAGTTTAACGAGGCTTAGCAGGTAACTGCGAGTTTGGGACCAACTTGAACGAACGATTACGCGATCAGTTGGTGATTGGTATAAATAATTCAGCTTGGCAACAAGAAATTATTTTGAAATATACAACGAATGATGCGACATTAACGAATATTGAAACATATGCCCTACAATTGGAACAAGCCTTCATTCATAGCCAACGCCTAGCTTCATTATCGTTATTAAAAAACGATCACTTCAATATAAATAAACTGAGTGGCAGCTACAATCAGGAGATACGCAGGAAAGATAGCCCCCAGAACACCGCTAGGGCGAAGATGTTAGATGGGAGAAATCAATGCATGTTTTGTGGCAGTAATCCTCATAGAGAAAATGACACATGCCCTGCCAAGGGAAAAAAATGTTCAGCATGTGGTAAACTAAACCATTTTTCCAAAGGCTGCATTACGGCAGGTCGAGTACATGTTTATAAAAATGCCTCACACACCAGAGGTTCGTTGAATACAAGACACGTACGTGAAGTGGAATCCCCAGGTAGTGATGATGACAAAGACAGTTCTTCATCTACTGATACATCTAATATTCATAGCATTCTATCAAACAGCAAAGTACTGCTGCCCATTTGTGTCGATAACAGACATATTGACATGCTCTATGATCCTGGGGCAGCACATTCAGTCATGGGCAGGAAATTTTGGGAAGAAATTGGCGAACCGAAATTGGAAAAAACAAAGAACTTGATTGCATACACAGATGTCGAGATTCAGACATTGGGTGTTCTTGAAGTAAATGTAACTGCTTTCGGGTTTGAAAAACGTTTGCCTCTATACATCGTTAAAAAGAATGATATTCCATTGTTTGGTTTAGATTGGTGCTTGGCATTCAAACTACCATTACCACCTGGATCAAAGTTGTGTACTCTGAAAACAATTGTTGATACGACCAATGATACAATACAGCTAACGAACGATGGTTCAGTTACCAAATTGATCATTGAAAATAAAATAAAACAGATGCTAAATGAATATGCGGATATTTTCGAAAACCGCATTGGTACCATTGCAAGCCATACAGCTAAAATACATATCCCAAACAACGTTACACCAAAAGCATTCAGAGCTAGGCCAGTTCCGATTGCACTGCAAAGCCAAGTTACTGCCGAAATACAACGTCTCTTAAAAGAAGATGTGTTGGAACCTGTGGACGCCACACTAACTCCTATAGAATGGGCATCACCCATTGTGGTAGTCGTGAAATCGAATGGTAGTATCCGCATCTGTGGAGACTTCAATGTCACAATAAACCCTCACGTACAAATTGACGACTATCCACTGCCTAGATTCGAAGAGATCACCTCGAAGTTATGTGGTGGTACTCACTTCTCCAAGATCGATTTGAAAGACGCTTATCTTCAACTTCCAGTTCACCAAGATTCTCGTAAATATCTGGTAATTTCAACTCATCGAGGTTATTTCACATACAAAAAATTACCTTTTGGAGTTTCGTTCGCACCATCTCATTTTCAACGGACTATGGATCAGCTATTGAGTGGAATAGATGGTGTATTCTGCTATCTAGACGATATCCTCATAACAGCTCCTTCGTCAGAGTTACATCTATCTCGTGTACAGCAGGTCCTTCAACGTTTACAAACAGCAGGCATAACAACTCAAAGATCTAAGTGTGCATAGTTTCAAGAGAGTGTAATATACTTGGGACATCGTATAGACCAAGAGGGTTTGCATCCAACCAGAGAGCGCATCCAAGCTATCAGGGACATGCCTGTTCCTAAAAATGTCTCAGAGTTGAGATCATTCCTAGGATCCATTACATACTATGGGCGTTTCATACAGAACTTGCATAGTATATGTTCACCCTTACATCGTTTATTGAGGAAAAATTCCAAATGGGAATGGAACTCTAATGACAATCGAATTTTAAGCGAACTCACAAATATTCTCTCTTCTAATGATACCCTAGTCCATTACAGCATGGATTTACCCTTATATGTATCTAGTGATGCTTCAGATAAAGGTGCAGGTGCTGTACTTTCTCATAAATTTCCAGATGGATTTTTACGTCCAATAGCATTTGTTTCACGGTCATGGTCTGATGTTGAGAGTAGATACAGCACCATCGACAAGCAGGCTTTAGGTATTATATATGCGGTGACAAAATTTCATCAGTATTTATATGGCAGACATTTTACACTGTTGACAGACCACAAACCACTTCAATATATATTCAGTGAACATAGGAATACCCCTAAAGTGGCAAGCAATCGCCTTCTTCGATGGGCGATCATTCTGAGTTCTTATAATTATACAATTGCTTACCATCCTGCAAAGGATAATGCCCCAGCAGATTTACTGTCTCGTTTGCCACTCAGCGATACAAACATCACCCCGAACGAGGAGACAGGAATCCCAAAGCGTGGGCATCTGTTACATCTTCGATTGCATCATCTACCTGTTACCAAGAAACTTTTGAAGAAGAAAATAGAAGAAGATGCGATTTTTCGACAAATATGCAAACATATGGAGTTAGGATGGCCGCAGAAGAAATACGTACCAATTGATCTACTTCCATTTTACGAGAAACGAGATGAATTATCGTTTGAAGAAGGTATTTTACTATGGAAAGGCCGAATTTGCATACCAAAAGACTTACGAACAGAGGTACTACACATGCTTCATGACGGGCATCCAGGTATCAATGCTATGCAGTCCTTAGCGAGGATCCATGTTTATTGGCCGAAGATAGATCAGTGTATCATCGATTTCGTTAAAGAATGCGCTCCATGCCAAGAATCACGACAAAATGAACAGAGATTACCACTGTATCCATGGGCTGCTCCAGCCGAACCATGGGCCAGAGTTCACATAGATTTTGCAGGCCCTTTCCAGGGAAAGATGTGGCTAATAGTTGTCGATGCTTATTCTAGATGACTTGAAGTGATTCCAGTAAATAATACCACCACAGCAACAACGATAACAGCTCTTCGTGACATTTTTGCCCGTTTCGGATTAGTGAAAATCATTGTTTCTGACAACGGCCCACAGTTCACCTCAGAGGAGTTCGCCACTTTTTGTCGAGACAATGGCATCAGCCACGTAAAAGTTACACCATACCATCCAAGATCGAATGGATTGGCAGAGCGTATGGTCAAAACTTTTAAAGACAGAATGAGCGTGATAGACGAACCTGACCAGCACAAACGTTTCAACAATTTCTTATTGTCATACAGAAATACAGTCCAACGTTCGACAGATAGGAGTCCCAGCGAATTGATGTTTGGTAGGAGGCTCAGGGGTATCTTCGACCAACTCAAACCTGACATACAGAGAAACATGGAACATTCAAAGTTGAATCAAGCAAAAACATACGACCGAGGCACTAAGGAGCGCTATTATAAACAGGATGAACTTGTCTGGGTAAACAACCCTCTGAAGAGAGGTTCTATCCCTGGAAAGGTGATCGACCAAACAGCGCCTTACTCCTACATCGTTGAGGTAGGGGGAGAACATAAGGGAAAACATGCAGACCAATTACGACCTCGCCAGAATCAAAATGACGCTCCTTCAAATAATGATATTGAATTGATGGCTAGGCCAAGTCAATTCCCAGATATCACTGCATCCTGTAGCGATGTTGTGTCTTCCCCTAGAATGAGTCAATCACCAGATGGCAGTGCATTCAAGAGCGATGCTTTGTCTTCTCCTGTACCTCCATGATATAACAATCCCAAATAACGAAGATGAGTCGGGAACTGAACGAAACCTGATTCCACTGGTGGGTATTACCGAAGATCAAGGACCTCAGGATAGCCAGGTGCCGATTCCAACGCCAAGGCGAAATCCTCCAAGGCATCGAGTGGTACCTGCTCGTTTTCGTGTCGACATATGAGAAATACCTGCGTTTGTTGGAGGGGGACGAAATGTAGTATCACTCCCTATATGAGGTTCAGTCATCAGAGTTTCAACCAAGTCGGCCATGGGATGGTCTGACAAGCGATGACGGGGATTTGGCAGTTTGATAGACAGATCTTGAATAGTCAGAGACTTTCTATATAATAATAATAATAATTTATTTCCAAAGAAAAATAATACATTATTCCAAATTTTTTGGGATTTTCTCTGATAGGAAAATTCTTTAAACGCAGTGACATTTTGGGGCAAATCATCTGATTTGTCCTTACTACACGTATATTGAAATAATATTCATATTTTTATTTTATAGAAACGAGGAGAGAAAATCCCAAAAAATTTGGAATAATGAATATACCACCTCCTCGATTAACCTACAGACAGTATTTAAAAATAATACAAATGTGAGAAAAACAAAGATATTATACAAAAAGTATATATACAAGAATACAAATTTAAATCTGAGAAAATCTGATTTTTTCATACATACAAAACAAACAATATTATAAACTTCATCTAGATACAAAGTGTGGAGGATCATTTACATATATGAATAAAATAACGAAAGGAAATAAATCTAGAGAAATCCCACGAAGATAAACTTGTTGTGGGTATATTCAGGATACACTTCTCAGTATATATATTACATACATATCACGAAACACACTTAAAGTGAGTAAGTAAGTGAATGAAATTTGAAATTTATAAAAATCAGCCGAAGGTTTAAAAGTATTTTGATATGCTCGAATGTATAAGTACAAGAATTTGTCATTAGAATTAAAAATCATAGAAGTTGGTAATTTTGTTGGTATCAAATATCGATAAGTTTCGTATCCAAATTTTCAGTTTGTTTCTGTATAGAGTTATGTTATTAAGTTCTCTTAGTGACTGCGGAATATGTTCTTATATAGTTCATTGAATCAAATAAACGTTTAAACTACTCTATTACGACATATGAAGTTAACATTGGGGAAGTCACGCATAGTATTTTTGAATAAGAGTGCAGTAGTTTCATCCCATCGCAGTGAAATTGAAGTTTCATTATTATAACTAGCATAATAGTTATTGATGTGCTCACCTGACTCACTCGATATATCCAGACGAATAGGAAAATGATCCGAAGGAGTGATAGCGTCATCTAACACTTTGAAGCTATGAATATGAGGCAGACTGGCTTTGTTGCAAAATGCTGAATCAATGACACTGGTACCCATAGAACCAAGGAATGTGAACTTTGCCGGTCTATCTGAAGCGATACTTCCATTGATCAGAGAAAAATTGTTCCCGAGCATGGAATCAATCAACTTATAACCCCTACTATTTACCACCCCATCACAGTTCAACATACTTTTGTATAGATTTGTATTTTCAGTAAGATGCTGGGGAATTGTTGCAAATCGACCCACTCTACAATTGAAATCACCTGCACAGATGAACAGGTAATTTCCATATGTTTCTGATATCTCTCAAGTGAAATTTGAAGTGAATCTAGTAATTCTTCTAAAATTGAACTCGGCTTGAAGTAGCAAAGACCCAGTACAATATGACTACTGTACAAGTGACATTCGAATCCTCTATAATCTACAGAACCAAAAACAAGAGGTGTTGTCGTTGTAGTGATGTGTATAGAAGTTGTTGTGTTGTTATGTAAAGTACAAGATAGATACCAGATGTGTTTCAGTGTGTATGAATATAAAATATATTTCTAAAATCAATACTACCGTATAATCACTTATTACCAGCTGATAACCAACAGGTTATGGAACCAGCTGGTGATTTAGGGCAGTATTAAAGTAGTTTTCGTCGTAGCTGCAGGTTCGTTCGTTCGTTCGAATGCTCTTGAAACAGCATTTGAAGATAGAGGTTTATATCGGCGCCTGCGGCTTCTCAGAAATCTATGTTCAATAAAACTTGAAAACTTTTCAAATATGGAGGATTATGTTAATGAGGTGATGGCTTTATCTCAACAATTGGCTTCAATTGGAAAAGCTTTGGATGATGAATTCCTTGGGGTGATCATGCTTCAAGGGCTCACTGATGATTGCGAGCCAATGGTTATGGCCCTAGAAAATTCTTGTGTAGATATCAAGGCAGATTTCATCAACACCAAGCTTCTGCAAGACAAAAAATGGCTGAATGGTTAAAGCAATGATTTCGCACTTGCAGTAAGAGGTAAATACAAAACGATACCATGGTGCTGGAATTGCAAGCAAAAAGGTCACTATAAAAGCCAGTGCACAATCAGAAAAGATGACAAGTCCAAGAGAACTGGTGACAGTCATCAATGCAACGATGATTCGAAAATCAACAAAAATCAGGAAATATTTTGTTTGCAGTTTTAGGACTGGACATGAAGAGGGTCCCTTGGTATATAGACAGTTGTGCTTCCTCACACACGACGGAAAACAGTAGTTTACACACAGAGCCAAAGATCGAAGAAAGAAACTGACAAAAATGCAGGGACAAAAGGTAATTGTAGCAAATAATACAAGATTATTTGTTAATGGTACTGAAAACAGTCTTGTAGAATTGGAACACAGTGGTACTGAACAAATTATCTCTGGAATAAAATATATTCCTGACATATCTGCAAACCTTTCATCTTTTATGATTTCCAAGGGATACTGTGTATTCTTCGATTCAGAGGGCTGTTAAATATTGGACCATGACCAGTGCAACATTGAGGGAGAAACAATTGCCACTGCTGAGAATAATGATGGACTTCTTGAGTCAGAAGTTTTTCCAGAGCAGGTAAACATAGCAGGAGCAGATGAATCCCAGATATTGTGGCACAGATGACTGGGACATTCGAACCATTTCAGTATGCATCTATTGAATAATGGATTGGCTACAGGTATGAACTATGCTAAAAAAAAGAAACCAGAAATATGTGAAAGCTGCATATTAATGGTAAGCAGTCCAGAAAACCTTTTCCCTATGATAAAAGCTGAAAATAAATTAGATCTAATTCATTCAAGACGAGATAACAATGCTATGGGCCGATAGTTATTGATGTTATTGGGGTTCTTTCCTGGTTCCAAAATAGGGATAAAAATGATATTATTCGATTCTTCAGGGATGTCTACTCTACTCAATCATAAGTCATCGAAGAATCTCACGAGCCATTTGAATGCATTATTAGGAGAGTTTTTAATCATGTTATAGGATACTCCATCCTTTCCAGGGGATGAGTCTTTCAATTTTTCAATTGTGAGTCTGACTTGTCTCTCGGTAAAAACGTGATTGATATCTTTATTTACATAATTTCTATATGAGCCCATGGGAGGTGGTTGAACATCGCAGGGGCAGAATTTATTTAATAGAGCTAAACCTGGTTCACGGATGGCTCGAGGTTTGGTGGCAGGTCTGGTGCAGGAGTATATGAAGGAGGAACAGGGCAAGGAATCTCAGTACCTCTTGGCAAATACGATTCAGTGTTCCAGGCCGAAGTGTTTGCAATTCTGACGTATGTCCAAGAAAATTTCGGCAGAAGTGGACGTGGACCAGTCACCATATGCTCGGACAGTAAAGCTGCTATTATGGCATTGAGATCCAATAGGATCACAACTAAATTGGTGTCTGAGTGTAGAAGTGCCTTAGAAAATATGGCAAAAACTAGGAAAGTCAGCCTCATGTGGGTTCCAGGACACTCTGGTATCCCAGGGAACGAGGAGGCAGACAGACTAGCCAAGATCGGTTCAGGAACGACACCCATTGGACCAGAACCGATATTGGGAATACCTAATAGTACGGCTATGTCCTTCATGAAGAAAATGCTACAGAGGCAGTTCCTTGAAACATGGTGGGACACACCAGGAATGAGACAATCAAAGCTCCATATAAAGGAACCTTCAAAAAGGCTCACGAGAGAGATCCTGTCACTTAATAAAAGGGATCTCAAGATAGTAGTTGGGCTCTTAACTGGGCACAACCACCTCAACAGGCACCTAGAACTCGTAGGGATCAAAGATGATCCCATCTGCAGATGGTGCTTGGAGGATGATGAAACATCATCACACATACTCACTGAATGCCCCGCGCTGGTGCATCAGAGGAAAGCTGCCTTTGGGAGCATTGTACTGCACCCAAAGGATGTGAAAGTGACTCAGCTGAGGAAGCTGCTGAATTTCGTCAAAGAAATCGGCATGCCCAGCTGATTCACAGGACAAGTGGGCGCACAATGGGCCCGACTGAAGAGGCCTGAGTGCAGGGGTCTACGCACCCGCCCACCTGTGCAGAGAATAAAATAATTTATGAAAATGTAGGAAAGTGATCGGAACCATGTGTATCCTCCAAAGTTATGCAATTTTGAATATCTCGATATAGATTTGGAGACGAAATCATGAGATCAATCACACTATCAGACTGCAGAGCTAGGACAGTAGGTTGTAGATCGTTATTAATTATTATTCTGCCTCAATCGATCAATGAATTAAGCACTAACCCTGCTCTATTGATGATGGAATTTCCCCATTTTTCAAATTATATAATTAAAATTATAGAGTTATATTATACACAGGTAGGAAAATGAAATGAAAATATAGGTCGGTAGTTGATGAATAAAGCATTGCCAACCCCAAGGAAATTAATCCGCGCGGGGTTATCGGCTGGTTGTCCATACAATACAATAGCGATCTATGAATTCTTTCATACAGAGCAATTATGAATATTTGGAAAACTTGAAAATGAATAATATAATATAAATTCAATACGTAATGACATATTTCTCAGTTGTTGTTTAAATCCATCAATTCGTGTATTTTCCTTCTGGATTGGGTGGATATCCATTTCTTGATTTTGGCTCTCCATAACATGAATGAGTTAATTTTTTCAATCTCGATTGGTAAGTGGTTGAATATTCTCGAGCCCAAAAAGCAATAACTCCTTTGTCCTACTGTTTTGTTCGCTCTTGGTACAACCATCGATGCTTGTCTGTATCTTGTTTCATAATTATGGGGATTTTGTTACAATAAGTAGGTTTTGAACACAGACGGAGGGTTGAATAGATGTTTGATCAGCAGCGAAAAATATAACGTCATACACTTATCGTTAAGATATATCAACTGATTAACGTTGACTACACTAACAAATTTCATTTGTTTCAATTCCAGGTTTTTCTCACATCGACAAAATAGACATACATAGTCATGAAATATAGAAAATCGATATTCAATACTCCCACTATTTTCATATTTCGAACAATAATGAAGCAAATCTCATCATTTCCCTGAGTTTTTCAAAAGTTCCACGAGGAAGGGCCTTCGTGAGGATATCAGCTTGTTGATTCGATGTAGATACATACACAGGAAGAATATTTCCGTCTTCAAACTTCTCACGAATGAAATGATACCGCACATCAATGTGCTTCGTACCATTATGGAATTCTGGATTTCGTATGAGTTTTATAGCGCTCTGATTGTCTATGAACAACCTAATCGGAGTCACTATGGGTTCATTTATGTCCTTAAGTAGTTGTTTCAACCATATCGATTCTTTTGTAGCTTGTGAAGCTGATACATATTCTGCTTCAGTTGTAGATAATGATACACTGTGTTGTCGTTTGCTCTCCCAAGTGACTGGTTCATCACAATATATAAACAAATAGCCTGTAGTGTAGCGTCTTGTTTGGCAATCACTAGCGTAGTCTGCATCCGAAAAACCTACCAGAGTTGGAGTATGTTTCCGTTTTTCATATTTGATGCCATATTTCGAAGTTCCATGCAAATATTTGTTAATTCTTTTTACTGCATTCCAATGAGCCCATGTATGATTTTCAAGGTACAATAGCTGCAAAAATTAGTGATCCTACGGCCTGTCTGTAGGGTACTTATTCTTGACGGAGAAATGGACCGATTTCACCAGATAAATTACAGTGCGGGTCTGCAGGAATACTAGTTGAATTTGCTTCGTCAAGTCCAAAACGTTTCACTATTTGTTGGATGTGAGTTGATTGACTTATAAAGATGGAACCGTCCTCATATTGTGAAATCTCTAGGCCAACGAAATAACTCACTTGACTAATGATGACTTCGAATGTTTTCTGTAATTCATTCAGAACAGTTCGAATGGCGATTGTTCTTCCGATATCAGAAGTCCATCATCAACATAAATTATCAGCAATACTTTCACATTCTTGACATATCCTCGGTAAACACACTTGTCTGCTTCACCTTGGTTGAATCCAAAATCCTTCAAGAATGTATCGAACTTTCTATTCCAGCACCTTGGTGCTTGTTTCAAGCCGTATAAAGATTTTCTGAGTTCACATACTTGATTTGGTTCGGCTTTGATTCCTTTTGGAATTCTCATGAGAATCTCTTCCTCCAGGTCACCATATAGAAGAGCAATTTTAACGTCAAACTGCATAATTTTGTAGTTATTATGTGCAGCTACTGCTAACAGCATCCTGATTGAATCAAACCTTGTTGTCGGTGCAAACGGTGCAAATATTTCTGTGTAATCTACACCTTCCTTTTGAGCAAAACCCTTTTCCACATAAACGAGCTTTATAACGAGAAACATTCCCTTTCGTGCGCTCCAATCGATTAAAAAAAAAAATTGGTTTCTTGTGGATAGGTTTGAAAACAATTTCCCGTGTGCCATTCTTCCTCAAGGCATCAAGTTCCTCAGTTATGGCTTCTCTCCATTTATCGGCATCTTCACATTGTAGAGCTTCTTCGTAGGTTTCTGGAATGCCAATTTCAACTAAATGCAACTCATAATCGTTGAATCTTGCAGGAAGCTGAATATTTCTCTGTGGACTATGGTTTGAAATTTCTAGATCAACTGTCTAATATTCTCTACTGAAAATTGTTCATCGGGCAAGTTTTCTGTAATTTCTGTCATGCTGACATCGTCACTGTCAATAAGCATTTGCACAGTATCTTGCTTTTGAATATCAACTTTCACCTGTTCATTGAATAAAACATTTCTTGATATTGTGATCTTCCTTGTCGAAGGATCGAATAATCTATAATTTGTGGAGTCATTCTCATACCCGACAAATATCAATTGTTGACTTTTTGGTTCAAGTTTCCTTTAGCTGAAATCAGTTATGGAAAATTTGTTGCTATGGCAACCGTTGTCATGGTAACAGGTGAACAGAAAACAAAATCTCGTGGTGAGGAAATGCATGGTTGCCAAGTTGTATCGGGTTTAGTATAGCTGAAATCAGTTATGAAAAAACTGTTGCCATGGCAACGATCGTCATGGTCAGGAGTAAACAAAAACCCGATTCCCGTGGTGAGGAAATGCGTGGTTGCCAAGTTGTATCGGGTTCAGTTAGGCTGAAATCAGTTATGAAAAAACTGTTGCTATGGCAACGATCGTCATCATAACGAGTAAACAAGAATCCGATTCCAGTGGTGAGGAAATGCGTGGTTGCCAAGTTGTATCTGGTTAGGTATAGTTGAAATCAGCGCAATCTTCAACCCTCAAATTTAGTTCCACAAAAGTTCTTGCTAGTATTCGAACAATAACTTGATTCGGATGAATACCCTTCTTATCAATTTCTTGAAGACTGTTCGTCGTTGATTTATTCCCAAATTACTACTCCTCTGATGATGATATATGAAAATAACGTCAGGACAAAAATTTGTTCTGTTCTTGAACAGAGCTAGACAAAGTAGCGAGCGACATAGGGAAGGATACTACTTTTTCTAAACAATCTAACCTAACTCGGCTTAAATGAACCTTCTCAGAGAAAATATATTTTTCAACATCGATCAGATTTGGTACCAAGGCATCGTTCGTGTGTGTTTGAAGACTGCATAAAAAAGGACACTACTCTTTCCAAACAATCTAACCTAACTCGACTCAAATCAACCTCCTTCTTGAAAAACATATATTTTCCAACATCGTTCAGATTTGGTAGCAAGGCATCGTTCGTGTATGTTTGAGGACTGTTGCTGAATCAAAATGTGCGCGTGAAGAAAGGTATGGGTGAATCGAAATGAAGGCAAATGGAAATGTGGGTGGACCCAACGAGATGTTTCCATCTGTATTAGACAATCAGTACCTGCAGTCTCTCTTCCTATATCCTCGTGACGAATATTCCAAAATGGCTCTGTTTCTTTTTGATTCTGTCGAATAGCTCGACACGCAAAGGATGGTTACATTGAAGAGTGTTCTTGAAATTAATGAATGAAGCAATAATTCTCCGATACAACTCGGCAACCACGCATTTCCTCACCATGGAAATCCGATTTTTGTTTACTCGTTACCATGACGATCGTTGCCATGGCATAAGTTTTTCCATAACCGATTTCAGCTATACTAAACCGGATACAATTTGGCAACCACGCATTTCCTCACCACGAGAATCGTGTTTCTGTTAACTCGTTATCATGACGATCGTTGCCATGGCAACAGTTTTTCCACAACTGATTTCAGATATACTAAACCCGATACAACTTGGCAACCACGCATTTCCCCACCACGGGAATCGGGTTTTTGTTTACTCGTTATTATGACGATCGTTGCCATAGTAACAGTTTTTTTATAACTGATTTCAGCTAAACGAAACTTGCGCCGACTTTTTGGTTGAAGTTCAGTCCGTTTTTCATCAGGAACATGCATGTATGCTTCACATCCAAAAATTTTAACATGCTCAAGTATCGGTTTCTTGCCACACCAGACTCCATAAGGAGTACTATTTGGTGTCTGACTGGTTGGAGTTCAGTTCAAAAGATATATTGCCGTGTTAACAGCCTCTGCCCACAAACATCTTGGGAGATTCATGTTGTACATCATTGAACGAGCACTTTCAACAATCGTTTTGTTATCTCGTTCCATCCGTCCATTTTGTCGTGGTGTATAAGGGGCTGTGGTTTCCATCTCGATACCTTTCTTAGCCAAATAGTCTTTCGTATCCTTATTACAATATTCTGTGCCATTGTCAACATGAAGTATTTTCATTGAACTGCCAAACTTATTCATTAATTTGAGGTTAAAAGTCTTTAGACAGTCAAACACATCTGCTTTATGCTTTATAAAGTAAGCAACACGATAACCTGACCCATCCTCCTTGAAGGCTACAAAATATTTTGATCCTTGCACAGAGGGAGTTGCCATTGGACCACATAGATCACTAAAAATTCGCTGGCCTGGTTGCATCTTCACGTGATCAGCTTCTTGGAAATGGAGTTTGTGTTGCTTGCCAAATGCACATTCTTTACAGAAGAAATTGTCTATATCACTGAAATTCACTCCTGCAACTAATTGTTTCTTGACCATTTCACGTAATGACTTGATATTCACATGGCCAAGGCGCTCATGCCAAATTCTGAGGCTTCGACTGGAAACTGTATTTGCAGCTAATACCAATGTACGAAACACCATTTTATACAAATTATTGCTGTCCTGAATAGCACAAGCAACTAAAGTATTGCAGCAGGACAAGAGTGGCGATACTATTTGCTTTTCATGTGGTAGTAATCTTTCTTTTCAAACTATTTGCCTATTCGTCCAATAAATAGATGTCGCCTGCATCCACATTCTAGCCCTAATTTTTTAGCGTGTTCATCAGTCCGGTACCCACGAGAGTTTTTCTTGTTGAGCATTCGTGTTGGTCTAGAATAAATTGCGAGAAAGAGAAATTGGACGTCATGTCAATCTTTGCGTAATCCGATGCTGTTTTCTTAGTTCGAAATAGCGTATATGAGTAGTCAAGAGCGAACCTTTTGGTTTTGACAATAATATTATCCTGAGATTATTGGTCCCAGGTCCTTTTTAGGTATGTAAATTTCGTATTTTAATTTGTAGTGAATGTTGTCATTGGAAACGATTCCCAGGTTCTTGGTTAGGAACATTTTCATGTAAGTCCTGTATGTCCTTTTCAGATGAAAATATAATCCAAAATACCGGAAGCAATCACTGATTGTTCCTCCCTCAGTTTTGACACCCTACACTTGAGATTTCATTACGTAACCAGCATATCACTTGGCGGTTTTGTGACAGTATCTTGATCGTGAATTTCTGCCTGATTATCTTGTTTCATAATTTTCATTCCTTTTCTGACAACTACGCCCTCAGAAAATAGATTTCGTCTCAAATGAGGGATAAACAAAACATCATTTATCGTTCCATTACACCATTGTCCATGAATTAGTCTTTGTAGTTTCACTGTAACTTTACCCTGTACATTTAGGGTTTTGTTGTTGCCAAGCACTACAGTTGAATTACATTCTTCATCAAGCTTTGAAAAATATTCACGGCGAAAAGTCATGTGTGCAGAGGCACCACTATCCATGATCCAGTAATCATCTTCAAAAACTGATTGATGTGCTCCACGTTGAATGCAGTTTCGTTATCGTCTACAGAAGCTGAGTTTACTAATCTAGGTGATACATCTTCGTGTTCACTGCTGCTAGCATTTCTATTCGAATTGCTTCTTCGAGGTTCTTTGCAATTTCTAGATAAGTGACCTTTCTTCCTACAATTGTAGCAAGTGACCTGGAATCTTCTTGGTCTTCTTTCATTATCTGTGTCCAATGACATAGCTGCTAAGGCAGTTTCATTTTCTTCATAAGCAGATAAACTTGCTTCTTCATCCAAAAGGCGCGCTGTCAAATTATCTATAGTTTGCTTCTTCTCATCAAGTGACAACCATGCTTGCCTCAAATTCCTGAACTTCGAAGGCAACGTTCCTAGTATTTTTGTCATAATGGCTGTTTCACTTATTGATTCACCTGATTCCTTTACCATCTTCGCGAGGTTTTCAACCTTTGATATATGCTGTGCAATACTATCATTTGTGCTCATTTTGTATTGATGAAATCGTTTGTGCAACAGCATTTTATTCAATTCTTACTTTTGTTGAAAGATGGAATCAAGCTTGTCTAGCACTTCCTTGGAAAATTCACAGTTTTCTATCGAGGTGATCTTAGAAAAATCCACATGTCCGTACAGTCCTTTTGCTTTTAGAGCACATTTCATCTGAAACTTCCACTGCTGGTAGTTTTTCCCATCAAACTTATTGATGTTTGCTACGTCGACTTTTTCCGACATTTCGCTCTGCTGAACAGCTATCAACTTCAAACGCACGTCAGGTAAACGAATTCTGAATTCAAAACGACGAACGTATTCAAATTGCGTAAATCAAAAATGTGTTTAACAAGGTTCCAGCGATATCTGGGCACATAACCTGTCACAATAAGTAGGTTTCAAACACAGACGGAGGGTTGAATTGATGTTTGATCAGCAGCGAAAAATATAACGTCATACACTTATCGTTAAGATATATCAACTGATTAACATTGACTACACTAACAAATTTCATTTGTTCCAATTGCAGGTTTTTTCCACACCGACAAAATAGACATACAGAGTCATGAAATATAGAAAATCAATATTCAATAGAATTTCCGTTTCCATCTCTGAAGCACTGTCTTAATATGGCTTGGCAGTATAACTGGCTGATATCAAATATTCCACTTTCTTGGAATAGACTTTGAGTTGAGTATCTGAACTCTCTACCATAGATGATTTTGATAGGCCATTTTTGAGATATTGCTATCTTCTCCATGTAATTATTGAGGAGACCTCCCCAAGCTACAATGGCATACGACAGCTGTGAGTGTACCAATGCATAGTACAGTATCTTGAGTTGTTCGATGGTACAAAACTTTTTACAGAGTTTGAATTTTGGTATTAGACTTCTTAATTTATTTGATAAAATTTTTGCCTGTTCGTTCCATCTAAGGTGGCTGTCAATATAAATTCCAAGATATTTGATATGATTTTTAGATGTTATTGTCGAAGAATATTTTCTGTTAGTTATGTTTATACTGTCAAAGTCTGGTGATCCCTCACTATAGCTAGTGGAAGGTACAAAGTGTGTTATTGTTTCATTAATGGTAAGTAATTTACTATTGAAAAAATCTTTTATTTTGGTAAAATCAGTTTCTATTCTTTCATTCAGGGAGTTCCAAGAATCATCTTTATAGAATACTGCTGTATTGTCCTCAAAGCTAATTATATTACCACTCGTATGTGAGTTGAACAATTCATCAATGTATATTGAAAACAATAGAGGCCCTAGAATAGTTCCTTGAGGTACCCCGTAATTAATTTCTCTAGGTTGGCTTACTGTTCCTTTAACTTTGACGTGCTGAATTCTATTACTCAAGTAGCTCTTCATCAAGTCATAGCAGTTTCCTCTGAATCCGATTCTTTCGAGTGATTCCAGTAGATATGTGTGGCTTACGGTGTCAAATGCTTTAGCTAGATCAACGAAGATGCATATCGCAGGTTTTTTTTCGTCGACCGCCTTATATATTTTCGTGATTAGATTGGCAATTGCATCTTGCGTTGATCTAGCTCCTCTTAATCCATATTGTTTGTCTGATATTATTTCATACTGGTCAAGGTATCCGGATATTCTTATTTTGATAATGTTTTCATACATTTTTTATAGTACAGTCATGAGAGATATCGGTCTGTAATTACTCGGATCTAATTCATTTTCAGATTCAAATACTGGTTTTATGATCGCTTCTTTCATAGAGTTTGGGAAGTATCCTTTCTCTAAAGATTCATTAATAATGTATTTTGAAGGTGTTACAATGAACTCTACAATCTCTTTGAATATTTCAGCTATTATACCATCTATTTCAGGGGATTTTTTATTTTTTAGGTTTTTTATTATGTTTACAATTTCTCTCTGTTGTCGGTAACATCACTATTGAATTGGGCATTCTGACTCCTTGATGATTCACGTCTGGTTTATTGATTTGTTTTGCCAATGTTTCTCCTACATTTGAAAAGAATTCTACAAGAACTTCAGCAACTTCGTTGTCAAAAATTCTCCATCACTGTTCCTTATACTATCTATCTCTGATTTTTTCTTTTTATTACATAGTTCCTTGACCACGTTCCATAATTGCGCAGCGCTGTTTGGGTTTTTATCTATTATATCTCTGTAAAAGTCGTTTTTTGGTATTTTTTCAAATAATTCCGATGTTTGTTATTCTCATTGAATTCATGTTTCAGAACAGGGTTTGTGGGTTGTTTTCACATTTTTTTATATAGCTCATATTTTCTTTCTGTTGATTTGACAAGACCGTTGGTCATCCAATCTTTCCTTTTGATTGAATTTCTATTGATTTTTATTATTTCCGTGGAATCTTCGATATATCGTTTTAAAGTATTATTGGAAATATTTATGGAACATTCAATATCTTGAGTGTTATATACTTTTTGCCAATTGTCTTTTCAATTCGGCATAGTTGATTTTTTCAATAATATTGGATTTATTTGTGTCATGTTTAACTGTTTCAGGTAGTACTGCTTGGAAAAATACTTGATTATGGTCAGTTATGCAAAAATCTACTACTGCCAAGTGAAGCTGTTCCATTAGTAGTTCGCTTTTGATCATTATGTGATCTAAACATGTCGATACTCTAGTTGGTTTATTTATGCCTGGTAAGTATCCATATTCACTTAAGATATTCAAATATTCTATACTATAGTTCGTTTCATCTAGTATGTCGATGTTTATATCTCCTACTAATAAGTTTATTGTACTTTTAGTTTGCAGGTTTCGAAGTAAGAGTTGAGTTCATGATTAAAATTCAGAGGACACAATGATGGAGATCTGTATAGCGCTAAAATATTAATATTCAATTTTCCTAATTGTATGCTTGGGTTTATTGCTGAAATTTCGGTCAGATTTAATAATTTGTATGTGTGATAAATAGAGTTTTTAAGATAAACAATTACCTCATCATTTATATTCAATTCACCTCCGTTATATATAGAATTATACCCTTCAATTTCATACAAGTTTGTGTCAGGTATCTTGAGAGTTTCTATTTAAATTATGCAATCGATCTGATTCTCATATTGTTTCAAAAATATTTTCAATTCATCAAAATGTTTTGTTATACTGCGAATATTGGTGTACAGCAGATTGAAAGTCATTTCCTTTTTGGGCTCCAGAATTTTTTTCAGTTCCATTTTATTCATATTTTTCGATTCAGGAACAAAGTCTCTGATATATTGGTTCATTTTATATTTTTTATATTATAATAAACTATTCAAACTATTTATCTGATTTTTTGCTAGAAGAGCCAGCTCTAGGTCTCATTTCTCTGGGGTTCACAATTTCTGATTTAATTTTTTTTTCCTGTACTTGTAGTGGGGTGCAATTTTCTGCTACAGAACTATTGATCTTCAGATCTTCTTTCTTGTTTTTTACTTTTTTCAAAGTTTTCTTCTTTCTCAATAGATATCTTGTTTTTATTGTGGTAGTAGTGTTCTTCGTGTCTTCGTAGAAATCTCCAGATTTTTCTGTTTGAGCGGATGGATGGTTGTTCTGGACTGTGGGTGTTGTTGGTGGCTCGCTATTTGCCTGCTTTCCAAGTACAATCCCTTCTTTTTCTTCTTATTATTGATGTACAACTTTTCTCCTCTTATGTAACACCTGTCGTCGCTTTTCTTCTTGGTTTCTTTCAAATGTCTCCTTAGGATTCTATTCCTCTCCTGTTGGATACTGGTTAAGTCGGAAACAATTGTTATTTTTGTACCTTTAAATGTTTTACAATATCTGCAACACTTGGATTTTTCTTTAGTGTGACAAAAATTCAATTTTTGTTGGATTATTGGTTGTTTTTTAAATGTGGTAAATGTTATTAATATCTCTTACACTGAGTTCTAGTTCGAGTGTGGTATTTAGCAGTGAACATATAGTCTCTATCGATGGGTTCTCTGAATATAGTTGTTGAGTCCAAAGATCACAATGTTGTTTTTTTTGCTATTTCTTTCCAATGTTTCTACCTTCAATTTGACTTCGATGTTTTCATTCTCAAGAGTTTTTATTTTCTCTTTCAGAGATTCAACTTTCATCAAAATATTTACTTCACTGGCCTCTATAGTGTTCTTTAATTTTTTTTTGCTGTTGACTATCTCTTCGTAGATTTTTTCTAACATCATCTTTCGTACTATATTTTGATAATGTAGCCTATGTCTTCGAATTAGGAGTGTTCAACGTGTATTCCTTGACGTTTTTAATTTTTGTCTTCTTGCTTATTCTTTTTAGAGCAGTTTGGCAACCGTTTGTTTAGGTGCAAAGGTCGATTCCGTGAGGTGGTCGTGAGGAATAGTATCTTACAGTTGAAGTATTCCCTGTACTATTCAGTTCTAATGTGTATTTTTGACTCACATGGGTTGATACTGTCTTCAGCTTCACATTACTATCACTTGATAATTTTTAGATGCTCCAATTATTGATTATGACAAGAAATATCGCTATTGTTTACAACTAGATTGAATGCGGCGCTGCCACATATTATGAATTTTTGACTGTCTGTGCAATTATACAAGATTTCTTCGTCTACTACGACATCTGGGGGATTATATATTGAGAGAAAGTGTATATCCTTCAGAGTGATTCCTAAAATATTGACCTTATAAGGAATAGGAAAATTCAGGTCTAATGTGTTGAAATCAACACAGTTTTTTAACATTATCCCTTATCCCCTCTCTCCATCATCTCTATTATGTAAAATTATTTTATATCTTCTGATCGATACTACTGTATTCGGCTTAAACCAAGTTTCTGTTAGGAAAATTAAATCAGGTTCATGTTGCTCTATAATTTGGATCAAGTTGGCTTTATTTGAATGGAAGCTTCTTATATTCCAGATTATTAGTTTGATCATGTCCATGGGCTAGCTTCTTTGTTTAGATCTGTTAGAGTATTTGGGTTTGTACAAGTGGGTGAAACGAATTCCTTAATAACTTTGAGGAATAAATTGGGGTATTTGAGATGAATATAACTTATATCATCTCTCATTTTTTGTGAGATAATGGAGATTGGTGGAGGGGGCCCGAGGGAGTAATTATATATAGGAATAACCTTTTCTCTGATTCGACCTTTTTTATGCTCCTCATCAACCCCACTTCCCTGTGTTATCTTCTCTTGAGAGTGATCTTGCCGATTTTTGGGGTATATTACTCTGGTAAAGGTATTAGAACTCGTGTTAGGACCTCTTTTAGTAGCATGGTTGTATTGAGTTGGAATTTTGGTTCTAGGAGGGGTTGCTTCATTGAATATTTGAGACATAGTCTGGCTAGGCTCAGGAATTCTGGGTAGTTATTGACATTGAAATTGTGTTGATTTTTCTGAATTCGATCATTATTTCCACTATTAATGTTGCTAGTTGTGCTTGGAACTAGTTAAGTCGCTTCGAAAAAGGTTATTTTCCTTTCCCCTATAAGTACTTTGTTTCTTACTTGTCCTAAAAATTCTGGGCGAATTCTATTCCTGAAGGGAGTATCAGTTCCATTTGGAAGGTGGTTACCATTGCAATATAGACATCTAGGTTCGTTTTCATGGCATAGCTCTTTTTCATGATTTTCTGCGCATTTCGGGAATCTGGTTTTTCTTTTACATTGAATTTTAGTGTGTCCGTATCTTAAACAATTGTGGCATTGAATGACTGGTGCATAATAGTTCAATGTTTCAAAGACGCAATTGTATATATAAATGTTTTTGGGAATATATTTCCCTCTGAACGTTACTAATATTACTGCAATATCTATGTATTGCATTTTACCATTAACTATACTCTTCTTCTTCAATCTGCTCACATGGACTATTCTCCTATTATCTATTGTTCTGATATTTTGTTTCATTTCCTCTTCAGAAAAAGTGTTATCAACATCTTTAACAATCGCCTTACATGTGATCAAGTTTTTAGGAATGGTAGAATTAAAGTTATTTTTTATTAAGAAATCATCTAGCAAGTTCTTTGTATCGTCTATTTTTTTGAAGGAAAGTAGCAGTCTATTTTTCCCTCTGATGGAAAATTTTGCCTACCGCTAAATTGGATAGAAAACCAATGTTTTCGTCTAAAGATTCTATATAAATGGAGAATTGGCCAAAATCAGATTTATGAAATCTATTTTCTTGTTCAGTATTAATATTATTATACCTTGTAGCATTATTATTACATTCTATTTAATCAATTCGTGGAGATGATTCCTTTGAGTTATTATCGAGGTTATTATTATTTCCATTATCTATTTTAGATTCTTTGCTATCCCTAGGTTTATTTGTTTTGGTCCTTGGAGTTTCTTTGTTGGTATTCCTATCTGAAGAGTCGGCTTTTTTCACTAACAGGTCTGATAAAATGTTTATTTTTGATGAAGGAAATTCGACCTTGAGATCATTTTCTTCGTCAAAGTAATATCCATTTTCATTGAATTCAGAGATAAATTCCTCATTGATGTTAATATTCGATATCAATTCATTACATATATGAGGATTGAATTCATGATTATACGCGAATAAGAATAAATTGCCAACCGCTTCCCTAGTGGAAGGCGATCTATCAATCAATTGTTTGCATTCTGAAACATCTCTACTGAGAGAAGTCAAACTTTCCCCAGGATCACCAGGGGAGTTATTGTTATGTCAATGCTAGGGTGTTAACATTGGTTAACGCGCACAGGCGCAGTAGGAATGACAGAGGTATCTTTCAGGTAGCATAGAAAGGCAAGCTCTCTTGGTTCCCAGCTCTTGAGTGAGTAAGATCACTCTCACCATAAAATGTTAGTCGAGTCCAACTATGATAGTAAAGAATAAACGTGATGTGTAAAAGGTAACGGCGTTTCTCTGAATAGGGCCATTCGTTACATTTGGCGACGAGGATTGAAACAAAAAGTTCGGGCATAGTGATTTCGGTAATCGCGAGTGTAATCATAGAAGTCGGGGTTTCATTATCACGTCTTCCATATAGATGTGCAAATTCAAACACGTGGGCGAAAAGGTGACATTTGACATCTGAGTGACATTTGACATTTGAAAGTTCTGACGTGGAAGTGACAGTGACGCTCGTGACACATCAATTGTCAGCGTCAGCACTGTCAATAGTGTCAATAGTCATTGTCAACAAAAATTTTTGAAAACAAAAACAATTCTTCACCAAGAATCCGAATTATTATGTCTCTGATAGGACGAATTACTGAGTTCAACTACTTGAATGATGATTGGACACCTGATCAAGAAAGGTTGGAGCAGTATTTCCGGGCAAACAAGGTGGACGATGAGTTGAAAGTATTAACATTGTTAAGTCTTATAGGGCCGACAACATATAAATTGGTAAGAGATCTTTGCTATCCAGCATTGCCAAAGGATAAGCCATTTAAAGATCTTTGCGATATACTAGGTCAGCAGTTCATTTTGTATGAATCAGTTTGGAGAGAGCGTATGAAGTTCCATGATACCCAGCAGCAGCAGGAGAGAAGTTCGGCGAATTTTATGCAAGGATAAAAAGTCTCTCTCTGCAAATTTGAAGCAAGATTGGAAGAAACGTTGAAAGACAAGCTGGTAACAGGTCTAAGAGGTGGAAAACTTTTAGACAGACTATGTGAGGAAGACGTGTCAAGATCACTTATAATGAACTGGTTAAATCAGGACTGCAGAAAGAATCGGACTCAACTCAAATTGGGGAAGTGAACAAGCTGCAAAGATTCCATAGAAGAAGAGTACCAGGAAAAAACTTAAGTGGTGGAATAAGGCAACAGGACAAGGATGCAGCTAGCAGCCATCATGGACCAACCAAGCAGTATGATAGGGGAAATAAATATCAGCAGAGTAATTAGTCATGAGAATCATGTGGTAAAACACATGGAGGATACTGTGAGTACAATAATTACATCTGCAGTAACTGTAATAAAAGGAGACATTTAGCTAAAATGTGCAGAACAAAACATATAAACTATCATTATATTGAAATGGACACAGAAATAGTTGAAAGTGAATATGAAAGTATATCTGCCATAACCCGTAACAATAATACTGATCACGACTTCAAACTAGTAGTGACAATAGACAATATCAAACATAAGGTGGAACTGGACAGTGGTGCTAGTGTTTCGTGCATCAATGAGGTCACTTTTAGGACATTTTTCAAAAGATATTCACTTGAGACTGATGACGTGGTTTTGCGCAGCTATTTGCAAGACCAGAATTTCATTCCCCTGGGACATTTTGGATGTGATGCTTCTTTGAACAATTTAACTCGTAATGTGAAATTTTATGTTATCAAAAATGGTGGTCCCATGATAGGTGGAAGAGATTTTCATAAATCTTTCAATATTAAGCTGAACATTGTGAATAACATTACTGCTGATTCCAATGCAAAAGTGGTCCAGCTTATAAACAAATACAAAGTATTCAATAAAGAACTTGGTTGTTTCAAATATGGAAATATCTCATTTCAGCTCAAGCCCGAAGCCAGGCCTGTGTTTTGTAAGCCTAGGAATGTACCTCTAGCATATAAGCAAGCCTTGGATGAAGAACTGGACCGATTGCTGAAGCTCAATATCATCACTCCAGTGGAGACAAGTGCATGGGGAACACCACTGGTAGTAGTCTTGAAAAATGATGGTTAAATACGAGTATGTGGAGACGACGAATCAACAGTTAATCGATATCTGGAGAAAGTGACTCACCCCCTGCAAGATATTAATTCTCTCTTCGCAAAACTGCATGAAGGTGAGAAATTCAGTGAAATAGATTCATCTGCTGCATATAACCAATTCAAGTTAGATGATAATGCAAAGAAAATTCTAGCATGGTCAACCCATAGAGGAGCTATGTTGGTGAATAGGATGCCATATGGCAGCAGCCCAGCATCTGAAAAATTTCAAAGAGCATTAGAGCAGGTTTTTCAAAACATGCGAAATGCAAATTCATGCAGGAGATTGAATACCTAGGACATAGGATATCCAGACATGGTTTGAATAAGATAGAAGATAAAGTCAAAGCAATAACAGAAGCGCCATGCCCCCTTTCCGTGACAGAAGTTAGATCTGTTGATTCAGTTTAACAAAATAATCTGTTTGGAATAACAACATGTTTCTTGATAATGATGTTGAATCAACAAAATACAATATTGTCAGAATCAATTCAATTATGTCGAATAGAAGGAAAGCATATGATTGATTCAACATTGAAATGATTAATGAAACAACAAAAAATGATGTTGTCCTTCGTTGAATCTTGATCAAAATTAGTCCAATTCTGTCAAATAGATTGATTGAATAATGAGATGATAGTTTTATCAACATCAAAAATGTTTCTATGTCAACTATGAATATTCTGGAATGAACTAACCCTTTGTTCAAGTAAAAAAATATTTTATTCGAAATATAATGTCGTTTTGAATAAGTCGCTTATTTGAAATCAATATATATTTTGTCGGTTTCGTAATTTTTTTTTTCCATTTGAGGAAAAATAATTGACCAGAATAATTTTGTTGCTGCATGAAATTCCGAACCCGCCCTATTTCTCATAAACAGACACAGTTCTATGCAAAATCTGATCTTGTCATCATTAGTTCAAGGAAGAACTAGAAAAGGACCAGGAAAACTGCAATGCTTCATCTTCAATAACAATACAGGAATGGCAGTCTAAACCAAAATGGTATGCACTGTACACCTATACCCCTAACTATACCCAAATAAGGTTGATGACGAAAATGTAATCGAAGACGTCACAGTGTCGCGATAATGATTCTGGAAAAAATGTCTCCTGCGCCATCATTTCGATAATTAATGCCCACTGTGATGTTATTTGTACACAAAGGTAGTGAAGAATATCATTATCACCCAGGGACTATATGTTATAATTGATAATCCATGAATTGCCTATTCTGTTGGTTTATGGTCTATGCATCTATGTCATGTGTGTCATACCTGTCATCAAGTTGAAGTCTGTCAAGTCTGTCAGAAATATGTAACTGTCAATCATTATTAGCAATAATCATAATGAATGTGTAATGACTGTTATGTCTGAAATAAAAATCTAGAGACATCGTAGAATATAGTAAAGCTAACAAATAAAGAAAATATCAAAACTCATTAGTTTATTTTCAATAAACATAACAAAAGGTTATGGGCCCAGCAGCGGTTATGAAAATAAACTGTAAAGCAAGACAAGTTTAGGTATTGCGTGAAAGTTCAAGACACGAAGCACGTAGTAAAGACTAATCATGAATGCTGAAGGAGTAAAGTTTGCGTTCTCGAGACTGGACAACAATAACTATCAGAATTGGAAGTTCAGAGTGAAGATGATACTAATAAAGGATGGACAATGGTCCGTGGTAGAAGAAGAAATTCCAACAGCACTCACGCCTGAATGAAAGCGTAATGACGAAAAAGTACAGGCCACAATCTCTCTGAGCATTGAAGACAATTAAGTGCCAGAGTGCTAGGGAAATGTGGAATGAACTACAAAAAGTACATGAAAGAAACAATTTGAGCAACAAGCTATATTCATTAAGAAAGTTATATCAATCAAAACTTGCATGATGGAAAGTATATGCCTGAATACATTGAAGAAGTTTTAGAATTGGTTGAAAAGTTGAAAGGTGTAGGCGAGACCATCAAAGATTTTCATGTAGCTGCACTCTTGCTGGGAGGCTTACCACTCTGATTACAGCACGGCACGGCCAGATGATGAGCTAACCTTGGAGTATGTAAAGGAAAAATTGCTTGATGAGGTCATGAGGAAGGAAGAGAGTTCAACCAATGAAGTTGCCATGAATACAACGAAAAAGAATTTCCAAACAGGTTTTAAAAAAAGGAAAGGAGACAAGAGAATGCATCTACTGTCATCGTAAAGGGCACTTAATAAAGGACTGTTATTTCCAGAAAAAGGATATGTTGAGAAAAAATCAGGCAGAATCAGCTTTTGAAAAAGGTGAGTCAGATTCTGAATTTTGCTTCAATTTGACAGAAGGCCACAAAAATTGTAAAAATGAGTGGTTTATAGACTTAGGTGCTAGAAGCAATATGTCGAACGACCTTAGCTGTTTTGTTGAGATTGAATATGTAAATCTTGAAAAAATAACAGTTGCTAATGGACAGAACATGGAAGTTAAAGGTAAAGGAAAGGTAATGATAAAGACAGAAGTGTCTGGTAAAATTGTAACTACAAACTTCAAAGATGTACTTTATGTCCCTGAATTAGAAAATAACCTGTTGTCAGTACCTAAAATAGCAAAAGCTGGTTATACTATAAGCTTTAATGAAAACAATTGTTTTATAAGGAAAGATGAAGTTTTGGTGTTGGATGCTATTTATGAAACAGGTTTATATAAAGTCAAAACTTTTATGGAAAAAGTAAACCAAATAAAGACTTCTTGTGAAAACACTCATACGTGTATACATACCTGGCATAGAAGGCTCGGCCATAGAAATATTGAAACTATTAAGCACCTAGTTGCAAATAATTTAGCCACTGGTAGAAAGATTTCAAAGTGTGACAAAGTAAAGCAATGTATTTCTTGTATAGAAGGGAAAATCTCAAGAAAACCATTTCCCCATACATCACATAGTAAATCTAATGATATACTAGATTTGATTCATAGTGATGTATGCGGACCCATGAAAACTCCTACAGTTGGAGGCAAGAAATATTTTGTAACATTTACAGATGACTATTCAAGGTATACCTCATTATATTAGATCCATTCAAAAGATGAAGTCATTGACAAATTGAAGATTTTTCTGGCTGAAGTAAAGAATAAATTCAGAAGATACCCTAAATACCTTAGGTCTGATAATGGTGGGGAGTATGTAGACAATAAAGTAAAACAATTACTAGAAAATCTTGGTATAAAGTTTATACTGTACCTTACTGCCCAGAACAAAATGGTGTTTCTGAACGTAAAAACCGTACCTTGGTAGAGTCTGCAAGGTGTATGCTTTCAGATGCTAAACTACCATATAAGTATTGGGGAGAAGCAGTGACAACTGCAAACTACCTTACAAACAGATTACCTACTAAACCAAGAGATAAAACCCCTTTTGAGATATGGACCAAAGACAAGCCTAATTGGGAACATTCAATAACTTTTGAAAGTCAAACAATTATGTACATTCCAAAAGAAAAAAGATCCAAATTAGAACAGAAAGCAGAAAGAGGAATTATGATAGGGTATAGTGAAACAAGCGAGGGTTATAGGATTTTAGATCCAGAAACAGATAAAGTAACAATAAGCCGCACTGTAAAGTTCAATGAATTAATAAATCAACCCTTTCAAGACATCAATAAATGTCAAGTTGAAAATGAATTGAAAACTAAATAAACCAGAAACTACTATAACTCTGGAAACAGAAACAAAAGAAACAAAAGTGCCCTCAGCAGAAACAGAATAAGAAATAGAGCAAGTGGGAGGAGAAGAAGAAGGAGAAAGTGTAGGGGAAGAGTATTTAGATAATTATGAGCGTGAAGCAGAGATAGTAACAAGATCAGGGAGGATATCTAGAAAGATGAAAAATGAAGACTATGTCACATATAATGTATTCAATAAATATCAAGATACAAGCTTGGAGAGTACAAAAGGTGATCCAAAAACTGTACATGAGGCTTTAGCAAGGGAAGATAGCGAGCAGTGGATGGAAGCAATGAAAAAAGAGTATCAATCACTAATGGAAAATGATGCATGGGAGCTAGTAAACCTACCAACAGGAAAGAAAATAGTGAAAAACAAGTGGGTATTTTGTGTGGAAAAGTCTTTCAACAGTGAAGTGAAGTATAACGCACTAGTGATTCACACGAGACCAACGAGACGAGACTTCCATAAAGTCTCGTCTCGTCTCGCCGATGATATATGAAGTCTTGTCTCGAGTCTCGTCTCGCAGCCCCGAGTTTCGTCTTGTCTCGCGTCTCGTACGAGAGTCTCGCAAATGTATCGCAATTTCGTCATGCATATTCTTGTTCCAGTCTAGTACGAGACATTTACCTTCACCGACTTTTTAGGTATAATGTAGAAGTAGGAAGGGAAAATTACAAGAAAAATAACATTATTTATTGAAAAGTTAGTACCAGATAGGTACATACCAACATCATACATCTAAACAAGAAAAAAAAACATAGCATTATATATTCGAAAGTTATAAAAATAAAATGAAAAGTAACACTTATATATTCTAAACAAATAAACAAAACAAAAACTTTAATCCAGCATTATTTCACTCAGACTTATTTGAGAAATAGGTATCTGAGGAAATAGTTATTTGTTTTACTAGAAAGAAAAGTAGTCAATCTACATTTGCTGTCATGTGAAAATGATATAAAACCAATTTTGTGTGATTTTTTTATTGAAAACTCCATCATTTTGTGTTCACTCGATGTCAATGTCAATTTTGATTACTAATTTCATTATAATTTCTTGAAACGTTGCATAGCAACAAACTTTTTCTGCCTAGTCAGTAAAAGTACACCTTTTCTGCCTGTTAAGCTACAGGAAAAAGCCACTATCCCTGCCGCTTGGAGAAAAAAACCTTTATCAGTCAGATCAGCCTTCACGATCACAAATGTTTTTGTTTTTCACCCAGTCCGCCCAGTCGTTAAGGCATAACAAACATCGTGCAGATTCATTATAATTAAGGCGATTCCGATGTTTTCTTATAGAGTTCTTTCTGAATATGATGTGTTATGAATGAAAGTCATACGAGACCAATAAAAGTCTCGTCTCGTCTTGTCTGAGTCTCGTCTCGAGTCTTGTCTCGAAAACGAGACGAGACTATGCGAGACTCTCGAAAACGAGACTCTCGCGGGCACCACTATAACGCACGTTTAGTTGCCAAAGGTTTCACCCAACAATTTGGTGTAGATTATTTTGAGACTTTTTCCCCAGTAGTGAGAAATTCCACTATAAGAATAATATTTGCCTTGAGCATTGAATTCAATTTATCCATTGAACACTTAGATGTTGAAACAGCATTTCTCAATAGGGAAATTGATCAACAGATATACATGAATCAACCTGAAGGTTTCATTGTTCAAAATGAAGAAACCAAAGTATGTTTATTGAAAAAGGCAATATATGGCTTGAAGCAGTCCTCAAGAATTTGGAATAATAAAGTTAAAGATATATTGATGAAACAAAATTTGAAACAGTCCAGCCATGAGCCATGTATTTTCTTTAAAAATATAGAAAATGCTATTATTATTGTTGCAGTATATGTGGACGATTTTTTAGTCTGTTCTAATTCTGTAGATCTGATGACAAAAAATATTAAAGATGAGTTGTCAAAACATTCCAAGCTTAAGAACTTGGGAACTATGAAATATTTTTTGGGTTTGAATATTGATTATGATGATCAAAAACATGTATTAAAAATGAATCAGAAAGATTACATATTAGAACTTCTAGAAAAGTTCAGGTTAGCAGAAGCGAAAAATGTTTTGACTCCCATCGAACCAGGTTTGAAATTGAAACCAAATAATTTTGAAATTCCAAATTTACCATATCGAAATTTGATTGGTTCATTGATGTACCTCGTAGTTCATACTAGACCAGACATATCATATGCTGTACCCTAATAGCACACAACGTCTTAGGGACGTCCCTATTTGGTACAATTCACGTCCGAATGTCCCGAACCAAAAATAATTGTCCTTGGGACGTACCATCCCGTACATCTCATGCAATGCCCGAGCAAGGACGTCCACGGAATGTCCCAGCTGGTACATCATTTCAAATGTCCTAGAAATAGCATCCCTTAGACGTCCCACGTGGTACATATTGTAGAATGTCCATGCAAGTACGTCCTTGGCATGTCCCTGATGGAATATGAGTTTAAACGTTCCTTTAGGGACATCCATCGGATGTCCCAATTGGTACATGAACTGTACTCTTCCAATGTCCTAGAAATAACGTCCTATGGACGTCCCAGTCGGTACTTTCAATTTGTTGTCCCTGCGGGGACGTCAACTTACACCTCGCCGACGAATGATTGCTCGTAGGCTATAAGTACTCCTCGTCAATGTCCTTCACGTAAGTCCATTGGACATTCTTGGGAAACTTTTTGGGAACCTTCTACGGACCATCAACTCAACTGGATGTCCTAATCAGTTGTGCAAGATCTGGTCCTAGATGGACCCAGAAAAATTCTAATTCAAGAATAATTCGTACGTCCCTGGGACATCTTATGGACATCCAATTGATATCCCTCAGCGTTGCTGATAAGTTATCCTATGGATGTCCTAAGGATGTCCTCTGTAGTGCTTGATGGGGAATACTGGGGGATTAAGGTATTCGATAGTTGTCCCAGGGACATCCCTCAAGGACGTCCCTAGTTGGTCCTCAAGTGGGACATTTGTGCGTCCCACAGACGTCCAATGGACGTCCACGGTACCAAATTCGAACGTCCTATGGACGTCCTGAATGTCCCGACGGGACGTCCTGAGGATATCCATGGGACTTAAGTGTGTTATTAGGGTAAGTAATTTTAGCCAATTCAATACTTGTTTCGGTCATGAGCATTGGCAACATGTAAAAAGAATTTTGAAATATTTGAAGAGTACTATTGATAAGAGTCTGATATTCACTAAATCTGGAAAAAATATCATCGGTTATGTAGATGCTGATTTTTCCAATGATGTAAATAACAGGAGGTCATATTCAGGATATGTTTTTAAGATGTGTGATGTAGCAATTTCTTGGGAATCTGAAAAACAGTCTGTGTGGTATTATCGAGCACCAAGGCTGAATATATTGCTATTACAGAAGCTACCAGGGGAGCTGTTTTCATCACCACTTTCCTCAAGGAGCTCGTTGATATAAATGAACCTATGATGCTCTATAATGACAGTCAAAGTGCTCAGGAACTTATTAGGAATCCAATTTATCATAGTAGAACCAAACATATAAATGCTAGGTATCATTTAGTGCGTAATTAAATCAATTATCACAAGAGAAAAACTTTGGAGAAAAAACTTCTTCAGTTACTGAAGTTGCTCATTTCGAAAATATTTCCAACGATAATGGGTGTTCCATAAAAGCGGGGCAACTCGAAGACGAGTTTTTTCAAATGGAACACCCAGTATTGTTCATTTGAAATTTATTCCGCTCGAGTTCAGCTCTACATCGCTGTAAAAAAAATTAAATTTGGTTGAGGCGTTGCCAAGTTATAGTTGATGAACCCATTTTTACTACTATTGAAGGGTCATGTTCAATTGGGTATGGAATATTTATTTATTGAAATTTCGAAAATATTTTTGGCATACAGTAGTAGCAAGGTCTCACGTATACCAGGGTGCTAAAATTTACATTCTGAATATTGTGAGATTCAGACGACGATCATGAGAAATTTTCAAATGGAACACCCTGTATTTTTCATCACGGATTCATTTCGACATCATTCGCCTTTTCATCGCAGATGAAAAAATCAAAATCGGTTGCGGCGTTTTCGAGTTATGAGCAATTTCCTTATTTTTACTACTATCTCGGGGTAATTTATTCGTCCTGATGGTTCCTTAATTTGATTTGAGTGTGGGAATATTGCTTGCAACATGACATTCGAGGTTCTACATAGATCATTCAGGTATTTTTGTGATATGTGCATCGTCCAAATTTGAAAAATTCCGTAATCTTGCTCCTTATGATACAAATAATATGTGTAACAAACAAACATGCCAAAAGCAACGCCTGTCTTTGAAATAACTTCTACAATACAAACAATGGAGATGCGGATTGCGAAAATTAGGAAATTTTTTTGAAATTTGGGCCATTTTTATTGTCGTTATTCTCACAATCCAAATCTCCATTCTCCTTGAAGAAGGTAAACATAATGATACAAACAATATGTCTCTACTACGCGGCTCTTGGGAGGAAATTCAGCAAAATGTCGAATCAATCTAAGATATATTTGATTGTAGCGATGTTTGACAGGTCATTACACAAATATTTCGAACAAAATTCTAACTTGGACAGCCTGTGAATGTTCTTCTTGTGAAAAAATATATGAATGGTCAATGAACAAATTTGATAATACCGTAACAACGCAATATTTCCACAATACAAATAAATGTAAGAACTATGACGTACAAATTACCCCGAAATAGTAGTGAAAATAAGGAAATCAACCATAACTTGACAACGCCGCAACCGATTCCGATTTGTTTTCCAGCGATAAAAAGGCTAAAGATGTCGAAATGAATTTTTGAATAAAAATACAGGGTGTTCCATTTAAAAAATTCTGATTAATGTCATCTGAATCTTGCAAAATTCTAAATGCAAAATTGAGCACCCTGTTGAAGAACATGTCGCAAAATTACTGGATTGGTATACGTTGGACGTTGCTTCTACCGTATGCCAAAAATATTTTCAAAATCTGAATAAATGAATATACCATGCCCAATTCAACATGACTCTTCAATAATGGTAAAAATAGATTTATCAATTATAACTTGGCAACGCCGCAACCGATTTCAATTCTTTTCACAGCGATGTGAAGGTGAACCTCGACGGAATTGATTATGAATGAACAATACTGGGTGTTCCATTTAAAAAAACTCTTCTTCGAGTTGCCCTGCATTTATAAAACACCCAGTAATGTTGAAAATAATTTTGAAATGAGCAACTTTAGTAACTGAAAAAGTTTTTTATCCAAAGTTTTTCTCTATAGGTTATGGCTTTCGAAATATCGAAGAATTACGCACTAAATGGGCACACTGTATAAGGAAAATTGTTGAGAAAGGAATCATTGTAATAAGTTATGTTCCTACTGATCAAATGATTGCTGATGTATTCACAAAAGGATTACATGGTCTTAAACATAAATGTTGAGAATTTAGGAATGAAATGAGTTCATGAAATTCATGGATTAAGGGGTGGTGTTATAATTGATAATCCATGAATTGCCTATTCTGTTGGTTTATGGTCTATGCATCTATGTCATGTCTGTCATATCTGTCATCAAGTTGAAGTCTGTCAAGTCTGTCAGAAATATGTAACTGTCAATCATTATAAGCAATAATCATAATGAATGTGTAATGACTGTAATGTCTAATATAAAAATCTAGAGACATCGTAGAATATAGTGAAGCTAACAAATGAAGAAAATATCAGAACTTATTAGTTTATTTCCAATAAACATAACAAAACTATATCCCGAGGATTCAGCCGAATTGAATAAGGTCCCGTGGTGATGAAAATCTCTACTACCATGGTTTATATCAATTTTTTTCACCAATAGCAATATATTTCAATGATTTTGTTACTGTGAAACCGAAATATGGACCTATTGTCACTATGAAAGCACTATTTTCAATAATTAATTGATCATGACAGCATATGACAAGTCGTTATTCATTTATTCTCATTGTTTTATTTAATGAGCACGGTCACTCAACAGACAAAACTTTGGGAGCTCGTCCTATAACAAAGTGACACAATATAACAAAATACATTACATATGAGCCTGATGGAATCATACAAAAAACTTGAAATTAACTTATACCTAATAAAAAAAAGAAAAAGGAAAACAGTGAGTTGATACTATATAAGTACATCAAATTCCAGTTCCTAATCAATTATAGTTAGAACATAGGAGATATTTGTGATGCTTCTTGAACAGATTTGTAGAATAATGGAAGATGTCTAAGTAGGTATTACAAACAAAATTATAGGAATTCATTGACCTTATTAATGGAGAATTATTGTAATAATTGCTATCGAAGGTACGTATGATTAGTCGATTTCTTGTTATGTAGGGGTTGCAATTGAATGAGTACTGAGAAGTTATGTAGTTAGCATCGATGAGATTATTGAATATTTTGTAAACAAAGTATATGTCGGAAAATTCTCTCCGGATAAATAAACATTCAAATCTATAGAATCTTAGGTTGTCATCATAACATTCGAAATGTCGATGGCAAAAATATCTGTAGTTTAAGTTTTTTACATTTTTTTCTGAACATATTCGATACGTAAAATATATATATATATCATAAACAGGGTTCCATATAATTGATGAATACATACTAGATTCGAGTGCTATTCCTGCGAATCTCTGATCAGAACAGTGCAATACGGTTAATTATAACGAAGGTGGCTATGTCTTTATCGACTAGTGGTTCATAAAATGACGAAAAATACCTTGGTAGTGGTGAAAAATAGTTATTTATACATCAAAGTGTTAGAGAATATTGTTACGTTATTCGGGTGCAGAAGCGAACACGACACTATTTATTTTCGAACTGATTTATTTGAACTGAAGAAACGATTTATATCACGCGGTATATAACTGTCTCTCTGACACTCGCTGCTCGACTGACTGACTCAGTTGTTCGGCTGTCTTATATATGAGAACACATGGCAGTCTTCGGTTCGAGAACGTTCTCGAATGATCTTCCTTCTCCTTCTTTTTGTTCTAGAAGCTTCCTAGAACAAAACCTCTCTCTCTAATTGTTCCATCGATTGTTTCCAGAACATTCCAGAATCTTCTGTGACGTTATTTGTCACTGCGGCATATATTGAGTGTTCGTAAATATGCTGGTGTATGTAGGAATCATTGAGAGGTTGGAGAGCAATCTGGGATGCGTGATACAGGATGATCGTTGTATTCCTGCCTTCCTGCTGATGTTTCTAAAGCCTTTCCAAGGGGAATATCATTACAATAATATTCTTACCCAGGGACCAAGATTCTTGATAAGGTCCCGTGGTGATGATATTCTTTATGCACTAGCGGGCGGTAAAGTGCACTTTATCGCCCAGATTTGCGGGCGTAAAGTGGTACTTTACCGCCCGCCAGTCCATTATCGCCCACGGGCCATGAAGTGCACTTTACCGACTGCTGTTCTCAACTCCCTTATATCCACACATCCATTTGTGGAATACCTATATTTGAACTCTCAGCCGATTCTATCGTTATGATTATGGTACATGTTATTGTTCATCCGATTCTACCTCCGCTATAACGCCCTTCTTTGAATAGTTGCTTTCTGACTGTCTAAAGTTATTGGTCAAAAGATGACCATGTCAGCTTGTGTTTTGGATGTATTGCTAGACAGCAACCATCAGATTGATTGACAACATCAAATTGAGGTTGCCATATGGTTATACATATTGTTACGTCTCAAGGAATGAATCTCTGTTAGTGAACAGAGAGTTTTACTCATACGATAATTGCGATATTCGTACGGTAATTTCAAAATGTAGATTATACACATGAACATTGCGCTTCTCTTGAAAACTGAATTTATGAGTACCATATGAATTGGAGTTTTTTGAAATCTAGTCATCACTCGTGACTCAAGAAATGAACCACTAGTGCATAAAATATTGTATGTATCACGTGCGTAATATGCGTTTATAGCCTTCAGCGTGTAATGGCCCTCGGCTAGCGCCATCGATACATTATTCATGCCACAGGCGATAAACGCCTACTTCACGCCCTTGATACATGAATAACTATTACTACCAAGGTGTTTATTGAATCTTTTTCACCACTAGCAATAAACTTCAATAATTATAGTTCTGCGAAACTGAAAAGTAGTCCTACGTCACTATGAAGGCACTTCGTTCCAATGCTAATTTAAATCTGGTCACCATGGAAGCATATGACCAGTTGTTATTGATATACCGGGTGACACAGGACACATGTAGCAGCTTGTAGTTTTTTATTCGAAGATAAAAAAAAATTGGAATTCACAGAATGTATATAATGAATAGTAGCGCACTTTACGAACTCAACGACAATTTTTTTCCAACCACCTGTTCGACCGGAAGTGACCCTGACTTTTTTTTCTTGAAAGTCACCCTGTACATTTCTTCAGTCTATCTTTCTCTCCTTGAAATTCTCTATCCAACCATGTATCACAAAGTGGCATTCATTTCTTAATTTGCTGTTGAATTGCTTTTAATTCAAAAAGAATAAGTTGGCTGTGACATCGATGATATATCGACACTTGGTAGGCTTTGAAATTCGAATATCATTAGTGAACCGATATTATTCAAAATGTTTTGATATTCTTATCAATGTCTGCAGGTTGACATTAGCTTATTTGAGTCAAGATGAAAACCTTCGAAAATAAATCATGATATCGAGGAATCTGAGATAGGAACATATTTTTTCGAATTCACCTACTCGTACAGAAACTATCTGTCTTTTATTTTCGCCATGTACCTATCACATTATCTTCCCATTTGGAATGATAAAACTAAGATTGTTCCTCTTATACGATGATCCACATGGCTTTCAGTCTATTTTTTCATAATTATTCCACTTAGTAGGCGGTGTATCTAGACAAAATGTTTCATGTGTTTGACAGTTAATCGATTGCATCAATAATTTCTCTTCTTCATTTGTGTGTTGATTAAAATTGCATATTAACAACATATAGACTTTTTCGTTTCTTGAATACATTTTCCGTCTCTATTGATAATATGCAATTTCATCAAAACACAAATGAAGAAGAAAAATTATTGATGCAATCGATTAACTGTCAAACAGATAAAACATTTTGTGTAGGTACACCACCTACTAAGTGAAATAATTATGAAAAAATAGACTGATAGCCCTGTGGGTCATCGTATAAGTGGAACAATTTTAGTTTTATCATTCCAAATGGGAAGATCATGTGATAGGTACATGGCGAAAATAAAAGACAGATAGTTTCTGTACGAGTAGCTGAATTCGAAAATGTATGTTCCTATCTTAGATTCCCCAATATCATGAGTTATTTTCGAAGGTTTTCATCTCAATTCAAACAAGCTATTGAATAATATCGGTTCACTAATGATCTTTAAATTTCAAAGCCTACCAAGTGTCGATATATCATCGAAATCATGTCACAGTCAACTTATTCTTTTTGAATAAAAAGTAATTCAAGAGCGAATTGAGAAATAAATGCCACTTTGTGATACATGGTCAGATAGAGAATTTCAAGGCGAAAAAAATAGACTGAAGAAATGTACAGGGTGACATTTGGAAAAAGAAGTTGGGGTCACTTTCGGTCGAACAGGTGGTTGAAAAAAATTGTCGTTAAGTTCGTAAAGTGCTCTACCATTTATTATATACATCACTGCAGGCTGCTACATGTCTCCTGTGTCACCCGGTATATACCTACTATAGATTCGAGTGCCATTCCTGTGCATATTGCATGAATTCGGGTTAACTATAACAGAGGTTGCTTTATTGTCTAGTGGTTCATAAAATTACAAAAACTACCTAGGTAGTAAAAACATACTTTTTCTGCAACCGACACAAAAGTCGTCCATTTTGATACCGAAATTAGCTCTTAAATTGACGTTTCTATTACTGACACAAAAATAGGTATGTTGCTAGGCAACATGTTTAGTTCCTAGGAATAAATAATCACTATTATCATTGTTAACTCAGATTGTTAATATGCTCACTAACCTAACACCTAACATTTTCCATGTCTTGTTCCTATAGCTGGCACTGGCGCGGTATTTGCCATTAGAGCACCTGGTCCACACACAGATATGTCACTCTGTGGTTGTATTTATATTGAAACTACAATTCGAACATCCTAGAAAACCTAACCTGCTGTTAATGCAGGTAGAATATTCTCAACACATGGATTATTTGTCAATATTTGTTGCATTGCATACATATGGCACGGCATTGGTGGTTACTTCACATGTTTATTTGAGTTGATTGTTTCGGTTGCAGAAAAAATAGCATGTTTCATTCGGATCAAAAGTGACATTGTTCGACTCGCAAATTTTGCTTTCGCTCGGCTTCGCTAAACGCTCCGCCTCGCAAATGCAAAATTCGCTTGTCAAACAAAGTGTCACTTTTGATCCTAATAAAACAATCTACTATTACGCCTTCAAAAGGAGTAAATAATGGTAGGTTCTATAGCTAGTGGTGGAACGAAGGGTTTTATCGGCTCATCGAGTACCTCTTTTCAAAATTATCCAGCAATGTCAGCTTCCAGTGAAACCGAAAGTGATATTGAATTATTTCCTCATGGAAATATAGGTTTCAAGGTTCCTTATTTCAGGTATAGATATGAAAAGTTCAACTTAAGAGACAACTGAATGACGCCCTGTTCAATGATTCCGTTATCATCCCAGTATAGCTCATCAATCAAATGAAGAGTTCATTCTGATATGGAAACACAATTTCCAGAAACTGATTATCTCAGTTTCACTTCAATCAGATCATCGATAAAATAATTCATTCGATTTTTATATAATGTTTCTATTTTAATCAACCACTTCAGAGACAATATGTTACCTAGGTACTTATAGATATTCATTGTGTAAAGATTCATTATTGGGTATAATTCGAACCTATACATAGTGAGAACGTAAGAAAGTGAATCCAAAATGAAGACTTTTGTTTTATGTATCGTGTTAGTTCCTTTCTTCATAGATGGAGGTGAGAATTTTGGTTGTTTTTCGTTTTGTATTTTTCACTCTGGTAGGTATACAGTGTGTGCGATTTCAACCAGCAACATCTTCCCTATTTGCAACCCGTCAACCGATTTTCAGAATCAAAAATTTTATTACACAGTACTTTACGAGCTCTATCCGAAACTATAGACGAATCTGATATATTCAGATTCTCAAGGTATACTTTGGATTGTTGAATGCGTCAAAATTATAGAAACGACTTTTTGGAATTTTGTTGTCGAAACATAACCTAGGCTTAAACATCTCCATACGAAATTTGAACCCACAAAATCTCATATAAGGTGTTGAAAAGGAATATTCTCAGATAAATTATGAACATACAAAAATGGATATATATTTATATGAAGCAATACATTAAGAATTTGCATTCTCTATGTGATGAGAATATCAACTCTTTTTCAGTTTATTCAACAGAAAACAACTACTTTCCTGGTTATATGCAACGACGAACATTGAATTATATCTATTGAACACACGATAAAAGTTTGGAAATAAAATATAAAATCTTCTGAAATTGAGAATTTGCATTCTCCTTCAGACAAGATTTTATATTTTATTTTCAAACTCTTTTCGTGTGTGTTCAATAGATATGATTCGATGTTCATCGTGGCTCGTGGCATATAGCCAGGAAAGTAGTTGTTTTCTATTGAATAAACTGAAATAGGGTTGATATTCTCATCACATAGGGATTGCGATTTCTCAATGTACTGCTTTATATAAATATAGGTATAACCATTTTTGTATGTTCATAATTCATCTGAGAATATTCCTTTTCAACACTTCCATACCCAATCAGGGGGTTCAAACTTGAACGATGGAAACTTGTGATTTTTATAGACCTCTAATCGCAGATTCGTGATAGAGTCTCAATTCAGAATTTTTTTCCACGCCCTGTATGATGAATGTCAATTCATCATACATCCAGGAGCTCATATAGGGTGTTAGTTATTCAATGGTAAATTTTGATATTTTCGATTCTTTCATTCACCCTGTATCAAAATTTAAGGTATTGATATAACTGGTGAACTAGTCGTTCGATGGAAAATACATCGAATTTTGGATACGAAGTTTCATTATTGTATCTTCTACAGGAAAATCTCTCTAGGTCAACCAAAAATCAATAAAATTGAAGTTGCGGTTCATCATTTTGAAAACTCAAGTGAACCGTTTTTCATACACTTCGCCACACAGTAACTTCAAGAATCGTCTCGATTGATAAATAACTGTCGAATATAACACAAATAGAATGACAGACAAACACTCCTCAGAAACTGGAATTAGATTTACTGATACTTAATCCCTAATAGCACACAACGTCCTAGGAACGTCCCTATTTGGTACAATTCAAGTCTGAATGTCCCCACGTGGTACATTTTGTAGAATGTCCATGCAAGGACGACCTTGGCATGTGATATGATTTCAAACGTTCCTTTAAGGACATCCATCGGATGTCCCGAGTAGTACATATTCTGACATGACTTCAGATCTTATATAATGTCCCTTCTAGACAACCATGGAATGTTCCTACTAGTACATTCCTCCGAATATCTCTGCACAGACGCCCGTAATATTTCCATGAGCATATAAAAATCGAAATGTCCCTAAGGGACAGCATTCGAATGTCCCTTAGGGATATCTGTCGGATGTCCCAATTGGTACTTGAACTGTACATATCCAATGTCTTAGAAATAATATCCTACGGACGTCCCAGTTGGTACTTCCGATATGTTTTTCCTGCGAGGACGTTACCTTACACCTTGCCGACGAATGATTGCTCGCAGGTTATAAATACTCCTTCCCGTCAATGTCCTTCACGTGAGTCCATTGGACATCCTTGGGAAACTTTTCCAGGATCTATTGGGGATCTTTATATACCTACCGAATTTGAATGCATTATATTCAATTTTTCTTGAGATATTACGAAAAAATTATTTTGATGTCTTAACTTCAACGCCCTGTGTGTCAAGAACTGAATACTTGAAGAACGTATGTCCCTATCTCAGTGATTATACAATCACGAGGGCTATAACCTGTCAAGCGTTGTCGGTCGAATTTCGCAACAGCCTGTATATTCCAAAGGCATGTAAAAGCATTGTGTTTCAACAAATGGCACCTGAGCCAATCACTATTATGAGCAAAATGATTCAAAAATGGAATTTTCCTGTGCATAAATTTGCACTCCATTTCGCGATTTGATAACAACCCAGGCAACCAGATGACGAATGATCACGTCACCGTGAAGTCCCTAATTGGTGATTTTAGGCCAGAGAAGTCACACACCAATTCATGACGTCACTATGACGTACTTTCTATGAAGTGATAATCACGTCATCGTTTCGACGTCGAGTGAACGTCACTTAGATGGGTAAAAGAAGACGTCAGTTTCATGACGTGGCAGGTACGTCCTGTTGACGTCCATTTTTCCCAGACCTTCTCTAAACAATGGGTACTTATTGTAGCAGGATACTCAGTTGTTGTTCAAATGTTTCCAAGAGACATGTTATTTATTATTTAATCGTTCATTTATCGAGTTGAGACCAATTTCCAATTCGATAGCCTTTCTGGGATGGTATCAAGAAATATCATTATATTGATAATATAACTGATAGCCCTGGTATCAGGTAAGTTATTCTGAGATCATATGAGTGATCAAGAGATTGTAACGAATTTATAATCTCCTTTCATCTTAATATGTCATAGAAATGTTGAAGCTATATGATGTCATCATATTTCAGATTGGGAACTGATTAGCATTTATGAACAAATCACGAATTGAAAGAGGGTTTTCCATTGCAAACCATTACATTATACAGGGTGTTTCTTGAGTACGTGTAGAAAATACAGGAGCATGTTGCTGACGACAAAATAAGAAGAAAAGTTTGTATAAAATAAATATATGTCCGAAAGTTATTCGTTTCTGAGATACAGAGTGTCAAAGTTTAATTCTTATTCTTGTTTTTTATTGATAAATTCCAAAATAATTGTGATATCGGAATAAGGTTCGAAATCGAAGGGTATTTTTCAATGACACTATAAAATTTTATGTTAGTTTGTCTCTTTCGTGGGGTTGGCGCCAACTACATGTCTTTTGAGTCTTTTGAAAAGTTATAACTTTTTTTTGCGTACCTGTATAACGTTTCATTGTTAAAAAATAGATTTCTAGAACACTTTTGTATGATGTTTGCATCTAGCAACTAGATGCGCCACTGCTCAGTGGAATGTGCTCAGATCAGAGCCTTTGACAGACGTGTGTGAAGACTGGTTCATACAGTATTCGGCTGATGGCAGCGGAGCTGTGAGCAAGTGTAGCCCATGTCATTTGTGCTCGTGTTTATTATATTATGACCATAATATAACATATGAAAAATATATTCTTGGTAGAGGTAGCTGCGAGCACCTGTTTTCGAGTTATTGGGATTCGAAATAATCGATGCATTCGAATTATCTCCATGTCGCTCGTAAGTCGCTTCTAGTGAACATCAGAAAAGATAGGCCACTGCATTTCTCTTCTTTCAGTCTATATTCTTCTTCATTCAACATTGGAATGTAGGCAAAATATCATTCTTACTTATTTGTACCTGCTTTTTTGAACTCCTCCAATAAGAATTCAACTTTGACATTCTGTATCTCAGAAACGGATAACTTTCGGACATATGTTTATACGAACTTTTCTTCCTATTTAGACGTAAGCAACATGCTTCCGAATTTTCTACACGTACCTACTCGAGGAACACCCTGTGCAAATCAACATGAACGTTTCTTTGAAATTATTAATATACCCAAGAAGTGGGACAAAACTTTTTTCTAAAAACGTTGACACACTGTATATCTCGGTGACCAAAAAAATATGAATATGTATACAAATGATTGTTTAGGTATACCTATATTGAAACCGTGACTCCTCTGACGTTGCATTGACGTATCTATGACGTCTAAAAATCACGTCGGTGTGCCGCACTAATTCGGTGAGCTTTTTCTTTCAGAAAATGTTTCAATTATTCGCTATTTAGATTTTTGTTGGGTGACAAAGATTGCATGAATATACATTATTCAACAAAGTGAAGCCAAATTCACTAACATTCTTTCCATTGCTATCAAACTATTCTTGGTTTGCTCACATTTCGCCAACACAAACTACATAATTCTTGATACAAATACGACTAACTGATTGCATTCTGATGGGGATGCGTACTAAAGGATAGCGCATGACATAGGAGGGATCCACCAAGCAGACTCAACAATGCATAATCAATATTATATATCATGTCATCAGATGCCAGTGGTGTTCATCACACCATGTTAAAGGAATCTTTTCAACGTATCATCACCAAATTTGAACGTCATTTTGACGTCATTATGACGTCAGTCGGACGTCACAGTTTAATGAGTGAATGACGTCAATACGACGTGAGTAATATGACGTCATTGGGTTGTGACTTATTCACGTCATTTATCACGTCATGCGACGTCAACTACTGACGTCACCTCGGTCATTCAACTGACGTACAAAAGAATTCACTTAGAAGTCATCTCGTTGCCTGGGAAGATGAGAATCATGTCATTCAATAACAATTGAATAGTAGATCTCTAAAACCTACCTGTACTACCCCTTGATCTGAGCCAAATTCAAGGTACCGTAAAACGGGGTTACTTTGCATCTCCAGGTAACTTGGCCATGAGTTCATGAAATCTGAAGAACACTTTTGTTTCTCAACTGTTAATACTAAATTGGTGTTATACTACGCCTAACGGATCTCCAGGATCCTCTGTTAGTCTGGTATCAGGTCTGGTCTGGTCAGATTTCAGATAGCACAAGAGGCTATAGAGCCCTAGGTGCCAAAAACCACCTGCCTATTTGGCGGGAGTTTTTGTGTACGTGCGACAGTTGGTTTCGTGAGTATCTTCTGAAATGATTCATTTCAATATCTTCATAGTAGTGACCTCAATTTTTTTATCGCTTGGAGCGCACGAAAGGAAATCCCTATAATGTTCATATAACATCGTGCGTTCCTTGGGAGGATAGGGACAGGAGGAAGGTATTGGAATTTTTTCTGAACTTCTGGAGATTATATGTTGTTGGGAATATTTCCTCAGGCAATGAATTCCAGACATCTTTCGAGGTTGACAACGAAAGGATGTGCTGACTGGGCTTGTCTAGTTCGTCTGACTGGTGTTGCTAGTGAATGAATGATAGCAGAGATTTCCGAAGAACATTTCCCGTAGAAGTATCTATAGAAAAGTGTAAGGTCATCGACCTTTCTACGGTGTTCCAATGATGTCAAAAAGTGAGTGAGTGTGGCGTCACCCACCAGGCGGATGGCTCTTCTCTGGATGGAATCTGAGGGTTGACAAAGTTCCACGATATATTTTTTGTAATTTCGGGGTTACTTTTCCATAAAATTATGTCATGATTTGCAAGTCCCGTAATATGTCAAGGAAGTATCAAAAGTACTAAGGAGTCTTTACTATGTGAATACAGTCCTGAAACATCAGAACAGACTGTTAATGGCATAAAAAAGACATATATTCATGTAACAGCGCGTCAAAAATATTCTTCATACCAAGGATACAACGCAGATCCTTATATGAAATGTTCATCAACGTCATACTGGTAAATATAGTGCACCAACTGAGTGAATGGATGAAAAGGAGCTTGTTGACATCATATTTGCCTCTGTGCTGAATATGAGTGCCCCTTCACTCCTCTAAATTTCACTAATTTTTATTTTATATTCTGTTCAATTTTCAATTCGAGAACTCGTTTTTATGAGGAATTGAATACTTTATGAGTTTTGTTGAAGATGGGGACTAGATATGAGGTTCATCACATGTAAAATAAATTAAAACACATTTTTATCAAAATCTAGGTATAATTATTCGCGAATACCCCGATATTTCTGGCAAAGTCACCACGTTTCCCACACAGCACGAAATATTCAACAAATATTGCCACAATATCACAATATTGCAGTTACATTCACAATATCTCAGATATATTGCGGAAATATCGTATTGGTATATTGCAATTCCAATATTTCGAAATATTGCTGCAATGACACTAATTTGTATTGTCGAATATGATTGCAAAAATGAAGTATTTCATGCTGTCTAAGTGTTCTTATAGTGATGAGGAATATCTGAACACAGATTTCTCATGATTCATGGAGACACTTTTTTATCTTGCCAGAGTGCTGTTATCTTTCATAGATACATATATGTTTCTGATTTATTTATATTCATGTTGTGTTTGTTAGGCTCATACAATTTTATGTTTTTTTGTGTATGTTGGTCTGAATACCATCGATGTTATACGTTTTTAATTTTCAGCGGATTTCAATCATATTTTCAAATGTTTGTATTGATTCCTTTCAGAAACTTGACTTGCAGCAAACATGTTAATTGTAAAGTTGTCAAATGAATCTATCTATCATAAATCTATCATGACCGGAATAATGGCAGCAAATGAAACAGTATGCCATGGATTTGACTAAGATCAAGGTAGATATTTGAGATCTACCATTTAATTTGAATCGGACGGCATAATCTTCATCTCGTTCTCAAATCGAAAAAGTAACCGCACAATTACCGCACAAGAATGTGCACTTTTTTATCATTGTCCCCCTGATACTGATTGGCATAGGTGCCGTTCGATGGAATATAATGTATTGTAACCTTACAATTTTCAAAATTATGATTTCTTGGAGCAGACAAAATTGATTACATGCAAACGGCAGCTGTTGGTCAGAGAAAACACTATGGGTTCGTTGAATAGAAAATATAGCATAACACAATTATCAAAAAAATTAAGGCGCCACTTAACTTTCGAATCATCACAACTATTGACCCTCGGATCACAAGTTAGCTATCTGGAAAGTTGAGGAACCAAACAGAGATAACTTACATATAGAATATCTGACTGCATATAAGTGATATTTGCAAATTCAGAAAATTAGTAAATGTTCGTAATACCACAAATGAAAGTCATTATAAACGTGACACATATTATATTATTCACATATTCACAACAACGTGATGGATGGAAATATTTGCAGGATGGCAATGAAATATAATGATCAATTGATACACATGTGATAGATGTAGAGATTATCAATGTGAATTTATATTATATCTTGATATGATAGATGTAGAGATTATCAATATGAATTTGTATTGTATCATAATATCATGTACTGATATACGATAGATGTAGATATCATCAATATAATTTTCTTTCAGTATTTGAGCATGTGATGGATGATATGATCAATATCAGATGATTTGAAAAAAAATGCATTTTTCAATGTAACCAAATCTCTAGATGTTTTCTAGTTTAAATGATACAATGAACTGGTGAAATAAAGTCTAGCTATCCGCAGGTGCTACCACATAGTACTATGTTTCGCTTACCTCTTACATAAGCATTTAAAGTTGCTTGGTATCTTACCAAACCATTTGGTCAATAAAAATCAAAAATCTACATACATTCAAAAATTACCACCCGTAATAATTATTTTCTATCACGCTGCGGGCTGACGAGGCTGACTAATTAGCAGCTGGAGTTGACGGCTTGAGCAGAACGAAAGGCAGCTGATGCTGACCGGTCGATTGAAGCTAGCAGGAACCAGACTTTGCGAGCTGGAACGGGACGACCAATGAGTTGCTGAGGCTGATGGGCGCAATAACCGAAGCTAGCAGCTGAGGTCGACGATGCAACTGACAACGAAAGACCTGATGACTCCGTTCGCAGTAACCACATGGCTGAACAGTGCAACATCGTTAACCGGAATAAAAAATGCGGGCTTGAATGCCCTCCCAAAAAAACCTGACTGAAAGAAATAAAAAAAATACCGGTTAGCCTGGAATCAAGTTCTAGTGAAGAAGAGTGGGAATGAACCTCAAAAGGACTCACCTTCTTTGTTTGAAGGGTAGAAACAGGATATCAAAAATTATCCAGGTCCACGTGGTCGATCCTGGATAGAGACTTTCGGCTTGCCGGGCACCAAATCAAACGGCTGGAGTTTCTGAATAGATCCTGGTGATAGCAGGAATGAGGTTTTGCTGTCCTTGGACGACGGGAATGAAAAATCCAGGATAAACTTGTTACGTCGCTGCTGATGCACAGGAAGAAAAAATGGCACCTAGCACATGTGACCTCTTCGAACACCAGAACCAAAGTGATCGTTATATTGTGCTCAAGCACCTCTTCATCTTTCCGGAAACGGATCTCTCGCCATCGTTCAATTAATTGTCTTGGAAGACAGAATGGAGAAGGAGTAGAAAATAGTAACTTTCGCAAATTCCTGTGATATCATTTATATCCTTCACCTGCACGATTCTGCACTACTCCAACCAAAGTCAACAACTTCTCAAAAATTCCAAAAATAAATATGGCAACCTTGATTTTGGCATTCTTGGTGCGAGCAAGGGGAGGAGTGATGACAATCTATAAGTGATGAATAGCCGGCACTATGCTTTTGGAAATAATGAGAAACCAAAAAATGAAAAGGAGCTTGTAAGAAGGGCGCAACGCAATGAGAGAGGTATTTGCCACTTGAGAAAAGACCTTTTACCAATTTCCAGAAGGTATCCTGCGAACCATCATCGTAGATTGAACTCTCGTTGAGTTGCGGTGAGTAGTATGTCATGTAAGAGGGTTGAATCCCTTACCTGTAAAGTCTCAGGAGAGAAAAAAATGGACTGGAGGCAAATTGAAGCACTTCTGAATTCGCGCCCACTGACTCCTTTTAGCAGCGATCCAAACGATTTCAGTGCGTTAACGCCAGGTCACTTTCTTACTATGGAACCATTGATGACTCCACCTGAACCTGACTTAAAATTCATTTCAATAAACCGCCTTTCACGCTGGCAACTTCTCACCCGCATGCACCAAGATTTTTGGACTCGGTGGTCTAATGAATATCTCAACACCTTACAACAAACAAAATGGCTCAATGGTCCCTCCGATCCCATAACGAAAGGATCGTTGGTAATTATCAAAACTGAAATTTCCCTTCTCTAAAGTGGAATTTGGGGCGTATCATTGAGACATTTCCTGGTCCAGACGGACATGTGAGAGTTGCTACTGTGAAAACGGCAAATGGCAACATTTTAAAGAGACCTGTTTCTAAACTGTGTCCTCTACCTCTGGAATCAAATCCAGATACATGAAATCATAAAATTCTTCGCATTTCAGGTGGGCGGTAATGTTCCGTCCATCTCCTTTGTTATGTACTTTTATGTAAACTTAAAATAATAATGAATTTCTATGCATTATCTGCTATCCGTGTTTGGCTCACTGTATATCTCAAAATTGAATTCGCGCATCAGGTCTTTGAGGTTTTACATGCAGCGCCTCCAAGTGGCCACCGCGGATAAAAGAATCAGAACTTTTCGTACATCGAATCCGACATTCAATTCGATCGCCTTGATAACGTAAACAATACAAATCCTCTATTTTGGAAAAATAATTCATTTTCTCATCACCAAATCGGCCGAATTAATTCCGAGATCGACCAAGAATTATTCTGACCAACAGTATTTTCGTATGTATGACTCTTAAACTTTTTTGGTTGTATCAGGTATGTTTAAGTGAATAATGTTGTAAAATCTCCAGGCATTTCCTTGATAAACTTTGATATTTATATTACATTGATTCCAAAAAAAATATTGAATCATGTTAAGTTCAAAATGAATTGTGAAAAATTTGAATGCTGTACGAATATTGCATGAAGCTATAATCTGTCTTTTGAAATTCATAAAAATATATTGTGAAAAGTTTAAATGCTGAAGCACCTATGCTTTTGGGAATATATCATTTGATCACGCCTGCTCTTGGACTAATAAAAAGGTTTCGCAGATATAATCTAGTTCTTGTATAAATCCTAATTGGCATGTTTATACTATGGACTTCTATCAAAGATTCTATTTATATAAACTGCTGATCAATCGAACCCCATCATAAACATTTTTGCTAGGAATTCAACATTAAATATTTTCGCGTAAATTCCACTTATTCGGATGCGGTTTTCATCATTCTGATGATTGATCCATTGGGTATATGATAGATAGACCGCTGATGGAAATGCATGGTAACCTCTAGCTATACACGATGACAAACAAACCTCTGCAAAATATTGAAAAATTCTCCATGCTCCCAATTTGATGGAAAATTTTCGAGATTTTTTTCAAGCATATTTTCATAATTCTCGAGCATATTCCTCGAAAGGGTTTCGCTATTTTTCTCTCATCTTCCCAGATTTCCGAGAAAAAGATTTTTTTCTCGAATAATGAGACAATTTGTACTACTGACCAAAAATATTATTATCTGTAGCTCAATTTTCACAGATTTTCTTTTGAATGAGTTATTGTGAACTTTATTGTATAAAATCTCATATTGTTTATATACAGAGTGTTTGACAACAATATTTGATAGATATTATTACAGGAAGACCGAGCACAACACATTGATCAACTTGTATAGTGTTCGAGATTGAATGACAGCAACATCTCTTGAAGTTGCAGAAAAAAAAACCGGAGAATGAATATACAGATTGATGGATATTTTATGCAATGGAACTTTGAGAGTTCAAAAATGTATGTGATATATCAATGAATTCTCACTCATCTCTCTTCTTACTCATCATTGGAATGTTTCACAATATTCTGCTTATATCGCTGAATAGGAATTCTGAAGAAGTCGACTTTGTTTACTCAAAAAGTGAAACAAGGCAAGAACTGAGATATATTAATTGAAAACGATGGAACAATAAGCACTGAAATGAAAAGAAATCATTGTTTCATATTTGGTATGTCCCCCTCGCTCCCTCAACACTTCTTCACATCTTCGCGGCATACTTTTTACTCGTCAATGGCAGTTTTCAGTTGATTGATATTTTCGATTGGATTCGATCTAAATCGCGTTTGTAGCCTCAAACGTGATCACACATCCCTGCCAAAAATACCTTATGAAGTCTCATTAAGAAATATAGATAAAATATGAGTATTAATAAGGATATATAACCGAGTTCTGTAGCGTATGAGTACATTATCTCTGGCACATGAACTTTCTAAAAGGTTTAATGATATTTCATGAGTATATGTGATTTATAAGCGTATACAAATATGGAGTATAAGAGTTTTTATCAGGCACAAGTGGTTTGAGGAGCCTATGACCACCAATAAGATATTCCACTTCCAATTGGAAAAGTATTCTATGCACATTCATGCGCCTTAGTATATATGAGAAATGTGTAGAAATTCACTAATAGAATTCTATTGGGTATCGTCAGGAAAAAAATATATCAGGATTTTAGAGTTTCACTAAGGAATTCCTTATCTAATTTAATGCGATTTCTATTAGCATTCATGTGACTCAGAATAACTGAGAATTTACGAGTTTCAATCAGACAATAAATGCCTAGTCTGAAATGTGTCCAATGAGTGTTTATAAGACAACTAGTTTCTAGGTTTATGAGCTCAAATATGAAAACACGGTTCTAAAATTATAGGTTTCTTATCAGCTTGAATCCGGTAAATAATTATTGAGTAATCATAAGTTTTTAAAAGACAATATAGATATAATCTTTAACGTATTCCATGGGTTTTTGTGAGGGTGAAAAGTGTTCGATAAATTATGATATTCAATAGGGAACTGCTGCCATGATTCTATCGGTTGCTGATGAGTTTGTATGTGGTATATGTGGTTTCAAGTATTCGAGATTTCTTATAAGCAATTACTGATCTATAATGAAACGTATCTTATTAGTCAAGCTGAGGTAAGATGTGTTCCAGAATTCATGAGTGTTGATAAGGATTCACCGTTATAACTGTATTCGTATGTTATGATGTTTCATGCGTTATTTCTGTCTAAGAATTCTGGACAATACATGCCTAATCTGAATGGTATCTAATAAGTTTGTATGAGATGTGTTAGTTCTGAGGATTTTTGGGGTTTGAAAAGACATTACTGATTGGAAACGGAATGTATCCTATGGGTCATGCTGAGGCTTGATGTGTATCAAAACTGATGGGTGTTGATAAGGGTATACCATTATGACTCCAATGGTATTTTGAGAGGTTTTATGCGGGATTGCTGTATAAGGAGCCAAGATTTTAGATTAGACAATACATGTCTGATTCGAAATGTATCTGATCATTTTTTATGAGATATGTATCTCATGAGGAAATGTTTGTTTAAGGATTCATGAGAGTTGATAGGGATTCACCGTTATGACTGTATCCATACGTTGAAATGAATGATGCGTTATTGGGATTCACGAGTTTTGATGAGACAATACATGTCTAATCTGTATGGTAACTAATTAGTTTCTATGAGATGTGTATGTTCTGAAGACTTTTGTAGTTTGAAAAGACAATACTGATTTGAAATGAAACGAATCCTATGGGTCAAGCTGAGGCTGTATGTGTTCCAGAATTCATAAGTGTTGATAAGGATATACAGTTATGACTTCAATGGTATGTTGAGAGGTTTCATGCAGAATTTTTGTATAAGGATTCACAAGTTTAGATAGGACAATACATGCCTAATCTAAATGGTATCTAATGAGTTTGAATGAGATGTGTATGTTTTCGAGGTTTGTAAAGACAATGCTGAAGCTGAGGATATATAATGTGTTATAGACTTCTTGAGGGTTGATGAGGATATATAGTTATGACTTCTAGTATATCGAGAGGCTTTTTCGCAGAGTTTTTTCATGATGATTCACGAGTTTGGATCAGACAGTTCATGTCCAATATAAAATGTTTCCTATAAGTTTGTGTGAGTTTTCAATAGTACAATATTTTCAAGTTCAAAATATATATTATTAGATCTTATGAGGATTAATGACAATGATTGACAGTGGTTATATGATGATAATAATAAAACAAGAGGTTTTATGCGGAATCTGTTTACTAGTTTCAATCAGACAATGCATGCTCAATCCAAAATGTATCAAATGAGTTTGTATGAGAAAATCAGTTCAAAGATTTGTAATTTCTAATGAGAACACGCACGGTTCTAATATTATAAGGTTACCAGCAGTTTTTATGAGAAATATAATTTTTGATAGCTCATAACTTCTTTTCTGCAAGACACCATTGCGTAGGTACAATTTTTGTGTTCATATAATATATCAGAGTCAGTGCTTGAACGCACGTCATTGTTGAAGGTGAACATTATATATACAGGGTGCCTGTAAAAGGTTGGGACAGGGCTCGGCTATGGACTCCTGGGATGAAAACAAGTTGATTTAGGCCAACTTACCTATATCCAAACTCGTCTCGTTAAATTGGTACAAGGCGTTGAAGTTTTTTCGGAAAAAATAATTTTGCTCACAAAAAGAGTAGGCTGAGATTGATTTTCATAATTTTTGGCATGGCATGTTCTGTGACTGTGAGTCACGTTTTGAGATGTTTTTGATCATCATCAGTGACCTGCAAGTATTTCGAACAACTATGTTGCCGTTCAAATTTGGTGACAACTTTTCAGAGGTCGGACTGAAAACTTCCAGTTTCTTTTCCAGAAAGATATTCCCTTCAGAAATATTTTTTGTATCTTGTTATTTTTTCAGTATCATTTGCGAATGAATAATTTCTGATCTGAGGCATCTTATGCATTTTTGAGAAAAATAATCTGGTTGGGACATGGCTTGACTGTAGACTCCTGGGATAAAAATAGGTTGATTTTAGCCAACTTACCTATATCCAAAATCGTTTCGTTGAGTTGGTACAAGGCGTTAAAGTGCTCACCTTGGGTCCTGTATATAGTTATCGCTAAATTTGTGACGTGAAAGTTCTTGTAATGCCAACGAGGACCAGCAACTTATCAGTTTATTTACAATAATGAATCATATTGTAGCCATGATCAATAAACAGTCCAACTAATTAGATTAATTTTCAAAAATGCACAGGATGCATCATATCAGAAATTATTTATTTGCAAATGAACCTCGAGTCAAAGATAAACACGATACAAAAAATATTTCTGAAGAAAATATTTTTCTGGAAAAAAATGGAAGTTTCCAGTCCGACCTCTGGAAAGTTATCACCAAATTTGTACGGCAACATGGTTGTTTGAAACACTTGCATGTCACTGATTATGATCAAGAACATCTCAAAACGTGACTTACAGTTGAGGAACATGCCATGCCAAAAATTATGGAAATTGATCTCAGCCTTCTCTTTTTATGAGCAAAATTATTTTTTTCCAAAAAAAATTCAACGCCTTGTACCAACTCAACGAGACGATTTTGGATATAGGTAAGTTGGCCTAAATCAACTTGTTTCTATCCCAGGAGTCCACAGCCGAGCCATGTCCGAACCTTTTACAGATACCCTGTATATTTTATTTGAAAATATAACTATATTGATTGTCACTTTCTCGGAAAAAAACTCATTGATTTCCTTTTTTTTTTCATATATTCAACACCCCCTGATTTCGTTACAAATAAGTTTCAGACCATCTTTTATCATCTTTTTTTTTTAATCACACGACCCTTTATATTGCCATATTTTCCGATTTATTGCAAAAACTTCAGCTCATCGAAACAGAATTGTTTTTATATTGGTACTGGTATTTCAACTTGAATACGCACACAATTCGAAGAGACGAAGAAGCCTGAGGGTTTTTGCCAAATGAATCCTCATTCGATCACATAAAAAGCATTCAATATACTTTATATCCTCATACATTCTCATAATTCCTATCAGCATTGCATCAAGAAACTATTATATATTTTCATGCCTACTAGAAACTGATAGATCCACATAAAAACCCGAACAACAAAGCCAAATTCATAACATAGGTAACTCATAAATCCACATAGATTCACATTTGAAAATTCACTTGGAGAGTCATTAAGTCTCCACATAGAGGGGAATACAAAATTCAAGTTGGTAACAAAACAGTAACTTTTTTGCGTTGGTACTTCTGAGACTGAGCTAGCCACTAGCCAGCCATATTTGTTTTAGTTTATGTTGCTCGCGAAGGAAGACAGGTATCTCTGTTTTGATTCGAGAGAATACCCATTATTCTGAAATTATTGTTGAGAATTAAGGTGTGAATTGCATATCATATCATGTGTAGTGTAGTGGATTCGATAGTGCTCCAATCTGAAATAACTTTTGGATAAATGTGAACATTACTCATGATTACCAACGGGATCTGTTTCTTTGTTCGCACCAAGAGGTTGAACATCCGCCATGATGCATAAACTTGTGAGTATTTTTTATCTCGAATATTGCATCACTTCATCCTCATTGCTAATTTGGATTAATGAGGATTCATGAGTTTGAAATAGACAATTCATTGCTGATATATATAGGGTTCTATAAGTTCCTGTAAGGTTCATATGTTTCAATGATTGAAGGTTAAAAATGACTGGCACAATTTTACACATAACTTTGTATCTTGTTAGTTGTTTGTATAAGGTTTCCAATCACGATACTCAATTATATTTCATTGCTCATTCACGAGCCTGAGAAGATATGATATATGTGTAGAAATCAAAGAATATAATCGTATATGATATCGTGTGGAAAGACAGGAAACAGTGAGAGCAGCATTTATTAGCTGTAATAAGGAACCCCGCATCTGATTCAATGCGTTTTTTATGAGCATTAATATGATTCAAAACGACTCCAAATTTACAAGTTTCAATGGTGAAATTCAGTGTTGATTACAATCGTATCTTGCAGGTTGTTATAAGCAAAATATCTTCCAGGAATTCATACCGTCTAATGAGGAACCACAGATCCGATTACATTGAATCCTCATTGAATTTATGTGGAATGAAATATTTGAAAACCAATGAGATTGTATAAGACATTACTATCCCAATATGCAATGAATTATATGAGTTTTCATAAGACAATTCATTTTCGAGAATTCACGGAACCAAATGGCATTGGTTTCTTGTGAGTTATTTTTTATTTTGAATTATTGAGGAATCAGAACTTCGATCAATACTGAGCTATCCTGGAAGATGTCATGAATGTTCTTATTTCAGTATATTTCAGGATTTCGATAGGTTCATATAATCGATGAGTCTTTGTATCCGTAATCAAATTAGGAACGCACGATGTTCTTTGAACATAATAGGGATTCCCTTTCGTGCGCTCCAAGCGATAATATATATATATATAGTAGAAGGCATGAATTTGAAAAATGTCTAGTTTTTCAGTAGATTTTTCATCGATGGGCCTTGTGAATATGTGGCAACATGCATTGTCCATATCACAAATTTTCATATTGACTTTACTGCTGACACAATGTTTTCTCATACACTAGTTTCAATTCCACCAACATTAAAGATCTACCAATATTCAGCAATATTTATTGTCTCTAAAAGATGTGGACCTCATGAGTAGCTGGCTATGAAAACAGAGCGAGTGTAGAATGTTTTTAAATCCTTGCCACCTCCCTGTCGAATTCACAAATTTTTCATACGATAGCGAATACTAATCCAGGATACAAAAATTAGAAATGCTTGTGATATAAAATAAGTTGGTTTCAAATTTTTGTGGTTCTGATATCCTGGATTATTATTCGCCGCTGTATGAAAAAATTGTAAACTCTACAGGTATGTGACAAATATTATAAAACATTCTGCACTCGCTTTTTTTTTCATATATTCAATAAATACTGCTGAATATTGGTGAATGTTTAATGTTGGTAAAAATTGAATCTAGTGTGTGACGAAACACTGTATCAGCAACAAGGCAAATATAAAAATTTATGATATGGACAATGTTGCCAGATATTTACAAGTTCAATCGATGAAAAGTCTACTGAGAAACTAGAATTTATCAGAATGTTGGGCTAAGACTAGAAATATCTCATAAGTTGTATATTTTTGAAAAAGCAAAAAGCAACAATGTTTCAAATGAGGAAAAATATACGTGATGTTCCATTTGAAAAAACATAACTTTGGATTGATTATATCTGAATAACAGCTTATTCTGAAATTCTGATTACGCCACTGGATTCTACGTGAAAAAATGTATGACAAACACTTTCGACTTTTTCGATGAATTGGAAGATGGTTGAGATACAAGAAGGGTCCCGAAATGCAGCATTTTCAATTTCGCCCTGTATCTCAAAAAGGTAGCGGGCTACAAAAACTTGGTTAAGGGTATCGTGAGTTTCACTGGAAAGAAGCCCACGTTTGCGAAAATGGAAAATCTCTATTTTAGAAAATAAATGAGATACCTATCCCGTTATGACATCGAAAATAGGACAGCCTGTACAGGGTATTCACGAATATTCAGAACCCCAACTCAACTTTTTTATGTATTGTCAATTCCATTTATCCAAGAAACTTTCTTCAATACTCTTTCTTTAAATTTTCAAATTTTATATATGCCAATGAAAAAACTGACTATTTTTTTTAAAGTTCAACTGTTTTTCTGTTGGTTTATACAGAAAAAATATGAGAGATCGTTCTCGGAAACAAAATCGAATGATACATGAAAAAATAAGCAGGGGTTCAGTACAAAATACTGAAGAACTGTCAATAGTAACTCTTTATGAATAGATATGTTGTACTCATTTCAAACTAATCAATGCCACGCTGTTTCAATCAAGACTTCCAATTAGGAACTGTTGATAAGTGTATATGCACAACAGAGTTATACATCAGGAATTGATCATGAATATACCTGCAGAACGCATTTCAAACTCATAAATGCCACTGTAGTACAATGAGAAACTCTGATCAGGAACTGATTATGAAAGTATCTGCAATAAACATTTCAAACTCATAAATGCCACTGCATTCCGATAAGGAGTTCTGATCAGGAACTGATTATAAATCTATCTGCAAATCAGAGTTCATATGGAATTGCTATGATGAACCCATTATGAATGCATGTATCTACAATACACATTTTGAACTCATAAATACCACGGTATTTTAGTGATAAATTCCGATTAGTGACTGATTATGAAATGTATCTGCAAAACAGAATTCATACTCGTAGATTTCATATGACTGTGCTATAATGAGCTATCTATGGATGTATCTGCAATACACACTTTGAACTCATAAATGCCAAGGTATTTGAAAAAAATCCCGATTAGGGACTGATTATAATTAATGTATCTGCAAAACAGCGTTTATTGTCATACACTTCGAAAGAAATTGCTATTAGGAACTGATTATAAATGTATCTGTGAAACACAGATTATACTCATAGAGTACGTGAGAAACTGCCAATAGAAACTCATTATGATTGTTCTTGTGAAACACATTTCAAACTGATAAATGCCACGGTAATTCAATGAGAAATTCCAATTAGGAACTGATGATAAGTGTATCTGCAAAACAGAGTTATACTCTAAGTGTTCCTGAGGAATTGCTATTAGGTATCGATTATGAATGTATCAGCAGGATACATTTCAAACTCATAAATGCCACTGTGCCCCAATAAGGAATTCCGATTAGGAATTGATTATGGATGTTTCTGCAAGACAGAGTTTATACTAATAGAGTTCATACGGAATTGATATAAGAAACTCATTCTGAATGTATCTGCAATACACATTTCAAACTCATAAATGCCACGGTATTTCAATAAGAAATTATAATAAGGAACTGATTGTGAATGTATCTGCAAAACAGTTTATACTCAAAAATTCCCATTATAAATGTATCTGCAATACACATTTTCAACTCATGAATGCAACGGTATTTCAATGAGAAATTCCAATCAGGAACTGATTATACATGTATCAGCAGAACAGAGTGCATACTCAAAGACTTCGAAAAGAATTGCTATTAAGAACTGATTATAAATGTATATGTGAAACACAGCTGATACTCATTGAGTACATGAAGAACTGTCAATAGAAACCCATCATGAATGTACCTGTCAAACACATTTCGAACTGATAAATGCTACGGTGTTCCAATGGGGAATTCCAATTAGGAACTGATGATGATTGCTATAAGGGGCTCATTATGAATGTTTCTGCAATACACATTTCAAACTCATAAATACCACGTTAATTCAATAAGAAATTGCAATTTGGGACTGATTTCAAATGTATCTGCAAAACAGAGTTCATACTCATAGAGTTGCTATTAGAAACTCATCATGAATGTATATGCAGAACACATTACATTCTCATGAATGCCACAGTGTTTCAATGAGGAATTGCCATCAGAATCTGATTATAAATGTATCTGTAAAACATAGTTCATACTCAAAGACTTCGTTGGAAATTACTATTAGGAACCGGTCATGAATGTACATGCAGAACACATTTCAAAATCATGAATTACGATGTTTTAATAAGGAATTGCCATTTAGAACCGATTATGAATGTATCTGTGAATTACAGTTCAAACTCATCGACTCCATTGAGGATTGCCATTAGGAACTGATTATAAATGTAACTGCAGAATACATTTCGAGCTTATAAATTACTGTTTCACTATCCAACTTGACTCTGATATATTCTCATATGTAAATAACCAGGAATTACTAGTAGGAACTGATTATGAATATATCTGCGAAAAACAGTTCATACTTATAAGGAAAAGGGAGAGAATCGCCATTAGAAACTGATTATATATGTATCTGCAAAACACATAGGATTATACGGAATTACTGTTTCACTATCCAACTTCATTCTCATTAATTCTCATATATATTTTTTTATAAGTTTCTATGAGACATTTTTGGCAGGGATGTTCAATCGGATTACGATCGGGTGACTTGGGTGGCCATTCCATACGATTTATGTTGGGTCTTTGCAATAACTGGTTGATGATTCGTGTTCGACGTGGTCTCGCATTGTCATATACGCTAAGCCTTAAAGAAAAATAATATGAAGATGCATTCATTATATTGATATTTTATTATAACATGATCCGATTCTATTCTAAATTTTTTTTTATCGATTGGAGCGCACGAAAGGGAATCCCTATAATGTTCGAAGAACATCGTGCGTTCCTAGGAAGGATAGGGACAGGAGGTAGGTATTGGAATTTTTTTTGAATTTTTGGAGATTATATCATGTTGTTGGGAATACTTCCACAGGCAATGAATTCCAGAGCCTAGCCGTTCTATGGATGAAGGAGTCTTGATAAAGTGCTGTTCGACATCTTTCGAGGTTGACGACGAAAGGATGTGCTGACTGGGCTTGTCTAGTTCGTCTGATTGGTATTGCTAGTGAAGGGATGATTGCAGAGATTTCCGAAGAACATTTTCCGTGGAAGTATCGATAGAAAAGTGAAAGGTCGCCGACCTTTCTACGGTGTTCCAATGATGTCGAAGAGTGAGTGAGTGTGGCGTCACCCACCAGGCGAATGGCTCTTCTCTGGATGGAATTTGAGAGCATCAGCGTATGTTTTGGTGCTGAACCCCATATGTGGGAACAGTATTCTAGAACAGGCCGTATCTGCGCTTTGTAGATCATGAGAAGCTGTTGAGGTGTAAAGTAGCTTTTCGCACGGAACAAGAATCCGAGTTTTTGTGAAGCAGCTTTTGCGATGGATCTGACATGATTATCCCATGAAAGAGTGTTGCTGATGGAAATACCGAGCATAGATATGATGGGCTTGGTGGGGATGGTGGAGCCAGACATCACAATATCAGGCATACTGATTTCCGCCTTTCTAGAGAAAATGCAGACTTGAGTTTTGGTGGCGTTGAATTCAACTAGGTTGTTCGTTCCCCAGGCTGTGATTTCAGCAAGATCTTCATTGACAGCATTGACCTGCCTGCGCCGTGAGTTCTCAGTTTCCTGGGAAGAAATGGGAATTCTGGAAGAGAAAGCAGTATGGAGGGTACTATCATCTGCAAAGCTGTGGATGGGGCAAGTTGTTACTCCCAACAGATCATTGATATGAAGCAGGAATAATGTTGGTGCCAAAATTGATCCTTGTGGAACGCCGGACTTGATGCCAATGGTGTAAGACGATACACCGTCCACCACCACGTGAAGCGATCTGCCTGAAAGAAAACTCGATAAGAGATGGCATAGCTGAGGTGGTAAGCCGTATGATGGTAGTTTGTGGAGGAGTCCTTCGTGCCAAACACGGTCGAATGCTTTCGATATGTATAACGCGACAGCTAGAGATTCCCCGTGTGTTTCTATTGAAGATTGCCATAAATGGGTGACGTAGGCAAGTAGATCTCCAGTAGATCTTCGGTGGCGAAAGCCGTATTGTCTATCATTGATGATTCCTGAGCTCTCCAGATATTTGATAAGTTCATTCTCCATCACTTTGGAGATTACTGATAACAGGGCAATGGGCCTGTAGTTGTTGGGCAGGTTCTTGTTCCCTTTTTTGGGGATTGGTTGGACTCTAGCTGTCTTCCAGCATGATGGAAAAATACCCGACCTGTACGAGATGGTAAACAACTCGCAGAGAATCGGTGTTAATTCTGGTGCACATTTTTTGAGGATAATGGGTGAAATTCCATCAGGACCGTTAGCCTTATTCGTTTTGAGACCAAGCAAAATTCGTCTGATAGTGCGTTGACGGAAGACGATTTCGGGCATTCGACTCTCAACGGGTGGAATGTCTGGCAGCAGTTTTCCTTGGGAATCTAAAGTAGAGTTTGCTGCGAACATCTCTGCAAAAATATTCGCTTTCTCCTGCGATGTTGTTGCTTATGTGCCGTCGGATTTGGACAGTGGTGGAAATGAACTATTAGTGAAATTTCTTTCGATCGCTTTAGCAAGGGACCAAAACGAACGGGAGCCATTGGGGCAATCTATGAGTTTCGATCTTATCTTGGCATTGCATGTTTCTTTCGAAGCATCTATTGTTTGGCTGCAGTTATTCCTGGCATCAACGTATTCTGCTCTAGTCGCGAGGTTAGGGTTTTTGCGCCAGCGATGGTAGAAATTGATATAGAGGGGTTTTCGGGGTCGGAGTTTATGATCCTTTCGTCAGAATCAGGAAATTCCAGATGGTGGCTTCGATATGTCAGAAGAGTTCTGTAATAAAATTATGGTCCGATTTTATACAGGATTGGTATCTGAGGGTTATCAAAGTCGGAGATTTTGACTCTCTCGTCAAAATTGGTAAATTCAGAATGACAGATCCAATATGGCGAACGATTTGTTATAATGATTCGATTCTATTCAAAATCGGAATCTGGAGTGGTTTGGATTCGGAGATTATGGTTCTCTCGTCAAAATTCGTACATTCAGGATAGGGAATCTAATAAACAGCGAACGAGTTTTGTAATTATGGTCCGATTCCATCCAAAATTTGTATCAGATGGTTTTCGAGGTTCTGATAAAATCAGAATATTCAAGTTGACGGATTCAATGTGGCGAACGAGTTCTGTCATTTTGAATCAATTCAATTCCATCAAAATTGGGAAATTCGAGATAACTCATCTGAAATTAATTTATTTATTTATTTATTTATTTATTTATGAGTGATATGGTGGACAAGTTTCGTATTCATATGATCAATTGTATTCAAGATTGGTATCTGGACATTTTCGGACTTGGAGACTAGAATCATTCTTCAAACAAAATTCAGAAATTGAAGATGAAAGATCCGATGTGGTGAACGAATTCAATGATTCTCATTCTTCTGGGGGTGTTGGGGTAGAATTTATGATTATTTCATCAGAATTTGGAAATTCAGAGCAAATGGCGATCGAGTGTAATTATGATCCGATTCTATTCAAAATTGGTAAGAGGATGTTTTTCGAAATCGGAGATTATAATCCTTCTCTCGATATTAGGAAGTTCAAGATGGTGGATTAAATATGGCGGACGCGTTCAGTAATTATAGTCTGATTTTAATCCAAATTGATATCTGGAGGTTTCCAGAGACGGAGTTTATGAATCTTTCGTCATAATCAGGTAATTCGAAATAACAAATTCAATATGGCGGACGAGTTTTGTAATCATAATCCGATGCGATTCAAAATTGATATCTTGGTGTTTTCGGGGTCGAAGATTAGGATTTGTTTATGAAAAATTGGAAATTAAAGATGGCACATACGATATGGCAAACGAAGTTATTAATTGTTCTTATTTATTATATTTCGATTCTATACAAAAAAGGCTCATGGGGGTTTTTGGCGTTCAAGTTGGGACAGACAGACAGTTAGAATGAGGTTTCAAAAAATGATTTTCCTAATAATGATCCGATTCTATTCGATATCGGCATCTGGAGATTTCTGGGGTCCAAGATTATGATTATTTTAAGAAAATTTTGAAATTTTAGATGATAATATGTCCAATATGGTGGACGAGTTTTGTAATTTTATGTTCCTATTTCATTGAAAATTGGTTTCTGAGGGTTTTTGGAAACGGAGATTATGATTTTTTCATCAAAATTGATAAATTCGGGATAGAAATTCAAGATGGCGGATACAATATGTCGAACGAATTTTGTAATTATGATCCGTTCCATTCAAGATTGATATCTAGGGGTTTCTGGAGTTTGAGATCATGATTCTTTCATCAAGTTTGGGATAATTCAAGATGACGAATCCAATAAAGCGGGCGAGTTTTGTTATTATGATCCGATCCTATTCAAAATTGGTTTCTAGGGGTTCTCAGGGTCGGAGATTTTTTTGTCGAAATTGGGAAATTCAAAATGATGGATCCAATACGGAAAACGATGACCTTTGTTATAAACAGAAGAAAAGCTGGAGGAACACGATTTCATAGATAGCCAAACTAAAAGGGAGTAGTACATAAATAGTAGTTTGAAAAAATAAAAAGAAGAAAGGTAGAAAATGAACTAATGAAAGTGTGTTAATAAATGTCTAACTGATAAATATTTTCAAGAAATATTATATACAGGGTGATTTATAAGGAGAGGTGAATTGATGAAACATAATATATTTTGATTATGTCGAAGAACCTTCAACCATGAATTTTTTTTATATCACTTCAGTGATCCATACCCAATACCCTGTATAGCAAAACATTTGTCGAATCAGCTATAGTTACAAATAAATTATAGAGTAAATCAAATGAGGAATGGGTCAACCAAGCCTATTTTGAAGTGGTTCTCATCATGCAGCTCGACAATTTCTAATTCCGTATTTTGTTTCAGGGTTCACGTTGCAATGTTATTCATGTGTCGGCCGAGGTAATAAACACCCCTGTGTGAATAATGTGACACCAGATAATACCGGAGTTGGGAACTGTGGGAACGAAACCGATTTGTGTTATGCTGTTAGTACGACATGTGAGTAATCAGTTCTCAGTACCAAGTATTCGCTATTGTGGATACAGTCACATTTAGATAACATGTCCCATATAGCACTCGACGTCCTGGGGACATCCAGTTTAGGTCCCATTTAGGTCTGAACGTCCGGGAACTTTTCAAGACGTACTGAAAACGTCTATTCCTGGACGAACTGGGTACGCACGATTCCGATGTACTGGGTACATCCAACTCTGGACGATATCGACTTTTTGTTTACGGGATTGAAAGAATTGTTAAATGATAATCGAAATAATTGCATATATAATTCCTATCCTCGATCTCTGAAATCTATTCATATAGGTACCTTGCAAACATAAACATAATACAATGCTCACAATAAATTCATTATTTACTGGCCCCTTCAGATCACAAAACATCTATTCAGGTATTCTCTGCCGTGATTATCTGTTCTATAAAAGTATCGATGTGATGAATCAATCGGCATTCGCACATTATATTGCTAGTTGTATACTGTCAATCAACAAGTATTCTTCAGAGTAATAGGTTGGACATCTGCCTGGTGATCTAAAGGTCGTGGGATCGATCCCTGGTGGAAACCCTAACAACACAGGCATGTCCTAGGTACGTCCCTTTTTTGTCCCGCGGTATAAGGACATGATTGGGACATCCAGGGAATGTCCTGCAGTGGTTGTCCAGTAAACATCCCGCCCGGTACATCCCTAGGTTATCCTATTCGTGTCCCTGGAGTATCTGATATCCATTCACATCAGAGTCATTGAATTTCATCAAACTATTGAGTTGAATTTCTTGGAAAATGTTTGTTTCTCTTCCAGAAAATGATTGTAATGAAAATAAAGAATAAAGTCTCAGAATTTCTTATGAAATTACCATTTTTCGCAGACAGAAATCGTACATGCATAATGCCCCTCATTTTTAAACACCCAAGAATGATTATAATTATACCCAATTCCTAATGAAGTTGTATTTATTCAGGTTTCTGTAGTTGAGTCCTGTTTATAAATCTGTTTAGTACATAAATCTTCAGGAGGCATGATAGCCAATGAAGCAAGGTGCGTGCATGATAAGCCAAAGGTCCCGGATTCAATCCCTACTCGACCTGCAACTTTTTCTCTTTTGTCGAAAGGATGTCCCTGGGATACTCCGCGTACTTGGTACATCCCAGGGACGTACCAAAAGGACATCCCTTGGATGCCTTTTTTAGCGGCCAGCGGATGTCCCAGGGACATCCCTAGTATGTACGTTGTCCCGACAAAGGACATCCCTGGGTACTGGTGTTGTTAGGGATCGTTTTTTTTTTTTATTTTTTTCATTCAAAATAAGAATTTCTACTTTATCTAAATCTCTTTTCTGACTATCTGAGTGAAAAGAGGCGGATCTTCAATGATTCATGTATCCATGGTCCTGAATGGACGTACTGAGGATGTACAAACGCGCGGAATCTGGACGTCCCTAGTACGTACCTGAACGTCGACCGTACCAAATCTGGACGTCCCCAGTACGTACGAAACGTCTTGGCCGGACGTTCTCAGGACGTTTCGAGGACGTACTCATGCTATATGGGATGTAGGCCATAATATATCGAAGACTGGAACCTTTGGCACGATAGTCACATCAAATTGTTTCACCACCAACCAAACCGCTAGCGAATTTATTCCAGTCGAGAACTCCACTCTGTATACCTCCTACTGGGCGAATAATATGAAAATGTCCACGAAGTATAAATGTGAAGCATCCATCTTTGAGAACAATCTATTTATTCTGCGCTAAGCATGACAATAAACGTGAAACAAAGGTTAATAAGCAATGGACTGGACACACCAACAACCAATATCACTTATACGTGTCTCGCTGGTTGCATGCAGTTGCATGTATTATGTTCTCAATTTCCATTCCTCTCGAATTATTTTGTAGGTTAGCAGGAATAGCAGGTATGTTAATGTAATTTTTGGAGTTCGTAGAGCATAGTATGTAACGCGTTCATAAACTCTTCTAGACACTCGTTTATTAAATACTCGCTCCGCTCGTGCATAAAATACTCGTTACTAAAAGGCCGTGTATAACACTTGTTACATAATATACTATTGTGTCGTCAATTTGACATTTTTAAAAACGGTCACATTAACGACGCTCTCTTCAAATCGAAACTGATATGGTTCAGGTTCACCTTCAACAAAAGTGTGAACAGAAATAGGAGGAAAATGTGATTGTTCCATTTCGTTCAATTACTCCAGAATGTATTTTTCAAGGCGCTGATAATGCACCTGAAGCGTTAAACTTATGTCACTCATTGAAAACAAGGATTACACAGAACTATTCGCCATTTTGGATCGGAAGTGCTTGAATTGCATTGTGCTGTAATTTTTTTATTTTTCGTTCAGTGTTTGATACAATTATAAATTGAAAGTTTTGCAACTGTGGTTATCATCGAGCTCAGTTCCAGAGTCCATAATGAAACTGACGTCACCATTTATTTGACGTATCGCCAAATGGCGGCCATGGCGGTACGTTTGAAATAAGCTCAAATTCAATGATTTTGAACAAAGCATAGACTGATTATATACATAAAAAAGCGTGAGAAGTGCCGCGGAAATTAATTTCGGTCCTCAAGACAATGCCAATAACTCGTTATCAGTCCAATCGCCCATTCCCAGCTAGCATTCACACGTCAATTTCACGTCATATACGCGTCACCAATTACGTCAAGATGACCAAATTATCGACGTGAAAGAGACGTAAATGTGACGTCAATATGTCACATCGAAACGACGTCATTTAGCGACGTCGTTACAACGTCATTTAGCGACGTCGTCTACACGTCGATTAGTTACCAAGCATCAGGTCCAGGTTTCGACATCACAAAGAAACTGTGAAACTCGAAATCACTTTCTCATGATCCTATTCCTTGATGGTTGGCAAAACAGTTCAAATGATCTAGTTACAATAGTTGTGGATATTCTTTATTTGTTTACATAATTATACATAGGTATTCTTCATCTGAATAAAACTAATAAGCATAAAATCCACTATATTCCATAGTATATAGACATAAACGAAGATGTCAAGTTTCAAAGGAAACTCAACCTAATAACCTCAAATTATTCTTGTACCTACGATTTAAGGTATTTATAGATTACCTTCTTCGAATAACGACCTCACTACATCAAACAACTTCCAACTTTCATTTGTAGATTTCGCTTACTTAATTATTGACCTGTTGAAAAAGTCTTGCTGTTTGAAAGACGGCCACTACACTTCGCAACCTTAGGAGGCGTCATGGCGTCAACTATACTTCTACTGAACGGGAGCAATGCCTTTCCTCGGAATATTGTATTGCCACAAACATTTCCACTGCCTGGAATTTATAAAATAACCAGCGAACTGCAATATATTGCTGAACCCCACTTTTCGATAGTATCCTTTTTTTCCATGACCCGAAATCACGAATCCGCCATTACAAAATTCGATGAACTTGATCACGCATGCGCATGATTACGACATGCGACAAACTGTGCTACGATCGACGATGGCCGATAGGGGTAGCGGCGACTAGAGTCTCGAGATCATACCCGTGTGTTCACCGAACACGACCGATCGTTACCTAAGCGGTGGGGAGACGTAAACAGGCAGCTTCTCTCGTTAGTCTCGTTATGAATATTGGCGCGTGCCAGAATTATTTTGGAATTATTTGTCAATCTAATGGAAACATTCCTGTATTTTACGTAATTGTTGAGTTATTAGGATTCTGAAATTTACAAGAGCCATAGGTGTAGAATATAGATATAGGTACCTACCAAAAATAAACTCTTTGACCAAGTGGGGACATCTTCAGTGATATATACACTGCTCATTGATTGTATCTTTCTTGCTGGTGTGAATAGAATACTTACGTAAGATACGGGGGTGCTATCATGTAAATTGAAACAAAATTTGAATTTTCAGAACTGAACATTTCTCAGGAACAATATGAATAGTCAGTGAATTGGACGTCCTGATTTCGAATCCGAAGTGATTTTCAACCTATCTTGCCTCCTCTAATATCATTTTCCGGAAATGTTGGTGGGTCCATGACCCGAGCAGTGTATTTCACTGAAGATTACCTCACTTTGGTCATAGTTGAATATATATCTATCGCTCCTGAAAATTGAACAGTTACGTTAGATATACGGTTGATTCCATTAGAAGTGACATGCACACTGCACACTGTTTATATTTTTAGATACATCCAGTGGGATTGAATTTTATTTTATGTTGAATATTAGAGTGTGTTTTTTATGTGAAATATTTGTTTTGTTTTTTTTTGAAATATATATATTTTTTCAGTAGGCATACTAGTACTTCTTTTATATAATTCTGAAATCTGATCCACCCTGTATTTGTTTCAATTAAATGGCATCAGTAGATAGTAAATAGAATGTTAGGATAGGGACACATGTAAGCCATTTTGACAAATCAATATAGGTATTGTATAGTTTCGATACAAAAAAAACTCGATTTTTCACATTCTACGTATAGGTATACCTTGAGCTTGATCAACGAAATCATAGCTCAATTAGGAGAATCGAAAAATGAATTAAAATATAAGGTGTTCCATCCATTTTGAATAACAAAGCTGCTACTACTATACTACTACTACTAACTACTAATAATAATTTCTAGTGAAGCAGATGAACATATCGATAATAATTTGAATAAAACGACCGTCCTCGCCAACAAAACATAAGCACATAATATGTACATATAGTTTCATGATTTTCGATGAGTGGTTCGCTATTTACATGTAGGACTCGTCGTGACATAGCGAATTATTGCAAATCAAATCATCGCTTTCATTATCTGATAGGTCGCAGTAGATCACTTGATGCCTATCAAATGTTTTTTATTTATTCGAAAAAAAAATTAAATGTGATCAAGAAAACTGTTGGTGGCCCACCCCGTACTACAAAAACAGAGACAGCATGAGAGAAGCTGCCTGCCTACTCATTGTATCATGGCTACCTGCTTACGTCTCGGTCTCCCCCAATGAACTGAATGTAAACAACTAACGATCGGGCGTGTTCGGTGAACACACGGGTATGATCTCGAGACTCTTGTGTAGCGGTGGCACTGTGCGAAACGATCGAAGACACACGAAGCCACGGAGCACCAATCATAAGCATCTGTATGTCTTGACGTGGTGCGCCAATATAAAATATGAAGGCACCTGGTAGATATGACCGTATTTGTATACAAATAATAAATTCTTGAATCTTTCGTATCTATTTCCAAGTTATCTCTATCAGGGTGTTTTTTATTAATATTTGTTCGACATATTTCACCACTTAGTTTTATCCATGTCGGGTATACGTGAATCCTCTACTGAGGTAGGTACCTATTTCATTTTGATAAGCGTTTAATCATGAGTCCTGGATATGCAGTTCATGGAGTAATTTATTCGAAATAAAACAATATGATTTGTGCAGATGTTACGTCTAAATGACGTCAAATATGACGTCTATCAGATACGTTTTTGGAACACGTCAAAATGACGTCAATTATTGGTCGAATCTTGACGACGACCAATTGCCACCTATAATCTAGAGTCCCTGTATATACCTTAGACAAGAGTCCGGACACAGCTATACTTCTGTCCTTTTCTGTTTTCTAAAAATGCATTGATGATTGAATAAAGGAATAAGACATATATATCCAGCTCTGTCTTTTCAATTCCCCTAGTATCAATGATTGTCAGAAACAATTTTGAAGGTTAGATTATTTGTCAAACCGTTCATAGCCGTAGGTAGAAGTGGGAAATAGGGCTATCTTAACTAGAATAACTATTAGATTTTCAAATAATAAACAACAGGGTGTTCAAATTTCGAATCGATGATTTTCATAATCAATTTCTGGGTGGCTATTACAAATTTTTGTCATCAGAGATTTCTTCACTTCATGAGAAATAAAGAAGATAATTCAAGTTTTCTACGTGGTATCACATATAGCCAAGAAAATATAGTTGTTTTCTGTTGGGATATGAAAAAATAGAAAGGGACAATGAGATGTCAAAGATCCAATTGATAAACTATTATACACACCTAATAACTATACTTATATTAAACTCATGGTACATATATTATATAGTAGATATAATGGAAATCATAATTGCAAGATTCTTAAGATCATTATCTAGGTACCTATATCATCTAGGATTCTTCCGATGGTGACAAGGTTCCTATACGTACATCTGAATTAAAAACACCGTGGACTGATGACATAGCACATTGCAATTTCTCTAAATCTGCTAGTTTTGATTCCAAACTTTCAATTTCTTTCAGTATCATCCCATTATTATATTCTTTTTCTGAGATCGTATCATTCAGTAATTCCCAATACGATGACGACGGAACTCTTTTGAACGTCTCTATTTTATAAATTGACGGCACAGCAGACTTATCAGCTTGAAAGAATGTTCATCAAAATGGGACCAGAATTCCTCATTTTTGTACTGTTCTTGCAAGTAAATTTGAATATTTACCTCACATATTGCGGATTTCTTGAAATTAATTTTCCATTCTGGTCGATTCATCACATTCTCCAAGACATTATCTTCAAAGGATAATTCGGAAAATTGAATAACTTGAATCCCTTTTCTAATGAATTATCGCAATAATGTAGGCATAATTTGAAATGCTAAATTTTGGCGGTCGTAAAATTTCAAAGTGACAGTGACAGAAATTCGAAATAAAATTTTAAAAAGCGGGCGGGACGACTATGGTGTTTCGTCACATTGTCAGGTGGGCAAACCAACTGAAAGAAAATATGAAAACCCCCAACGGCTGTCAGTTCTGTGTCCGGGCTCTTGTCTAAGGTATATACAGGGACTCTACTATTATCCATGTCGATTCGACGAGAATTGACGTCACCATGCTGGCTGGGTTATCACATCCAGTTCAACCGGAAGCAACCTCAACTTTTGATTTTTAAATATGTTTTTCTGTATATTTTGAAATTTTGGACAGAAAAAATGTCCCATTTGAAAATCAAAAGATAGGGATACTTCCGGTTGAACTGGAAGAGATAAATTTTTTTTTCACAATTAATGGGCAATTTGATTGGATTGCTACCCCTTAAAATCCGTTCTCGAATGATTGTGCAAGTGTTTGGAGTGCTATACAGCGTTGAGTTTGAGAGGGGACTCATACTGAGCCATGGCCTCCTTACCATGCCAAGTTTCGACTCATGAGGCATTTATTTTTATTTTTCATTCCTCAAATCTTATTCTCCCTTCATTTTTCTCCATGTATTCCTAATATTCGACAGATTCAAGTAATTCAATATTCCGTAGTTCCAACAAAAAAAGTAATTGTTTTCTTTCAGATATTTTAACGATGATTTTCCCATTTCTAAAAAAAACTATACTCAACCATCAAGAGGCTATTGGCAAGATAGGGAACAGTGATTGAAGATTCTATATCAAAATAGTATTAATATATTGTTTCAATAGTCTCCTGAAGATGCTAACATAATAAACTAAACACGTGTTGAGGCGTTTGAAAATCTGCTTGATTATAGTGGTGAAAACAGGGTAATAGTGGATTATCTAACCAAAGGTTCCTGTCTCCGATAAAAACATGATTATGACGCATATACAGGGTGTCCCAAAATTGCTGGGACACAGAGCTACCACGTGTAGAGAAGGTCAAAATAAATTGATTGGACCTAATTTATTTATGTGCCAAAATGTACCGTTTGTCCGTGAGAAGGGTTCAAAGTTCACTTGAAAAAACACATTTTTGTACGCTGTTCAGGAAAAAGTGGAACGAATTTGATGAAATTTGGCAATAGTGTATTTCAGAGGATTACTTTCCTTTTGGTAGTCTGAGAAACCTAAAAGAAATTGTAGAAGGGTTGAAACCACCCTCACCCCCTGACGTTTTCTTCAGAACTTTTTTAAGGGTCATGATACGGTTCTGAAATTTTTTGAGCTCGAAGACTCATCAATTACTTTCATTTTATCACTCTTGTGAAAATGTCGTATACCAAATAGTTTCGAAGAAAAAAAATGTTCTCTCAAATAATGCTACCAGATATTCCTATAGTACAAGTTTAATTAAATTGTGATATAAAACTTAGTTGGCAGTGGAAACGAAGGCAAGTCGTGATTTCGACAGGAAACAAATTTATTGTCATTCAAGTTTGATGTTGACGTTGTCTGTAAATGTTTCAATAAATTCTTCAATTTTGTTATTACCGCGGGTACCATTAGTATAGGAATATCTGGTAGCATTATTTGAGAGAACATTTTTTTTCTTCGAAACTATTTGGTATACGAAATTTTTACAAGAGTGATAAAATGAAGGTAATTGATGAGTCTTCAAGCTCAAAAAATTTCAGAACCGTATCATGACCCTTAAAAAAGTTCTGAAGAAAACGTCAGGGGGTGAGGGTGGTTTCAACCCTTCTACAATTTCTTCTAGGTTTCTTAGATTACCAAAAGGAAAGTAATCCTCTGAAATACACTATTGCCAAATTTCATCAAATTCGTTCCACTTATACCTGAACAGCGTACAAAAATGTGTTTTTTTAAGTGAACTTTGAACCCTTCTCACGGACAAACGGTACATTTTGGCACATAAATAAATTGGGTCCAATCAACTTATTTTGACCTCCTCTACACGTGGTAGCTCTGTGTCCCAGCAATTTTGGGACACCCTGTATAAGTGATCAAGTCTCAATGTCTAATATTCAAGAACTGATAAAACTCGATGGGGTTGAACGTTATTATAGTTATTTTTTTCACCACTCTTATTGTCCTCAACTTTGCTTTTATCATTCACCTAGGTACTTCTTTTTCAGTCGTACACTCACTGGGGTATGTCAATGCCAAAGTTTTTTCTCATTTCACCATATAAGTTAATACATTTTTCTATATAAGATATATTCTTAAATATTGTTGAACATACTTTTGTGTTGTGACACTGTATGTACTCATAATCACCTTTGCCAATATTACCATGTAATAATATCACATTACATACTATGTTGATAACAAAATCGATAGAAATATTTCCAGTACGCGCCAATGATCAGATTTCAATACATTTAACATAAAGTGCACCAAAAAGACTCATTTAGAGAGTCAAGGGCAATTTTTCTAAATGGAATGCGATGTATATGTCGACACATATTTTCAAACATCTCATCAGTGACCTCCAACCACCTCTTGAATATTATTAATTAGGTATCCCAGGTAACACGGAACTCTCCGCGATATCTCTGAGTAGTTATCCCAAGGATCGAAAATTCGAAATCCTCCTACGAGGTGCAAAACATCACAATAGGCTGTCACTAGAGTCACTGGATGGTATTAGTTTGATAAGAGTTTGGACACAGCTGAAATTTTGTCCTTTTCTATTTTTTTTAATACAATGCTTGAAGTGAATAAAAGAATAAGACATATATTCTGCTCTTTGTCTTTTCAATTTCCCTAGTAGCGCCTGATTGTCAGATACGATTTTATAGGTTAGAATTTCTGTCAAATCAATCATAGCCGTAGATGGACAATGGATATAGGGTCCAAACACCCACTTCAATTTATAGTGATACACTTCTAGCAGAACAACTGTTATATAAATGAAAAGAATGCATGTACCAACGTTTTAATATTAGAAAATATACCCATATGGATGAACTTATTGCTATAATTCCTCATTGTATGTCAAACTGTACTCCAGTGATGAGTATAAAACATGATGGTATTGATATTAAATTGAAGGTAGGTATTCTCAATATACAGAAAGTAACATAAGTACGTTCAAGTGGAATATTCCTGAGACAATTTTAAGAAATAAAGTCTATATAAGCTTGTGTCCGGAAATGCTTCATTTCGGAGATACAGGGTGTTGAAACACAGAGAACAAATCATTTTTCGATAAACATTTCATAGAAAAAAAGTAGTTTATTTTGACGAGACCTACCAAATACTTTTTTCTGTAAAGTTCTCAGCAACTTCACTTAGCGCCCTATAGGAGCTAAGGAACATGGATCGATATAGAAAATACCTCCAAAACGATAACCCCCAGCGTAATTGAGGCTCACATAATAATTCCCTTGATACATAAATAACTATTCACTTTCCACTGTGAATTTTGAATTTGATCGGCACCAAACACGCCATTCAATAATATATCACGTTGTAGTTTCCTTGCTTTTCTCAGTTTTGTTTTCAAATTTCCAATTTCATTATGTAATTTTACGGTCATTTCCTCTTTCCATGATTATTTTGTTCTGTATTTTGTGTGGTGATAATAATGGAATTTTGTTTTTTCTTTTTGTAAATTGATGGAACAGCAGATTCTCTCAAACAGATTTGGAAATCTTCTGTTCGAAACTGGGCCTGAAATATAGTTTCATTCTGATCAGATGCTGTCATAAGAAGTGAATTTCAATGAGTACCTCACAAATTTCGTTCGTCTTGAAATTAATTTTCCACCCAGGCCGTTTCATATCTCCATAAGCGAATGGTTGATATTTGTTTTGGAAAATTGAATAAATCATATCCATTTTTATCAGATTTGGCACAATTTTTTTTTATCGATTGGAGCGCACGAAAGGGAATAACTATAATGTTCAAAGAACATCGTGCGTTCCTAGGGAGGATAGGGACAGGAGGTAGGTATTGGAACTTTTTTTGAATTTTTGGAGATTATAAGTTGTTGGGAATACTTCCACAGGCCTAGCCGTTCTATGGATGAAGGAGTCTTGATAAAGTGCTGTTCGACATCTTTCGAGGTTGACAACGAAAGGATGTGCTGACTGGGCTTGTCTAGTTCGTCTGATTGGTATTGCTAGTGAAGGGATGATTGCAGAGATTTCCGAAGAACATTTCCCGTGGAAGTATCGATAGAAAAGTGAAAGGTCGCCGACCTTTCTACGGTGTTCCAATGATGTCAAAGAGTGAGTGAGTGTGGCGTCACCCACCAGGCGAATGGCTCTTCTCTGGATGGAATCTAAGAGCATCAGCGTATGTTTTGGTGCTGAACCCCATATGTGGGAACAGTATTCTAGAACAGGCCGTATCTGCGCTTTGTAGATCGATCTGACATGATTATCCCATGAAAGAGTGTTGCTGATGGAAATACCGAGCATAGATATGGTGGGCTTGGTGGGGATGGTGGAGCCAGACATTACAATATCGGGCATACTGAGTTCCGCCTTTCTAGAGAAAATGCAGGCTTGAGTTTTGGTGACGTTGAATTCAACTTGGTTGTTCGTTCCCCAGGCTGTGATTTCAGTAAGATCTTCATTGACAGCATTGACCTGCCTGCGCCGTGAGTTCTTAGTTTCCTGGGAAGAAACGGGAATTCTGAAAGAGAACGCAGTATGGAGGGTAATATCATCTGCGAAGCTGTGGATGGGGCAAGTTGTTACTCCCAACAGATCATTGATATGAAGCAGGAATAATGTTGGTGCCAAAATTGATCCTTGTGGAACGCCGGAATTGATGCCAATGGTATCAGACGATACACCGTCCACCACCACGTGAAGCGATCTGCCTGAAAGAAAACTCGATAAGAGATGGCATAGCTGAGGTGGTAAGCCGTATGATGGTAGTTTGTGGAGGAGTCCTTCGTGCCAAACACGGTCGAATGCTTTCGATATGTCCAACGCGACAGCTAGCGATTCCCCGTGTTTTCCTATTGAAGATTGCCATGAATGGGTGACGTAGGCAAGTAGATCTCCAGTAGATCTTCGGTGGCGAAAGCCGTATTGTCTATCATTGATGATTCCTGAGCTCTCCAGATATTTGATAAGCTCAATATTGATGGCTTTCTCCATCACTTTGGAGATTACTGATAACAGGGCAATGGGCCTGTAGTTGTTGGGCAGGTTCTTGTTCCCTTTTTTGGGGATTGGTTGGACTCTAGCTGTCTTCCAGCATGATGGAAAAATACCCGACCTGTACGAGATGGTAAACAACTTGCAGAGAATCGGTGTTAATTCTGGTGCACATTTTTTGAGGATAATGGGTGGAATTCCATCAGGACCGTTAGCCTTATTCGTTTTGAGACAAAGCAAAATTCGTCTGATAGTGCGTTGACGGAAGACGATTTCGGGCATTCGACTCTCAACGGGTGGAATGTCTGGCGGCAGTTTTCCTTGGGAATCTAAAGTAGAGTTTGCTGCGAACATATCTGCAAAAATATTCGCTTTCTCCTGCGATGTTGTTGCTAATGTGCCGTCGGATTTGGACAGTGGTGGAAATGAACCATTAGTGAAATTTCTTCCGACCGCTTTAGCAAGGGACCAAAACGAACGGGAGCCATTGGGGCAATCAATGAGTTTCGATCTTATCTTGGCATTGTATGTTTCTTTCGAAGCATCTATTGTTTGGCTGCAGTTATTCCTGGCATCAACGTATTCTGCTCTAGTCGCAAGGTTAGGGTTTTTGCGCCAGCGATGGTAGGCTGTCTGTTTCAAGGCAACAGTTCTAGAATAGTTTTTGTTGAACCAGGGTTTCGATGATGATGCTCTTTCCATTCCGAGCATGATGATCTCGGATATTTCCGCAGCACACTGTGAAGGGTCCTCAGAGTCAAAGCATACTCTATGCCAAGTAAACTCGGAGAAAAACATGCGGAGACCGTCCCAATCTCCTGAATTGTAATGCCATATAAGACGTGGGGGTGCCGGAGCAGTTGATGGAATGAAAAATAGGCAGGTTGTGGAGATGAGTGTGTGGTCAGAATTGCCTAGTGGAGCTCGTACATCTATGGTGTAGGGTGCTGAATTATTAGTGAGGAATAAGTCAAGTATGTTAGCTGAATGGTTATTGGCATCGGGAATTCGTGTGGGTTCTTTGATAAGCTGCTCTAAGCCGTGAGTGATGGCGAAAGCTTCGGCTTGTCGCCCAGCTTCATCCGTTCTGTTAGAGTGTACGAGCCAAGCAGTGTTGTGTACATTGAAATCGCCCATGATGATGATTTCTGCTGCTGGATGGTTCTGTTGAATTTGGTCAAGCTTCAGAGACAAGAATTCGAAGAGCTCTTCATAGGATGGATCATTTGGTGATAAGTAGAGACAACAAAGGTATTTGGTCTGTTTCTGGCTAACGAGTTTGAACCACATGACATCAAACTTATTTGGTTCCGAAGTTTTTTCTCGTTGACATGAGAGATTCGTTTCAGAGTAGAGGCAGAGACCTTCCTTGAATCTGAAACGTGTGTGGAGTTCGTACCCAGGACACAGCAGATAGGTCGTATTGGTGAATGAATTGACCTGTGTCTCAGTAAGAGCCAATATGTCTGGCTTTTCAATTTGAAGGTGTCGATGGACATCGTTGATGTTCTTACTTAGACCTCGGATGTTGCATAGGTCTATCTTGAGGACTTTTTGAGCCGATGGTGAACCCCCTCTAGCACCTCTCGCCCGGAAATCCGAATGGAGAGGTATTTTACTTCCGGATAATTTCACTTGAGGAGAACTCATCATCGCGTATTCTGTATAAAGAAGGGAGGTTGGCGTGGAAGGAAAAGGAAATTGGGTTGGGTTGGCCGGAACATCAACCAGCTACTGAAACACGGGTAAGCATACCCATTTCACAGTGCCTATGGTTGATGTGGTGGTATCGCACCGGGCGATGGCGTTGACCATCTTCCACCTTTTGGCGTCCTTTTAGTCGCCTTCTACGACAGGCAGGACTTACCGTGGAGTTATTCTAATCCGACACACCACACAATTTATTACACAGCAAGTGATTTCCATAGCTGCTTTTGTGTCGAAAGTATAATTATTAAATTTTATTTCAATTCTGACGTTTAATAAATTTATTGTCAAATTCAAACAATTTTGAATAAAAAGCGCGGGACAACTATGGTGCTATTGTCACAATGCAAGGTGTGTAACTCAATGAATCTGAACATTCAATAGCTATTTGTGTATTTAGAGCGCAAAGTGATAGATTGCCGGTCGACAAAGATAGTTACCGCGCGATGCGGAGCGGAGCGCGGTAATCTCTGGAGAGCGGCAATAACACTTTGTGCTCGAAATACACACAAGATTTTTTATACTAACGCAGCTTTTGGAAATAACTGCCCTGGAAGTATGAGCGATTGAAATAGTTGAACAAGTTCTCATCAATATTATCCCATATGTCCAAAGGAAACAAAAAAAGGGAAAATTGAAATAACTGACAAGCCAGAAAAAAAATGTCGGGCCCACCGAGAATTAAAACTGGACCACCAGCGTGGCAACCTGAGCTTCGCACCTCTGAGCCATAGTACGATAAACTCTGCAATCAAATTGAACATTACTCATTGATGCAATAAAATAAAGATACACTGTCTTTCTGATGACAAAAAAGAGTTTAAATATAAAGTATAATTCATCGTTTTCAACAGATATGCTTCATCGGGAGCTTCTTGTAGAAATTTGTTAGTATATATCTTCAGTTGTGAATGATTTGGATTTTTCTCGCTGTATATCCAATAGATTGTTTCTTGAGAAATGCGATAAGTTTCAGATACTTATTAATTCCGATATTATTTTTAACATTCAAGCATGTATACGTACCATCGAATATATAGACCAATGAGTTGATGACTTCAAAGTCTTTGATTTTTTACCAAAATAAACCAGTAAAACGTTTTCTGAATACATATACACCATCTCGGAGTGGCACCAATTTATGAATGTATCATATTGTAATTCATATTCCTTCCTTGATTTCTCCGGTAAGAGATTCAAACTCTTGCGCTTTCTGCTATATCAGGAGGTGTGTTTGATGATTCACTATCACTATATTCCATCATGAAAGAATTGGGGATTTTCAGGAATAGGTAAGTATAGGTTACAGAGATATGCGAGCGTTTTTTCAATATTTCCGCTCACGAGCGACAATGCTGTCAAAGAATGACATTTCTGGGAAAACGTCAACTTTGTGCTGGAATTTGAGAGCGTCAAAGGCTACTTTGTTAAGCGTTCGTAGAAAAAAACCCTAACAGTTTTCATTTCTGTGTCCGAACTCTTATGAAACTAATACCATCCAGTGACTCTAGCTGTCACCATAGGAAATACTCTCTGGAGTCGTCCGAAAGAAATCGCGGAGATCCCGCCTCAGATTTGAAATATTCCTCACGTAACAAGAACGAGCATCTCCATCGCGAGCTCCCAAAGTAACCACAAACATAACCTGAATAATCAATGAATATTTATAATAAAATATTGAGTTGGTTTGAATTCCAACATAGGATGACAGGAAATTTCCAATGACAATATACAGCTAGGGAGTACCATTGAATAAAAATATGGGGTAGCTACCAGAGAGCTGATCTGATACCATTCAAAGCAGTTTTTTCTTTCTTTCATTCATAAGTATAATATACCGGGTGTCCAGTATACCTGTTCCAATAGATTATCTCAGCCATTTCCAAAGATGAAAATTTGAAAATTACATGATTGATTACAATTCTGATGATTCGAAATTATTATTGAAGTCAAAATCAAGATTACAAAAATATCGTAGCCTACTACAATTCGTTCATTTTGAAATTTCAATTGTCGTTTTCTTCATCAAATCAAATATAAAATACGAAGTGTGATACATCGTTAATGGTAATTTTGAGTTGAAATCAAAAATTGCACGAAATATTCAGGCTGCTATTCGAAATAAAAATGTTAGAGACACTTCCGGTCAAGCCGAAAGTGACTTCAAATTTTTGTTCTTTTCAGTTGAAGATTCCTTGAACGAATTGGAGATCATGTAATTTCTGAATTTTCATTTTTCGAAATGGCTGAGATAATTCATTGGATCAGGTATACTAGGACACCCGGTATTATGTATACGATGACTTGGGACACCCGGTATTAACATGAAATGGAAAAACAAAATTTGTGATATTTCATCCTATCAAGCCACCATAAATATCTATGATCCATAATAATAATAATTGTTGTATACTAGATTTTGCAGTTAATCGATGATAATTGTCTACTCTAGAGAAATGACCGCAAATGTTTCGATTCATGTTGGATCAAGAATCAAATATCTACTTTAAATTCGTGGGTTATATCGGACGACCTTTTTTTACCCGGCCAACCTCTGAAAGATGTGTTCGAGTAAAATGGTTTTGTAGTGTATGTTTATGATAAATTATTAAATTATATCATTGAAATCAGGTACCATTACGAAATGGTACCAAGTGACCAGTTTTATTCTGACCCATTTCAACTGCTCATATCTCCAAAACTATTCAAATTATCGTTGTGCGGTTTGGACTTCTCTATTTTGATATTCTTCGAGTTTTTTGATTGGTTCACCTTTTCACCTGAATTTCCGGTTCTACCGGAAACAAACAAGCCATAATTCAGGTATAGGGCAACTTTGATAAAATTGCATAATCTCATTAAACCATTCCACAAGCCGTAGTTGTTTCAGAGAGTTATAACTCTTATAGTTTTCTAGAAGAACATAATTTGTAATACATTGTTAGATAGAGAAGAGACCAGTCTTTCTGAATGTGCAAAAATATACAGGGTGATTCAATGGAATAAAAAAAATGCCCTATAGCTGGATTATTGCTTGTTTGTTTCCGGTAGAACCGGAAAACCGGAAGTTCAAGTGAGAAGATGAACACGTCAAAAAAACTTCACAACATCAAAATAGACTAGTCCAAAACGCAAAGCGATAACTTGAATGGTTTCAGAGATATGAGCATTTGAAATGGGTCAGAATATAACTGGTCACCCGGTATAATGGTATGATATTGAATAATGTCTTGCTATAGAATGCATAAGGTAATTATAGATTTGATTTCGTATGATCACTGGCAGTTTGTCCTACACTAAATACAGGGTGTTTCACAGATGAAGGGGAATATTCCAATGGTACATGGGGATCATCAAGGTGGTACTGGAAATACCATATTTGATAGGTCTTAGAGTCTTCATAACGGAGATACAGGGCGATTTGTCGATTTCGAATAATTATTCATTCGTCTAGAAGTATTGAATTACCCAGTATATTTTTTTGAAATCTGGTATGGAGCTTATACTTGGGACGTTGGATTTATTCACCTATCGGGCGAAGTGAAAATCCAGGTTCGGCTTCAGGAAAAATTTACATTTATTCGAAATATCAAAATAACACACTGTATGAGTTCATCAAAGGAATCGTGCAGAGGAGGAAAAACTGTACTGAATTTGATGCTTTTTGTATTCCCGCCACCAATTCTCATCGTATAAATCATAAACAGGAAGCTAAAAGTATGTCAATTTGAAGAGTATTAAAATTATGAAACCATTTTTAATTATTTTTATTTGATATATTCTTGGTAAATGATCGTTCGAAAGAACTCACTATGTCTCACAGTCTTTATAACAGAGATACAGGGTGAATTATCGGTTTCGAATAATAATTCACCCGTCCATAAGTATTGAACTATCCATCGCAGTAATATTTTCTCAAATTTGGTATTGAGTTTACTTGGGATGATGGATTCATTGACCTATCAGGCAGAATGGAAATACAGGTTTAGCTTCAGGAAAAGTGTCATAGTCTTTATAACAGAGATACAGGGTGAATTATCGAATTTTAATTATTTGGTATTATTTCCATTCCGCCTGATAGGTTAATGAATCCATCATCCCAAGTAAGCTACATACCAAATTTGAGAAAATGTTACTGGGTAGTTTAATACTTATGGACGAGTGAATAATTATTCAAAACCGATCATTCACCCGGTATCTCCGTTATGAAGACTGTGAGACTTAGTAAGTTCTTTCGAGCGATTGTTTGACTAAAATATCGAATAATCATAATTGACACTGGTTTCATAATTTCAATACTCTTCAAATTGACATGTACTTTCAACTTTCTGTTTATGATTGTTACGATGAGGATTATTGGTAGCGGGAAAACAAAAGCATCAAACCCAATTCAGTTTTTCCTCCTCTTCACAATTCTTTTGATGTACTGTGTTAATTATCGAATACAGTGTGTTATTTTAATATGTCGAATGAATGTAAATTTTTCCTGAAGCCGAACCTGGATTTTCACTCCGATCGATAGGTGAATGAATTTAACGTCCCAAGTATAAGCTCCTCACCAAATTTGAGAAAAATATACTGGGTAGATCAATACATATAGACGAATGAATAATTATTCGAAATCGATAAATCGCTCTGTATCCTCGTTATGAAGACTCTACGACCTATCAAATATGGTATTTTCAGAACCACCTTGTTGACCCGCCCCATCTACCATTGAAATATTTTCCTTCACCTGTGAAACACCCTCTATAACAGATAACATACAACGTCTATCAACATTGTTTCAATTGAAACTCAATATGTTGATCCAAATATTTGGTGATTTTATATTTAGCGCTGAAACAAATATCGATTGAATTTAACTTCACCCCAAACAATATAGCCAGCGCTAGTTAGACTTCGCCAACAGGCGACTGCTGATAACCAATGACTCCCAAGAATTGAACACCATACCATATCAGTGGCGATTGATGTGAATATCGCTCCCAAAGGCCTCGTTATAAGGCGATGTGCAGACTGATGAACAACTCATAGTGCGAGCACTCGCCACAGAGGCTGTTTGCGAATATCTCAAACAGCTCGTAGTCGCGAGCACTTTTGGACCTCGCAAGTGGCGATTGATGCCAATATCCTAAAGTGCTCGCTTGAGAGCATTGTCTGAGAATTTCTGCGTGCGATATCTTTAAAACCTCGCAGAGCTCATCCTAGGCGGCGGACATTTGGAGATATAGCGCTCTCGGCGATCTCTCAGAGAAGCTACAGAAGGCATCACAATTTCTCAGGAGAATATCTCCGAGATATCTTTGGGACCTTTTTGTGTAGCCTGGGATGTCTCAATCACTTTTTTTTTCAAATTATCATTTGTAGATGCATAATTGAAATATCATGGAAATAATTACAACAATTTCAAACTTTCAGGATTGATTTTTCCCTTCAAAAATGAAAAAAAAAACTTTATGTTTTGCAACCTTGTGATGTAGAAGTAGGAGGCGGCAAAAGTGTTAATGTTATTAATCGAACATCAGCTTTTTGGTCGTGAACCATGGCAAATATGTGGTCTTTGAGACGGTATAAGGAGTAATTTCATGACTGTGCTACTTGGGTATCTTGAGAATACTCACTTCCTTTCGCAAAGAATTCGAAAGCCTTGTCGTTCTACAAGGTGTCCCAGAACAAAGTATCGTGAATTTGACACGGTGAACTAGACACCAGAATAGGTCGATTGAAATCAACTTACTCCCGTACGGAAATGCACCGTTGAGCCGTGAAAGGACGATGAGGAACAATTTTTTATTACCAAATTCTCTACAATATTCCGAAATCCTTGAAAGGTCGTACTCCTCGGAAATTCGTCAGTAGCGTCTGGGCAGTGTACTTGCCATAAATTTCAGAATGGTGGGGGAAGTGCAGCGTTGCTAGTTATTGCTTCTTCGTTCGAATCCGAATACAAGCACCTAGAGACAAGAGGTAACAAATAAATGTAAATCAGTGCAGCAAGTGCGGGTGCAGCGACTAAATTCTTTCTCAATACTACCACAGTTATTGTTGAAAATAGGAGAACAACAGCAATAGGCGATGGAGAATTGCAGCACACCACGCCAGCAATTTGAACATCCCGTAGAAGCCAGCAACTTGAAGATTCCGTAGAAGAAGACGATGTCAAGATCGACATGAATAATTTCAATTTTGACATTTTTCGAGAAGCCAAGTCATTTTTTCAGTAGATGTTTGTTCAATAATTTATAACTAATTTTCATTCAATTTTGACATTCTTCGAGAAGTCAAGTCATTTTTTTCAGTCGAAGTTTGTTCAATAATTTATAAGTTATTCTCATTAAAGGTGTTTACGAACCGGGTGTGTCAGCATTCTAAGAAAATATTCTATCTACTGGCGTAGTTGACTGTGCGTTTGGATCTCACGTCGGTGACCCGGGTTCAATGCCAGCAACTGATCGGCTTTTTGTTTTAATTCTGGCCGATTAAAGTTTGATGGTTTGAAAATATTTGTGTCCTCTTCTGCTTTTCATGCAGGAGAGATATTTTCCTTCCTTCTTGAAAAATACTTTTGTCGTTTTAGAAAGAAGATTAATTCAGGCCGAGTGAGGTTAGATACTTCGAAAAAAGTAGTGTCCTTTTTCATGCAGGAGGAATATTTTCCTTCCTCCCTGAAGAAAGTACTGTGAACTCATTTCCGCGAAGTCTCCACCACTATTTCGTTTCATGACGCAGACTCCGCAGACGCAAGTGAATTCGTTGGGCAATAATTCACCACAGTGAATGTGCATAGAGAACATGTCGTGACATTTCAATGAATATACAGAGTTAGGTATTTCACATTTTCTTTGATGAAAATCGATGTAACTTATTTGGAGTCGATATTTTGATATTTCGAAGAATGTCAAAATCAGTTATCTTACTCTTTTCTAACTGCAGTTTTTTTAATTATTCTCCTTGGCTTTCGAGATGAATACAAAACTCATTTTGGTGCTTCTCCACACGACTCGTTTATACCAAACTTTATTAGCACAGTGCTCTTCATTACAGTTCAATCTACAATAAAATACAATAAGTCAATAAATAAAAACATAAAAATATAGAACTAAGACACAGACACATGAATTACGTTACCTACATATTTCAATATAAGGGTATTTAACAGATTTCTCCTTTCTCAATTGAACAATCAATAATTTTCTTTCACAAATAACACACACGATTCTTAAAAACTATCTAGTGACACACATCTTTTCATTTCACAGGGCAAATTATTGAACAATACCAGACCTTTTGTATATAAAGTATCACAGACAATATTGACTGAATTTATATAGAAATCATTCGCTGCTTGTCTTCTGGTATTGTGACAATGTACATCTTGAACATAATATAGCTCACTTGATAAATACAAAGGCAACATGTTATTCTTCAATTTATAAACAAAAATTACTGTATTATATGAAACTCTTTGCTTGATATTCATTAATTGCAATGTGTTCAGCATTGTTCTGACTGGTGTGCGTCTTTTATATCCCGAGATATCTCTCATTGCACGATTTTGGACTTTTTGCAGTGTATTAATCTGTTCGTTACACAAGAAACTCAGTAAAGTACCAAAATAAATGAGGTGAAATTATTGACTTGTAAATTGTTAATTTCGTGAAATGAGATACTTTATCACCAAGCCTGTACATGAAACCTATTTTTCGCGCAATTTTTTTATTAATGTATTCACAATGACTGTTAAAATTCAGTTGATTATCAATGATCACTCCCAAATACTTGAACATTTTCATTTCTTTAATGATTCCTCCGTTTATCAGGATATTGAATTTTATTTCATTTTCCTGGATCATTTTTGAATTTGCTTTCGAAGATATAAGTAATCATGAATTTCGTCTTTGTACCATTAATTTTGAGTCCATTGTCACAGATCCAGGTAAATATATTCTCAAGATCTTCATTCAAGAATTTCTCAACATCCTCTTTCTTGCCAGAGAAGTAAAGCAAGGTATCATCCGCAAATAGTTTCAGCTTACAATTCTGGACGTGCTGTATAATGTAATTTATGAATAAAATAAATAATATTGGTCCCAGTACCGATCCTTGTGGTACTCCATGCATGACTTTTTCTCTATTTGAGTAAGTGTTATTGTATTTGACAAGTTGTTCTCTATTTTGTAGATAGCTCTGAAACCATTCGAAAACCTTTCCGCCTATCCCATATTTGTTCAATTTCTTCAGAAGTGAATCTCTATTTATAGTTTCAAATGCCCTCTGTCAAGTCCAAGAAAACCACCCCGATGATTTTCTCATCATGAATATCAACTTTCCATTTGGCGGATATCAAAAACTGAAGAGCCGTTTCACACGAGTGACATTTCCTAAACCCTGATTGTTGTTCGATAAGTGTTTCATTTGAACTGATAAATTCAAGAAGTTGATCTTTGACGGCAAGCAATGTTAATCATCATGTTTTGCCAGTTCCTACCCAATTTGCGTCAAGTTATTGACCGCAATAATTATGTTTACCCATCCACAATCTCTTCGTCATATGATTTTGAAGCTGGTCATCTCCTAATTCTAGTTCAAGATTCCTGGTGAAAAAACTCTATTCGAGAAAAACAACATTATCACATGCTGAAGTAGTTCATAAACATGATAATTGTGATCAATAACTTGATAAAATCATGATAATCGTCATAATCATAAACAAGTATGACGAAGAACAACAAAAAAATATATAAAAACACTGCAGTTAGAAAAAAGTGAGAGAGAATTGATTTCGTCATCGAAATATCAAAATATGGTCAGTGCCGTACAACAAAAGTTATAGTTGAAAGTTATATCAATTTTTATCGAAGAAAATCCGCAATATATCTAACTCCCTGTATATTGATTGAATTGTTACGACATGTTTTCTATGCACATATTTACTATAGTGAACAAATTTCAGAACAGTATTCCTTCCAAGGTTTCCGAAATATTTAAGAAAATCTGGGATCCATTGCCCAATGAAAATGAAAATGGGATCAAAATTGTTCTTTATCGCCCTTTCACGGCTCAACGGTGCATTTTCGTATAGAGGTAAGTTAATTTCAATCGGTCTGATTTGGCAGTTAGGCACCCTGTAGAATTTATGGTACGTCGTTCTGGGACACCTTGTATAGTCAAACAAATCTTGGTATAGAGTTGTTCTACATATCTCGGCTCTCTAGATGTTTCTAGGTGCGCCCTGTATATGCGGCAGATAATTTCTTATAAACGACTGTTGTTTAGTTTAATTTATCAAACATGTTTCTAGCTATCATGGAATCCGAGCAATCGAACTCTGGCGCAATACTCCTCCACTCAGTATGACGTAAAGACTAATGCCTCTAATACTCATTAGATGAAAGAAAATAGCAACACCCTGAATGACAAAATGTGTGAAGACATTTTAAACATATGCCTCCTCAACATTCGGAATTATAGATTCAAAGTAGATTGAGAACCATCCTTTACAGATGCCACGCGGAAGCAATATCGAACATCCTTGCCAATTGAAAAATGTATTGAAATACTGGTCAGTAGCGAATTGAGAATAGGAGCACTTTTGGCAATTTTCAATGAGCTAGTATTGAGAAAAACATTTCCAAATGTTGACACTAATATGTTTTTTTATTTAGTTAGAACAACAAGAGGATGTGGTAATTCCACTATATGTGACCAGTATAAGGATCATAATTACTGCTACACCTGTGAGTATGACAGATGCAATTCAGGTAGTGCTCCTAGTACTATGGCTCCGACGAGTCCTACATCTAGCAGTGAAATTACTTCAGATCCCACTGCTGACAGTTCGTCTACCACCAATACCACTCAATCCTCAGGAACTACCGTCAGTTCTACGAGTACCACTAGCAGTACTACTACAGAAAATACAAGTAATCCAAGTACTGGGAACACAAGTATTAACCCAACTTCTGAGAGCACGAGTCAATCCAGTCCTACGAGTACAGAGAACACTAGTCATGATGTCTCTACTACAAGTACCAATGAACCTAGTACTGAAAATAGTACCACTACATCAAGCAGTGAAACCAGCTCTATCACAACTGAAAATACCACTAACACGAATAATGGAAGCAGTATCACTACTGAAAATACAAGTAATCCAACTACTGAGAACACTAGTAATATCCCAACTTCTGAGAGCACGAGTCAATCCAGTCCTACGAGTACAGAGAACACTAGTCATGATGTCTCTACTACAAGTACCAATGAACCTAGTACTGAAAATAGTACCACTACATCAAGCAGTGAAACCAGCTCTATCACAACTGAAAATACCACTAACACGAATAATGGAAGCAGTATCACTACTGAAAATACAAGTAATCCAACTACTGAGAACACTAGTAATATCCCAACTTCTGAGAGCACGAGTCAATCCAGTCCTACGAGTACAGAGAACACTAGTCATGATGTCTCTACTACAAGTACCAATGAACCTAGTACTGGAAATAGTACCATTACATCAAGCAGTGGAACCAGCTCTACCACAACTGAAAATACCACTAACACGGACAATGGAAGCAGTACCACTACTGAAAATACAAGTAATCCAACTACTGAGAACACAAGTCCATCAACTAGTTCCAATCCCAATTCAGGTCATGGATATGGTTCCAATCATTATATTTTGAGCACGGTATTTTTCTGTGCCTTCATTTTATTATGACTTCTCTAGTCAATGTAATCCAATATTACCAACCAACATGTTGAGAAACATGAAATTATATAGTGACGACACTACTACAGATAACTTGCATCGATGAATGGATTGGTAACATTATCCCTTTCCATCAACTGGATAAAATGTCATTAAACTTCCATTTAATAATTCAGTATTGTTCTTTATGAAAGTACCCAGCATTCATTTATATCACATGACATCCAATACAAAATAGACATAAGTGTTTTTGCATGTAAGTATGATGAATTTATATTCATCATATAGGACGTGGAAAAAAATTCTGAATTGAGGTAACCTAATCACGAATCTGCGATTGAGGTCTATAAAAATTACAAGTTTCCATCTTTCAAGTTTGAACCCCTTGATTGGCTGAAAGTATCGAATAGAAATATTCTCAGATATAAAAGTTCTTTTAGTTCTGTTAGATTCAGCTACTGTTTACATGTTCTGCCAAAGCACATCTTTCTGGACAAACTGTTCATAAGACAGCCAGACAACACAGTGCTCATAGTTTAGTATAGAAAGCCCTGCAGCTCTGGATGTTATCTAAATTATGCTTCTTACCACAAACATGGCATGAAGGTTAATTTGATAAAGCAAATGAAACAACGAGTTATCCGAATCTCTGATACTTCCTTTCATCACAAAATTTGAAAATCTCACAAGTTCTTTGTATACAGAATGCATATCCCAGTTCACGTACTGGTCAAAAGAATTCTATTCGATATCTCTGCAGCAGAAATTGAACATGTACTGACAATGAACTGTGTAGCATGTAAATTGTCACTACTGTATATTTCGTCTGATTCTAAATTTATTTGTTTGTTCTAAAATTTGTTCTATCCGTCATTCGGTTGCCCCCTTACGAGCAACCCTCAAAAGTCTTCGAAAGTCTTGTGCGAGCAAGGAATGACGGGGGCCTTACCTTTTAACGTGTGATCCCAAACACTTCCTTGGGCCATCAGAAAAATGTCTGCAGTCGACGGGGATCGGACCCACGACCGGCAAGCGAATGCGAATTAAAATATAGACACTCTGTCCGCACGGCTACCTGGCCACCATTCTGTACTGCTGAGCACATCTGACAGGATATTTTGTCACAATAACATGGTTAACATTTTTCCATAACATAAATTGTACTCAATCTGCATTATATTATTCAGTTATTCTCAAACCTGATATGTGGATACACACCTGAGATTTCACACTGTACAGTGTATCCAGTTTCCGATGCTTTTGTGCGATATCTCAGTTGTCTTTGGAGATAGAGATTTTCACATTACTGTCCCACTTTTTTGTGAAACGGACAATGCCGCAAACAGAATTGTCACAGCTCTCCATAATCTTGAGATACAGGGCGAAATTGAAAATTCTTTTTGAGCACCTATCGTATCTTGGTTAGTATCCAATTCATTGGCCCGTGAGAACAGGACCTTGTATAACTTTTCACACATAATACAGTGGCGTACTCATTCTGTTTTCGTGATGGCTCATTTTCAGAAATTGAAGCCAACATTTTCTTTTTCAAATGGGACACCCTGTATATTTCTTTGCATTTAGATTCAGATTATTTTTTGGCTTTCCGAAAATATATTATAGTTGACATCTCTCTATATCATTTGATGTTTTAATTCGAAGATATTCTTTTACTATGCGTTTTCGCAAGTAGGCCGTGGTGACTCAGTAGAAAACAAAGTAGTTTATAGCTGTCAATAGTTGTTGACATGAACGCTTATCAAGCTTCCATGCCATACTGTGTTTCCAAGTGGTACATATATATACAGTTCAATTCAGATTTTCGAAAGCTCTCCAGAAATATTCAATATAGTGGACACTTCTTTTATTATTAATGCTATAATTCAAAATTTGACTATCAACATGTTCATAAAGTCTCTTCCAATTATCATAAATATTGTTCGAAATAATTACCCATTTCCTCTTATAGAAATTTCACAAACTTTTTTGATTCTTTTAAGGGCATTTTGAAGTATAAATGGACGGCCCAGCAAATATCGGAAAGCAGAATGCGTGGCTGTTCTTCCATAGAACGATGTTGAGACCTCTAAATCTTGTCTTTCTGAAAACCCCATAAAAAATCTGAAACTAATAGATCTGGTGATATTGGAGGCCATCTTATAGGTCCATCAGTGGCTATCCATCGTTGGGGAAAATTAATTTCAAGAAATTGTCGTATTATTTGAGAATTGTGGGCAGGCGCTGTCTTGTTGAAAATATATATTATTCAACTGAGCCAGAGGGATATCGTCCAGCAGCTCTGGCAAAACATCTTGTGGAATTTCTAGGTAACGGTTTGCAGTGAGACCTCCTTCATAAATTTGATATACTATATTTCGACCCAAAATGAAACAAGCCACGCTGAAGCCAGACCGTCCTTGCTGTTCTCGTTCAAATATAATATGGTGATTTTCTTGAGACCAATGTCTGGTGTTTTGGCGATTGAAGATGCCGGCACTCGAAAAATATGATTCATCACACCATATTACTGATGGGGAAAAATCAATATCCATTCGAATCCGTTCCATATACCAATTACAAAAAATTAATCGACGTCCGGCATCCCCAGGATGCGAATGCTGTACGATTTGTAATTTATATGGTGTGAATTAATTTTTCTTCAAAATTTCCTGTACCCGGCTTCTCTTTCAATAACTCGACATGAACTTGAAGGCGCTGCTTCTACGAAAGCTAAAATGTTGATTTCGTCCGTTTCACGATTTCCTTTGTGATAGAGTTTTGGTCGAGGCTGTTTAGAAGCTCCATACTCTGATAAATCTGTCTTCATCCGGGAAAAAGTTTCAGTAGAAGGCTGCCTCCTTTCTGGATACCTATATCAGTAATTATAATATATCGATATATAACTTCATACTTATAAGCAAAAATGATTTATGTGAACATACCTTTCGGAGTAGAATTCTGCAGCATTATGTGAGTTTTCATTGCATTGTATGAAGCAAACTAACATATCACTATTTCATAATTTTGATATAGTGCTGCATCGTATGAATCGCAGAAAAATACAAAAATCACAAAATAACGAGTGTGAAACTCTTGAAAACATAGTATAGCATGAAAACTTGATGAGCGTTCATGTCAACAACTATTGAAAGCTATAAACAACTTTGTTTTCTACTGATTCACCACGGCCTACTTGCGAACACGCATAGTGAAAGAATATCTTTGAATTGAAACATCAATAATATAGAAAAATGTCAATTATTATATATTTTCGGAAAGCCAAAAAAAATCTGAATCAAAATGTAAAGAAATATACAGGGTGTCCCATATTTGAAAAAGAAAGTGTTGGCTTCAATTTCTGAAAATGAGCCATTACGGAAACAGAATGAATACGCCACTGTATTATGCGTAAAAAGTTATACAAGGTCCCGTTCTCACCTTGCCAATAAGTTGGATACAAACCAAGATACGGAAGATGCTCAAAAAGTGAGAATTTTCAATTTCGCCCTGTATCTCAAGAACATGGAGATCTGTGACAATTCTGTTTGAGGCATTGTCCGTTCCACAAAAAAGTAAGACAGTAAAACAGGACACACTGTACATAAAATAAAAATACTATTCCAATAAATAAGTTGATATCTCTTGCTATATCTGCTTGTTGTGATCCAAGTAGAAGGGATGATTCGGATGTTTTTTACAGGAACTTATCTGAAAGAGATGAATAATATTAAGTAATATGAAATAACATTACAGAGACATTGTCAAACTCACTTTTCACACTGCTATTTCCACTTGAAACTTCATCACAGTAGGACAATAATAGGTATTGGATTTTCCAGGAATGCTGATGTGGATGGCTTCACTAGGAATTGAACATTGTGAATCAATTAACTTCGTTTGGTTATTTTCGTGATTGATGCATTTGATAAATTCAGGTTGATGTTTTGATTTTGTTGATCAGTTATTTCGCTTTACGTCAATTAGCTGTCGGTCATGACACCATGTCAACAGTGTCAAACTTATCATGCGCCAAACCTCGATTCAGATTGATTCATCGCCGAATGTCGCCGAACCAACTTAGCCGAGTATTCGTGAAGAAAACGGACCAAAGGTGTGACGTCATTTTAGTGATCAATTCTGATTGGTTCAGATAGACATCTGGAAAGAATCAAGTCTCTAGAGGGAGTAGCGATAACATCTTTTATTTTGGATATTCATATGTGCCGCCAATTTGAACACAAGAGCTCACTGCAGGAAATTTTTCGTGATGGTCAAGTGCCATTTTTGTGGTGTGAACCAGTTTCTGAAGTCCTGTACCGCCTGGCGTTCTGGATCACATCAGGATATCCTGGATTTGTTGCTGATCTACAAGGACTGCTGGACTCTACAGATTTTTTCTGGTTTTGGTTCAAGAGGCAGGATCTTCATGGTTCATCACCCAGGCAGCCACGTGCCTACCTTCATCGTCATTAAGGCCATTTCAATCCCCAACCTTTCATAGAAGGTGAGTCTTGCATTATTTCCAAGTTTTTTTCTCTCTGCAGTCCGGAAATTCAGAACCTCATTGTCATAAAATATTTGAGGGTTTTTACCGGGAGTTTTACTGGGAGTTCTACAACGGGAATTATCCTACCAGGAGCACTATTCTTCCCAGGAGGCATTGCTCTACCAGGATCTGTTATTTTTACAAGGCCTTCCGTGGCTATAGTAGTCTGGAATCTGGATTTTCAGAGTGGAAATACGACAACTCTGTCAATGTCATCTGACATCCATGGATGTGAAGTCAGCACCCCGCTCTCCGCCAACCTTCTCCTCAGCAGCTTCATCTGGTAGCACTGATGCCATTTATTAAGCTACTCTGGATAACTGGTGTAGAACACACCATACAGGTTTTTGACATGAAATTAAATTTTTATTTTTCGTTTTTATTCACTCATAATGCCCATTGCTAGTATGTATAAGGGATTTTTAAATCATAGCCAGGTCATAAATCTTTGAAATCACAGGTATTTTATATGACTGTTTTGTTTGTTTATTGACATGACACTCCAACTTACAACATCTCTAAGGTAAATTTAGGTCTTTTAGTCTGGGATAACAACTAAAATTATTCATCATCTGGTTACTCAACTTTCCAAGTAACATTTTATTTGAATTAAAAGTTGCAGTGGCGCCCCATCTTTCTTGTTTAACCTTATGATTCCTATAGATAGCTGAATTTATGCTATTGCACCTATTTTCCATAAAAGTAGGACTACAACTGTTACAAAATAGTGTCATGGTGGCTAATGCCCCTCCAATTGATTGTAATTATGCCTCCTCACCTTATATAAAAAAAATCACACCCGAACTAACTAGAATCTTTAAAAACTTACCTAATATCAAAATAGCAAACAAAACGATCTCACCTATCAGAACCATCTACTCAAAACTTGAAGACGTGGGAGAACGTTATAGTGCGCAGTAGATGCGACTGGCGTTATTCGGCGCCGACTGAATGACTTCATCATACTTCGTCTCGTAAGGAACTGGTTGGCTCAGTAAGCAGAGCATCGCCATGCCAAGCCGGCGGGCCGGGGTTCAAATCCGTGCGATGCTCATCTTTTTTTTTATTTTTTTCTTGTTCTCAAGTGATTTCTAGAAAATATTCTCCATGGGAAATAGGTTCATTTAGGGGTTTTCTATGTTTAAGCCAGAGGTGAGGTTCGGTTAGGTTAGGTTAGAATAGAATAGAATATTTTATTTGGTGTTGATAAACATTAAGTTTTACACAGGTCAACGAAACAAGTACAGATATACTCATAAAATAGATAGGTTAGGTCTTCTCATTTTTTATGCAGAAACAATATTTTTCTTCCTCAAGAAAAATTCTCCTTCTTCAAGAAAAAAGGTTCATCTAGGTCGATTGATTGTTAAAAAAAATTCCTTCCTTATATTAGACTCGACACAAGTTAACTAACGTTCCCCTACCACGGAGTTATTACTTGCGGCCGTCCGCAGACGCTAGTAGACGATAGGTTTGTTCGCGTTCGAAAAATAAACAGTCCGAAACCATCAGAAGAATAATATATCAGAAGCATGCGCAGTTCCACGGAACTTGAGAAATTCCTACTGTTCTGTGAAATTGCGCATGATCCTGCTGATTTCGAACTGTTTATATCTTGGACGCGAACAAGTCTAGTGTTCCCACTCTGTCACGAACGAATGTAGTCTACTCCATTCCATGTCAGGATTGTGACAAGCACTATATAGGTCAATCCAAAAGGTCCTCAGCACATAGGATCTCCTCTCACATAAGTGATAGTAGACTGCATCCAGCAAGATATGCTTTGGCAGAACATGTAAACAGTATTGATCACATAATAAATTATGGTGCAGTGAGGATTCTAGCAACAGAATCAAACAGAACTGTATAAGAACTTTCAGGGAAATGGCTCACATATCCTAGGTCCCTAATGGTATAATCAAACGCACAGATATCAACCAATTGAGTGAAATCTATTCTTACCCACTGTCAATTGATAATACGCAATGGGTTGCGTGCAAGAACTGTCCGATGACCGACGCTGGAGGCAAAACATTGAAACACAACCTCACTTTTCTTATTTGTTTACAAGTGACTGAAATAGTTCTTCACAATTATTTTGGCATACGAATCGTATTTTTTGACTATTCATTAATTCGCTCATGCCATCACATTGTGCTGTTGTACAATGCACGAAAACTGCAACAGAAAACTAAGGAATCCTGTTGGTACATTATGTTTTAAAAGTAAGTACCTACTATAGTCACTCACATATAGTTTTCATTTTCGAAATTTGGTGATTCATCTGATTTCTCATCGAAATTCCTTCTGCAATATGAGCTAATAGAAATACACATGAAATTTCTGAAAGGATGCAAGAAGATTGGATTCATGCAATCAAACGGGAGGACTGGTCTGACATGCTGACGAAATATGATCGTGTGTGTTGTAGACATTTTCAATCTATTTAGCAGTATTTGCTTGTTTTGCAGAAGTGGCAGGAGGAATTTTAATAAGGAATGACAACATTTCATAATGATAACTATGTGAGATTACTATTCACCTGAAAAATCATATTCCTTCGTCTATCGCTGCATTTTTTGTGCATTGTACAACAGCACAATGCGAAGGCGTGCTTGAATTAATGAATAGCGCAAAAAACACGATTCGTTTGCCATAATATTGTGAAAAACTATTTACATCCTTTAATTCCTCTGTAACCAAATAAAAAAGTGAGATTGTGTTTCAATAATTCACAGAAGAGTGAGGTTGTGTTCCAATGTTTTGCCTCCAAGGTCGGTCATCGTCTTATTCGTCTGAGCCCCTGCCTTATAGCGCCATCAGCCGCAGGTTAGGCCTCACTAAGGTGACGTCACCACGGAAGCATGCAGGCCTTTTAATCTCGATGGTAACGGTATGGTTGGCGCACGGGAGACGGTTAGTGAGTGCCTCATTCTTTATTCACGCAGTGCCGGATTGAGTTTGAACAGTAGTGCACATGGATCTTCGCTCTTTGCAAGAGAATTGTGGTTGCGTACGCCTTGCACAGACGGCACGATAGCTAGGAAGTTGTGGACTCATCCATTGATGGAAAAACGAACAGCAGTGGGGGCATTTTACACATTATTCGTTTTGCTGAGAGCAGACGAGGGAAAATTTTCCAATTATTTTAGAATGCCGATTTCATCATTTGAATTTTCAGTTTTCTTGTCTTCTGTCTATCTTCAAACTCTTCGGTGGTATTGTCCCACAAAACCGGCCATTGCTCCACCGCCATAATAAGCAGTTCAATATCGATCTCTTCTTTGAGCTCCATCTCTTGCACTATCTGCACAAATACTGACCTGTGCACGACTAGCGAACGCTCACAAATTTTGCGATCGTGTGCAAACAAGTATACAGTGTGACCCACTTCAAAACACCCCTGCATCCTACGTAATCGTTGGGTTTGCTGAAGCGAGAGGTATATTGAAAAATGCACTCTATGACCAAGTGGGGTCATCTTCAGTGATATACACTGCTCGCCAACAGCCATGGAACCACCCCAACTTCCGGAATATGATATTAGGAGTCAAAATAGGTCGAAAATCACTTCAGATTCGAAATCAGGACGCCCAATTCTCTAACTATCCATAATTTTCCTGGAGAATTTTCAGTTCTGAAAAATTAAATTGTGTCGTTTTTTTTACGGAAGCACCCCTGTATCTCACGTAATTGACTTCATCTCTGGACTTTCCCTTCCCCCTGCAAATTTCAGAACCCTACCACAATAATAACGTGAGATACGGGGGTTCCTCCATGATAAGTGAGACAATATTTGATTTTTCTGAACTGAATATTTCTTAGTGAAACTATATGAATAGTTAGTGAATTCGGCGTCCTGATTCCAAACCCGAAGTGATTTTGAACCTATTTTGACTCCTAATATCATTTTCTGTAAATTGGGGTGGTTCCATGGCTGTTGGCGATCAGTGTATATCACTGAAAATGACCCCACTTAGTTATAGAGTGCATTTTTGATATATCTCGCTACAGCAAATTTCAGGATCTGCTGCGATTTCTATTATATGGAATTGCACATGATTCTGATGGCTATAATATTTAGCACAAAATAGTCCAATAGGTTAACACATTGTTTAGGGATGGTTTTCAATATGTTCACAGAAGGCAGTTCACTGTTGAAAAACTTCACTCCTGGTATCACGATTTGTGGTCTGTAGGATCCTTTTGCTTGAAGAGTGGAGTTATAGAGGTGTGATGGTGAATATATCAGCTTCTGATGATAGTGGATATGCTTGTGATTTTTGATATCCCATAAAGCTGTCCCACAGAAATGCACTGGTTTGAAAAAAGCTCGGACTATTTGGTCCACGATTCAGTCAGTAGTATTGGACTATGGATATTGAAACACTATTCAAAATTTGAACAATTCATATTCACGATGTGTGCTCTACAAAAGATAAACGATTAATAATCTATATTCTCCAACTGTCCTCTTATTCATCATGTAACGTAACTATCTGAGTCATGAAATATCTCATGGTTCCCATTGCCGATTCCAAGAAAATGCTGATTGCGACAAGACAGCATATCGTCTTTCGTACACATGTTAACAAGATTATAAATATAGGTGCCAGTTGCATTCTAGACGAGTTAGTCTGAATCTAGTTTTGTATCATGTTAGAATCAAGTCAGTTGTAGGAAAACGAAAATAAATCTTTTTAAAAAAGGACTTGGGCATTTCGAAAAGTTATTTGGCGGAGTTTCGCGTATCGAACGTGGACCATTCGTTTCAACGATTGACTGGAAATTCGAACCTCGGTGCTTCGTTTTGTGGAGGTGTTGTGTTGGCGGCTCTTCAAACTTCAAGAAACCGGATCTATCGCAGATACCAATCCAACCCACCTTCAACGGATCATCGGAATTTGGGACAAAATCGCCCAAGTTCACGAGGAAGACTCATACAGTAAAGACTGAATCGCAGAGCTGTTGGTCCTCTTCATAGTTGAGCAAGAGATGCTCATAGTCACTTTGATCTTTATGTGAGTACAAGCTTATGGAAGAATTGTTAAATACTTTTGAAAAATTGAATATTGAGAACACTTCAACTGACTCCCATCAAATTAGCACGCCTTCGATTTTACCAAACCCAGAATCTAATATGGCCCAACCTTTCAAATACGAATACCTCAATTGCCTTCCAGAATTCGATGGAAACCCTAACGAATTAAACAGATTCATCTCGATAAGCGAATCTTTGATCACAAATTTTTATATTGCAAATGACCGAACTCATTTTCAAAACACTTTTTTGGTCAACTCGATTATTTCTAAGTTAAAAGGAAATGCTAAAATTTTGGTGAATATTCAGAATATCTCTACATGGGACGCACTCAAATCAGTGCTTATCAGGAACTTTGCCGATCAAAGAGGCGAAGCATGTCTCAATAGAGATTTAGTCATGTTAAGACAGACCTCTGGCGAAAAACCACAACAGTTTTTCGACAGATGTTTGAATATATTGAATCTTTTATGCAGCTACACTGACGTTCACGAAAACTCTGTTGAAGCAAAGAAATTGAAACGAGACCTTTATCAAGATTTAGCATTGAAAACTTACTTGGCCGGATTAAAAGAACCTTTAGGTACAACAATACGTTGTATGAAACCAACTAGTTTGAGTGAAGCCTTCAATTTGTGATCAGAGAAGATAACATTAACTATTTTCAGAATTTCTCTAATAGAAGTAATACTCAAAACCAAAGTTTTTCACATCAAAGGCCACACATGCCCCAACGCAGATTTAATAATGTACGAAATGAAACACCCAACTTCCAAGCACAGCATAATCAATTCAGATACAATTCATTTCCTTCTCAACCCATAAATATTCATACTCGACAAAATAATCAACCACAACGTTTTTTCTCAAACGCCCAAGTTTTCGGGAAGCCCGAAAATAGAAATGTTTTTAAACCAAACACAAACCAAACATTTCCCAGAGCTACGCCTATGAGCGTTACAACAAGAAACACTGGGAATTTCGCTAGACCCTCAACCTCGTTTCACCAACAAAACCAAACTTACACTCCAACGCCGATGAGTGTTTCAACAAGAAATACTCACAATAATTTCAACAAACCTCAAAGAAATTTTGCATCGGAAGAACTATTCTATACCGAAAGTGACCCAAATTATCAAAACGAGTATGACCACGAACAATATTATTCCGAATACAATGATCAAAATTTTGAAGGAATCCCGACACCACAAGATGATGACGTGGATGTCGAGAATTCTCAAGAAAATTTTACAGAAACGCCTCTGAACAATCAAAATACGTAGAACCACAAATAATTTCACTTAATAACGTCAATACAAGCGAATTATCATACATCGTATTTCCTGAACTTAACGTCAAAATTTTAATCGACTCTGGTTCGACAAAATCATTTATCGACCCAGAAATAGCTTTCAAATTCTTCCCAAACTCAATTCGAAACGAACCATTCATAGTATCCACAGTTTTTCAGAAATCAGCGCATAAGTTCAGCGTCTCAGTACCTGCCTCGCATGTTTTCAAACTACCTGAAGCAAAAAACCTAAAATTCTATCTGTTCAAATTTCATGACTTTTTCGATGGTTTGATTGGGCCCGATAACCTGAAATTTTTAGAAGCAAATATCGATTATAAAAAGGGATACATAACAACCCCTCATCCAACGAAAAAAGAGCTCAACTTGATTTCGGTCCAACCTAGAACACAACAAATTATCAAAATTAAAACCTCAATTCGAAATGGTGAAATTATAATCCCCTATAGAAAGATTCACAACTGCGAGATACCCGAAAGTCTTAGTATTGCGAAAAACGGTGAAGCCTATACATCAATACTCAATAATACCACCAAAATCGTAACATTTGACTTTTCCGAACCCATATCAGTCGAAGAATTTGATAGGCAAGAAATCGAAAATATTGATTTCAATCACATTGAAGACAGTCCAAATCAAGATTTAGATCTTCAAAACATTAGAGTTGATCATCTTAATGATGAAGAAAAAAACTCTATTCTGAATCTTTGCAATGAATTTTCAGACATATTCAACTATGAAAATATGCCCAAGCATACCATCTGAATTCCCTCTCTAGTACAGAAATAGTCGATCACTCGATTCAATTTTTCTCACACCACGGAGTTCCCGAACAAATTATCGTTGATAATGGAACCGAATTCAAAAATTCTGTGATTTCCGAATTACTCGGATTACACAAAATCAAAATACACTTCTGCTCACCTAACCACCCCCAATCGAACGGTACCATTGAACGTTTCCACTCGACAATTATCGAGCACGTACGACTTCTCAACACAAGAGGGTTCCTCAAAACGCCTGTAAAAATGAAAATGGTTTACGCTTTTCTTGCCTACAACCACTCCTTGCACTCTGTAACAAATATGAAACCAATAGATATCATTAACGGCCACATAACAAATAACGACCCCTTCAATTTAGAAATTGAAAAACTCCTGATTAACGACTATGTAAACGACCATAAAGAACGTGCGAAATTAATATATTCTCGAATAAATCAAGACCTTATCAATGAAAAGAGTAAACGTATCGAAAAAACTAATGAGAATCGCGACAACCCCGAAATATTCCAGCCAAGTCAAATTGTTTTCAATAAAATTCACGAAAGGAAGAAAACCGCGAATAAATTTAAAAAACCAACCGTACTTGTTTCAGTAAATAATCGACGTAAAACAGTATCTACTAACGCTCATCAAAAAATTCACATGGACAACCTCAAAAGGCCCCTCAGAAAGACTTTCAAATTCAAAGACTGACGAAATACTTATATCTCTTCCAGCTTACCCGGTACCTCAGGGTCTCCAGAAGTAAAACTTAGAAATTTAAACAACAACAACCCTGGCCTAATCCCACTCAAGATTGGCACCGCAAAAATACAAGAAAGCTCACATCGACTTATACACTTTTACGATCTTCAGCCTTTAATTTCGGGAATAAACTTATTGAAAACCCAGTCACACCAATTAGACGTCTCGATAAACAGAAACCCGATTCACTTGAAAGACTCTTCAAATTACCTAAAAATACTGAAATTCATTGAAGAAAAAGTAGAAAATAAACTAACAGAAATTTTACCACATCCAAGCAGAACCAAACGCGGCTTAATAAACGGTTTGGGATCAATTTTCAAAGCAATTTCAGGAAATTTGGACGCAAGTGACGGAGAACGATACGAAAAACTCATTGAACAACTACAAAATAACCAAAAAGAATTGGCATCGAATATCAGAACTGGGAATTCACTATATATCAGATTGATCAACCAATTCAATAAAACTGTTCAAAATATCGTTCATAATGAGAAACTCATCGAATCAAAAATGAATCAAATTGCTAAAATTGTGGAAGGTCAAGTATTCAGAGAAAATTCAATGTATATAAAAAATATCCTTAATGAAATAACTAGCTTGTACGAAATGATCTTTTCAATACTTCAAGACATAGAAAACTTGATGATGTTTTCAAGACTGGGAATAATGCATCCTAGCATCATGAAAATAGCTGACCTTCTCAATGAACTCAAATGCATTCAAAACAGTTCGGCCGGAAATCGTTTACCTCTAGACGTCACCACAGAAAACGTGTTACTTCTAGAGAAGTTGGTGAAAATAGATAGTTATACATTCAATAATAGAATAATTTATATCTTGAATATTCCAATATCGTTTCCGTCAGAATTCGATTTGTTCCACCTATACTCCATTCCTATTCCCGAAAAGAGTCAGTTCAAGGTAATCATACCCAAAAACAAATTTTTGGCCATAAATAAGTTGTACTACGCATACAAGAGTGACGAATGTATGAGACTTGCACCTCAATCCTATTTCTGCGATGGAACGAAAATCCAAGAAATCCAAGAAGAGAACTCCTGCGAAATCCATATCCTGAGCCTGAAAAACACCTCCACATGTCCACAAAAGTATGTCTCCATCTCTCACCCCATAGTCAGGGGACTCGGAGAATCTAACCAATGGGTAACCGTGATGCCCAAAGAAGAAAATATCAAAATCAGCTGCCACACACAAGAAGAAATAATAAAAATAAAAGGGACGACTTTATTCGAAATTCCAATTGGATGCCGAATCACCACGCCACTGCTGAACATCAGCAACGAAGAATATTTCAGTAGTCCCGGACAACCGATACTATTTCCAAATATCGACTTCCATACAGATGAACCATCCAAAGGAAACCTCGAAATTGCCCTAGAAGACATCGAATTGGACGACCTATATAGCATCAAGACAATGATAGCCGAAAACCAGCCGGACCTGTCCTTCACCCAAACATTCTACACTCCTAGTATCTGGACGATCATTTTGTATGGATCCGGAACCCTAATGATCGCCTCCATCAGCTATAAGGGAATCAAATCAAAATGGTGTACCAGGAAGAAGAAAAGAAACGAACAAACCACGATGAATCTCTCAGATGTTCAAATCCCTCGCTAGCCCTCTGGATTTGAATCTTCAAGGGGAGGAAATATCTCATGGTTCCCATTGCCGATTCCAAGAAAATGCTGATTGCGACAAGACAGCATATCGTCTTTCGTACACATGTTAACAAGATTATAAATATAGGTGCCAGTTGCATTCTAGACAAGTTAGTCTGAATCTAGTTTTGTATCATGTTAGAATCAAGTCAGTTGTAGGAAAACGAAAATAAATCTTTTTAAGAAAGGACTTGGGCATTTCGAAAAGTTATTTCATGTCTTACTAATAGAATCAGAAGGTATCGATGAATAGGGTGGTGCGGTGTAATATCCAGTTTCTAACAGTAGGTAACAGTTATTTTCCTCACATCACGATGAAACAGATTGATCAAACAAAAAATATTACGATTTCAGTAAAAAGTTCAACAATAAACACAAATAACACGATGAAATATCAAGAAGAAGATGTATGCAAATCTCAAGATATTTTGTAAACAAACAACACACTCTTTGCCGCCATCTTGTTTTGAAACAGCGCCCCCAAAGGTCGATCACCTTGCCAATTCCTAGATTTTTCCAGTAGCACATGCACCTGAGTTTTACTTCAAGTCTGTAAGCAAGCTCTTTCTTGTAACAATTGTCCGTTTTCCCTCTAGAAATCACAGCGTTTTTTCCACGAAACCACTAATGCGCTTTACCGCTGCTATACCATGTCATGTCCTGGATGGTGTCTTACCACTCAGTTACGTTGTAGGGTATGAAATGTAATAGTCAAATGTAATTTGTTTCATTAGGGTTTATTGAAATAACACAACATCGACAAGGAGCTCTTTACGTTATGCTCGGCTAGCACCAGATTGCCCGACAGTTGACAGAAGTAGTAAAGATTGGCCGGTTCTGGCTCTTCGCCCTAGGTCACCGTCCTCCGACCTTGGGCGGAGTGACCTTGGGCGGGAGTGACCTTAGGCGGGAGTGACCTTGAATGGGTCTGACCTTGGGCGGGAGTAACCTCGTATAGTGAAGTGTCGACAGCGCGCCCTTGAACGCGGAGGTGACCTTGAGGGCGAGACAAAGTGACCTTGAAGGAAGGTTGTACGAGTAACCTTCGCATATGTAACCTTGGGAACGAGTGACCTTGAGTTGTAGAGAGAGAGAGAGAGAGAGAGAGAGAGACCTCGACCTTGGAGAGGGAGGTGAAAGCGTGTGCGACCTTGAAAATGGGAGTAGGCTGGTCGAGGTCGTTTTGGTAGAAGTGGGGTGCTGTGTTACGTCACATATCCCAGTTCCTATAAATACATCATTGTATCGTCTGCGAGAGCATAGTTCTCCTAATAATACGGAAGATACGCACCACCAACTCGCACATAAAAAATATACCCGCTCAAATAGATTGGGAATATAAAGTGTTTGCAATAAAAGTGTACGTGAACTGTTATATGTAAGTAAAAATTATTTATATACTTTTTACACCTCTTTTCACTCAAAAAAGAAGAATTTATAATGGCAGCTCCTAAAATTGATTTGTTAGCGATAAATAATCGAATTAACGAAGACAATGATATTATCAAGCAAACTGTTATCTCATCACTACTCTTGAATAAAAGCTATGTCGTCAAGAAAATATCACTATGTGGAACCAGGTTTGGTAGGAGCGGTTTTGTAATATTGTACGATGAAGAAACTGAGGCTAGTCTGAAATGTTGGTTGGCCAAAAGAGTTGTAGAGTTGCTGAGTGACAGCGACATTGATGAGATGAATTCTTCAAATGGTCTTTATACTCTAGCATATTTGGGCCAGAGTGAGCCATTATATGTAGGTGCAAAAACGAGGGCTCTCATCAAGTTTGACTTCAAGCAAAATTAATTCGGAATTATTCTACTTAATTATTTCTGAAAGGGTTTAAAAATTATATGATAATTATTATTACATTAACACAAGCCACTAACGCAGATCGTACCGTTTGCGGTAAGTAATAAATTAGGTTCCAAAAAGAATTCAATGAAAGACAAATCTCCCAAATAATCTCATCATTACCAAACTTTTTTTTTTCATCATTTACAGACTCCTGTTCCCCAACATGTGGATGTATTATTCTAGTCAATTCTGGCCGGCAGCGGAAGACAACAAATCAGCAGTGAGCAGGTTGAAATGTCAGTTCTCTGATTTGTCACGTGATGCAATGCATGCGACAAATTATGATTTGAGCATATGCTTCGATCGAGAACAAGTTGAACGACTCTGTAAACAAGCCGAACAATATAGAAAGGGTTATATGTTATGCGCCCGGTTCGAATATGGTAGCTTCACTTTGGAGGAATTTCTTGAAGCAATGGTGGGAGAGGACTTGGACCAATTTCTGTATGAAATTTTTGATTTCCTACCAAACAGCCTGATACGGAAGTACAACTTGGGAGTAATTCCAGAATCATCCGACAACGAGGAGGAAGAAGAAGAAGAATCGAAATGATGATATTGCTAAGAGATGCTTCAATCATACTATTATCATTTGCATGTATATATATAAATTATGGAATGATGATGATGAGCTCGCATTTTTCATTGTCTATCAATCGAGAAATAAAAAACGATGATTTGTAAAACATTTGTTTACTTTTATTCAATTTAGTGCAGATACATGTGTCGATAATAATAATAATAATAATCATGATGATAATAAATAATAATGAACATAATAATAATAATGAAAAAACTGATCTAATACAATTATAGGCTTCGAATGCTCATGGTCGGCTGTGACGGTGGTGGTGGAGGTGGACGGAGGCTAGAATTTGCTCCAGATCTGTAGAGTATATTCAAGGCGCACCTAACTGTATGGAACCATCTAGTGCGCTATATGTCAAAAATGCATCGTGAAGAATGAGCGCATATACCTTGGTATTAGATGGAAATTTCGATTGGCGTGTCTCAAACTCCAACTTGATATCGACAGTTGAAGATTTCAATGTGTCCGGTTGATGGCTGCAGTCTATGATGAATAACGGATTTTTTCTAAACTCCTCAATACTCATCATTGGTTCGCTCATGTCATTACCATAATAGCTTCGTTGGAAATTATCGTATGCATAATAGGCTACAGCATCTAACTTCTTTCCAAAATCCAAATTCCATCGTTCATAAGGGTAAACTTCCGAATTCAAATACAGTCGAATATTGTTGACTCCCGCATGAATGAATTGGGTGGTATCCTCGGATCTATTATCTGTGTTACCAGAATTTTGGAAGCCTATGATAATGTACCTTGGTCGCTTGAGACTATTGGTGGTTTTAACAGCCCAAATGTCTGAAGATGTTTCACGAATTGACGGTAATTCATACAGATCCCACATCCTGTATGCAATTTTCACTTTTGCTGTAGAACTTTTATTGAGACGGTTCAGTAATTTCAACCTCTGCTTATCCGATGGCATGATATGTCCTATCTTCCATTCGATTTTGTTAATCTCCACACTGGCATCAACTTCTCCTATATAGCAGTGTTTGAATGATCGAGCTATGATGAGTATCAGCTCCTGTTTCACATTCAATATACCTTTATTATAATCCTCCGCGAACCCCATTTAATATTTTAGTGGTAGTTTTCCACAGAATATGTGGCTAGATTTGTCTAGAATTGGCTGATTTTCGCTGTCAATTCCCCATCCGACTGTTTCAAGAAATTTAGCGTTAGAATCGCCATAAGAGATCATGCTCTTCATTGTGGTAGTAATGTCTGGTTTTCGAATCATACATACTTGTTCGCCACCCATTTCATAACGAATTTCATCGAAGAGGAAGGCTAAGGTATTGTTAGATAGATAGCAGGATTTCGTTGCATCATCTGGTGTGAATTTCCCCTCAATATATATGTAGCTATCAGAAATATCGAGTATCAAATCTTGAAAGTTGACAGCTATCCTGATTTCATCAGAATTCTTGAATGATGGTGAACCATATGGTTTGTATGTATGCTCATGTAGGCTAATTAGTGAATGATCGAAAATTGGTTCATCAAACACCTCCAATTGTAAGCTAGTAGAACTTGTGACAACCATTGTTCACTAATTTCTACTCGTTCGTCGTCGTCTTTGTCGTACTGTCAGACCAATAGATTCCAAAAAATTTATATCGCTCGCAGATAATCTATGACGTCCTACCTGACCGGTGAGCTGTCTTTGAATGAATCCTCTACCCCGTTTACACTTCTTCTCAACGGTAGTGTGTAGAATAGTGGGGTTTGCAGCGAGAGATACACGTTTTGATTGGTTTCCGAAGCAGAAACCCATTTTTCCAAACCGTTGTAATAATTAATCGAGCTGTTTCAATTCCAATTTGACTATAATCTTCTCTCCGCGAAAGTCAACTAATCTGTCATTATCATCCAAAATTCTCAGTGTGATGTTGTCGATAGACTGACGCCCTGTCGGACTGATTGGTATATACAGGGTGTTTCAAAAAAACCTGACCCCCTTACTAGGGTAGGTAGGACACTGCAAAATAAATTGGATTTACTCAGTAAAAAATTTCGTAACGGCATCCGTTATCAAGATACAAGGTGTTGAAAAAATAATTTTTCTACACATTTTTCAAGATTATGTCGAAACTAATGGCAACATTCTGATGAAATTTTGTATGGATGTTTCTTGGAATCAGACACATCGCATGCATTTGTTTTTATATCTGACTCTCATAGAGGGCGCTAGTTACACGGTTCGCACCGAGTAGTTTTGAACGTAACTTTTTTGGGGTTAGATTTTTCAATCAAAATTTGATGTGAACTTGAACATCATTCAATTCCACACCAAAAAGGTACTCTTGGTAAAACTCGATACTGTGTTCCGTTTTCGGAATATTTCGATTTGAAAATGATGAAGTGATAACTGTTGCTGGTATAAAGATATGTATTAGAGTGAGTATTATGAAAAATTATCACCTATTTATTGAAAACAGAAAACAAAAATACATTTCTGATGCTGAACTTATTGATTTAACAATGAATCATAAAAATAACATCGAAACAGATTTGACTAAAAACATGGATTTCACAGTTTTATTGTATCTTGAGCAGAAAGTTTATGCTACATAGGTTAATTCACGTCAAGAGTTGTAAGAAATAATTGAACATCACTCAAAGTACCTACTAGCTGATTCTCAACTGTTTAGAAGAATACATTCTCAAGAAAAGAATATAGAATCGTGTATTCGTCGAAACGTAGGACATTTTGAACACTCACTCTAACTGACTTAATATTTCATGTTTCTAGCCAAATATCTTGATTTTCTACTTATGATTCTTCGTTCCATCAATAACTTCAGTACAAGAATGATTTCATCGTTTTTGAATCTGGAAAAATAGGTAATTGAACTCAATAAAATTCATTTTTGTACCAGCATCAGCTATTACTCCATTATTTTCAAATCGAAATATTCCGAAAATGGAACATTGTATCGAGTTTCACCAAGAGTACCTTTTTGGTGTAAAATTGAATGATGTTCAAGTTCATATCATATTTGGATAGAAAAATCTAACCTCAAAAAAGTTATGTTCTAAACTACTCGGTATGAACCGTGTAACTAGCGCCCTCTATGAGAGTCAGATATAAAAACAAATTCATGCGATGTGTCAGATTTCAAGAAACACCCATACAAAATTTCATTACAATGTTGCCAGTAGTTTCGACATAACCGTGAAAAATGTGTAAAAAAATCATTTTTTCAACACCTTGTATCTCGAAAACGGATGCCGTTACGATATTATTTAACTGAGCAAACCCAACTTATTTTGCAGTATTCTACCTACCCTAGGAAGGCGGTCAGGTTTTTTGAAACACCCTGTATATAATATTTTTCGGCTCCTTTGAGAGTTTGTATCCAGGCTCCACATCGACATCGAACTCGTAAAGCGTGTGGACCTCCTCACCATTGAGGTACGCTCCAGTAGTGATATTACAATCAACCCGTATCAATCGTACCTTTATGATGTTCACAGGTAAAGTGGATTCATGCAAAACATTGGGCTTGTAATATTTCGGTTCAAAGCCCAAGACTTTGGCTATAGAATCGTTAATACTCAAAATTAACATAATTTCGGACTTGAGTTCACATTTGAGCGTATTATTGTTAGCTCGAAGGGAGAATACATCATCAATATTTCGCCCATTCAGCGGAGTCCAACTCTCTATAGCCTTTTGTATTGCTCTATTGATTTCATCTATCTCACAGGCGCCTGGTGGTATCTGAAGAACAACGCTTCCCTCTTCGAACCAAATACCTAATTTGTTATTTGTCTCATCTATATTGAGTATAGAGTTGTATGAATAGAAACCATGTAACCCCAAGCCGTAAGTATTCCTTACATCGAGTTCGATTGGTGGAAAAAAATCTGCACTCAAGATACTGCGATCTCCAGAAATGGTGAATGTTTGCGACATAACTTTTTACAATTGGAAAAGTAAACACAGCAAAAACCAAACAACAAGCTTCAGTGTATACAGCAGCAGTAGTAAGAAGTATCAACCTTATTGCTGCCTGCAACAATGAAGGAATGTTCTTGTTATCGTTCGGCGAAGCATTAATATCGAATTTATTGTTAGTTGCCACATTTACATCTTCTATTTGACAAAAGTAGCATAATATTTTTCTTGGTATCGGCCCATCATTGACATCTGCACTGGAACGGTCACTATCCTCTTGGCGGCGGTGTTCGTGGTGCTCCTCACAAAATCGATATTTTGATACATCTTGATCGTTGCGTAATTGTTCAGGTAATTTATCCCACACTAGAGCTATCTCATGTGAAGCGCATCCGATTAAAACCTCTTTCGGCATATCAGCGAGCTGTTTCTCACTCATCTTCAGCAAAGATCGTAATCTCGAGTAAGCCAATAATGCGTGCCCCATTTGTTTGATGCTTTTTCTATCCATATTATAATACGTAGTTTTCCACTCTTCGACGAGAGAAATTTCAAGCACAAATGACCACACCAGACTGTGTTGTAATCCTGTTGACGGTCATAGTTATATACGATTTTGATAGCTTTTGATCCCCTCCTTAAATATTTCACCAACTCTTCGGGTGGCGGCAAATCGCCATAACTATCATAATATTCGACTACCCCACCACGTTTTTTATAAGCAACCCAATGTGTCCCTTTACCTCGAATACCATCGAGATTCAGAATGGCTGATTCTATGTGGCGCGGTGGAGAATTTGGTAGATTATCTCTCATAAATATACCTCGAAAGTTTGGAACACCCATTTTCTCTATGTATTGTGATAAATCGATGTCCGTCAACGCCCTTCGAGGTAACCCTGCTAGTTTTTTTAACTTTGCGGCTTCAAGTAAATGCCCAGTCCTTTTCGGTACGGCTTCAAATATACTCCTTTACCGATCTTTCCTAGAGCGATCGCCTCCAAATGTCTATTATGACGATTCGCTTCAGAGAGTTGCTCCCTACCCTCTTTAGCTGAATTAATAGCTCGAGCTATACCAGCACTACCTGCAGCCAAACTCCCCAATGCCGATAATCCCGCAAAAATGGGTATGAGTGGAAGAATTCCTCCAACTTCAGGAATTGGTATAATGCGAGGTGTTCGGATATCATTCTTTCCACCAGCCATCTTGACGAATTTTCTAGCAGCTCCAATCGCCATAAGAGAAGTCTTGGCCAAGTTTTTGGCGAGTGCCCCCTTTTTTCCCACTTGTCGCAACACATTGCGAACTTTGTGCACTATGCCGGACCCAAAAGCAATTTTTCTCCCACTCTTGGTAGTATCCTTCTTCTTCCTCGACACTCGACGTTTCTTCACTCCGCTGCTAGTCCCATACCAAAACGCCTCTTTCCCTTCATTATATTGGTAACAAGCCAAGATGCGGCCCTCTCTCCTGCAGATGCGTCCTTTGATTTAACACGTTTCCACGCGGATTCTTCCAATTCCTTATCGGCAGAATGCCTTGCAGATAAATCGTTCGGATGCTTGAAATATGCGATATCGTGTTCCTTGCACGTTCTATCTAATTGGTTAATGTCTGGATCACCTCGAGATAATCTTTTCTGTAACTTTGTTCCAGGACCACAATACTGATAGCCGCCGGGAATATGTAATTCGACCGGTAATTTATTAATTAAAGTATTAACAAATCCTCTGCCAGTCCTCTTTCCTCGAAAACTTTTTTCACCGTTATCGCTTGCCGATGTGTATCGCTTCAGCTTCATAATATAAATGACATTCACAGAGTTTGCGATTCATTATATAGCATTTGACCATCATACAATGCAGATTGTTCAGCAGCAAGAAACATTGCGAGTTGACAACTTCGATGAAAAAGTAGGGTTAGGAAATGGTATAATTACACAACGTCGGCATGGATTCCTACTACCTAATACTATACGCAGTCTCATTATCGGCCCTTCAAATTGCGGCAAAACGAATGTTATGATATCCCTCCTCACCAACGATAATGGTTTACGATTCGCCAATGTTTATCTCTATTCAAAATCGTTGTATCAACCCAAGTATGAGTACTTGCGGAAAGTATTGGAACCGATAAAGGGACTGGGGTTTTATACATATAGTAATAATGTGGACATTGTTGAACCGGAAGATGCGAAGCCACACAGTATTTTCATATTCGACGATGTGATATGTGAAAAACAAGATGTAATCAGATCATATTTCTCAATGGGGCGCCATAAAAATGTGGATTGCTTTTATCTAGCACAAACGTATTCGAGAGTGCCGAAACAGCTGATTCGCGATAATTCCAACTTTATAATCATGTTTAGGCAGGATGATATGAATCTACATCACATTTATTCCGATCATGTATCTCCAGATGTAACATTTAAACAATTTCAAGAAATGTGTGCACAAAGTTGGACAGATAGATACGGGTTTCTCGTTATAGATAAGGATAATGAAATTCATGAGGGCCGTTATAGGAAAGGGTTCGACTGCTTCATATACCCCTGAAACAGCAACTGCATGGACTTCATCCAACCTTTGGATAGCACAATGAGCACACCTAGTAGTGAAATCGCTTCAGAAATACACCTCAAACGCCAACTTGTTGAAGCAACCGATGGGGTAAGGAATAAATTTAAAAGTCTCAAGAGCGAACTCACCAGTAACCAAATGATGTTACAAAAAGCTTATGAGCCGCTGACAAAACCATTGAAGGTTATCACCGCGGCAGCAACGGCGGCAGTAGCCAAGCAAAATCTAATGCCAGCAGCTACTCCGTAGAGTTATAGCAAACCTTCAACGTCGACAATAGCACACCCGACATATTATTCCACACCAATATCGAGAAATGAGGCGAATGCTGTAGCGACGAAGCCGTTCAAGAAACATGGGGAGTCTGGGAATTTCAGCAATAGCTTTCAACCGCTACCATCATCGCCTCATAACGGAGGACCTAAGTATATAACTCTATTGGAAACACCACCAACATCTTCGTCTCAAATTTCAAGCAGTGATATTACAGTGTATCCTTCTGTAGATGGAACAACCGCGAGCGACTTACAGGGCAAAATAATGGAGCATTTGAGGAATTTGAAAGAAAATAACTCGAATTATGATACAACATATGGCGTTCACATCGATTCCAAAACAGGGGAATTGAAAATGGGTAATATGGAAATCCGATTTCCTGCAGATCAAATCGAATTATGGCGCGGTAATAAGAGAAGCGTAGCGTTTCCAGCAACAACTGGATTATACGATTTGATATTTATGAAACATGTGCCAAGAACTATTGTAACACTCCACACTCTGAGTTCAGAATTTGAAAAATTTTGAAACAAAAAAATATGAAGTTTATACTTATGCCTTTGGGCTGCTCAGATTGTTACGGTAGGGTGTGAGTTCAAAAGTTACAATTTTATTGTTAAGATGGTAATCCAGTAATATGAATTCTAAGGATGATTTTAAAGTGCTTAATTTGACTGTTAGATATATTTGGGCGCCAGGCTTGCAAAAGACGAAAGCCAATCAGATACTTCCTAAAAACCTCGCTTGGATGAGAAGACAAAACAAATAATATACAGAGAATCAATTCAACAATTTAATTGCTTGATTAAATTACAATGTGGCTGAAGGCCAGAAGAATAAAGGATAACAATAATTTGTGAAGTGTGAAGTGGCTGAAGGCCCTAAAAGAATATTGAAAATTATGTGAGACTGAAGTGGCTGAAGGCCCAAAAACAAGATTGAGGATTATTTGAAAATACTGAAAAATTTAAAAAAACAAGAGAAAGGTAGCAAAATAGATTCAGAACATTCAACTTTACATAGAGCTATTGATCCGATCTGATTCCAATCGAAGGTCTTGGCACTTGGATGGATTATACCTGGTTGGCCGGATGAATTGTCCAAGAGGGTTTCCTTAAGGTAAATGGGAGTTCAACCTTCAGAGTCAGTTCAGCTTCCAGCTCTCGGTTCTGCTTCCAGAGTTACCAAGTACTGTGGTGGGTACTTCTGGGGATGGAAGTAGTAGGGTATAGCCTCTCCTTCAGTTCTGACTGCTCAGTAGGGAATCTCCAGGTGTTACCGTTCTTTACAACCCTCTTTGGTTAACCAGGATCCTCCATGCAGGTATAGACGTAGAGTGCATGCGGAAATATACGAGGAATCAGAAAGTTGTCGACAAAGTGATAAAAGGGACGAAAGGATATCCTTTGAACCGCTTACTGAGTTTTATGTTCTGAATGTAGATATTGTGGGAATTAACAAATGTAAAATTTTAAGAACTTAGAAAAGTATTATGAATTAAATTCAAAGGAAAAAACTTGACACTTGAAAATTAGAGAAAATTTACTCAAATTAGAAATGGAAATAACTGAGAAGCAAATTATGAATTTGTTATCCAACTCAGAGAGAAATTATTTGAATAAATCAGAATAATGAGATATCCTGGTATTGATATATTATTACAAAAAAATTCAAGGAAAAATTATCATTTATCTAATGAAAAAAAAAAATTTTAACTTTGATGAATTGTCATACTGAAATTCAATCAAAAAAATACAGGGTGGCAAGTCCTGTTCAAAAGTAAAATGCCTGATAATAGGTACTATTTCAAGTTTGAAGTTGAGAGGTAATCTACTTTTTCGTGAAAGTAACAGAAAAAGGTATGTATAAAGATATATATACAGGGTGGCAAGTCCTGGTTCAAAAGTTAAATGCCAGAAAATAGGTAAGTACTTCAGGTGTGAAGTTGACAGGTCTGGAATGAATATCTGGTAGACCCTGAGATAAGGAAATAGACATGCACTGACATGTGGTTTGTTGAGTGGACCAAGGAAAATACTGACAGTAAGATAGAGAGAAAGATCTCACTTCCAGAAAACTTGAACTATAGGTTGTGCTTTCGTCACAAGAAGGCAAAACCTATACAGGAACCAGACAAATGTTGACTGAACAGGCTATAGAGAGAAGGAAACCTTCCTCAGGTTGCATTTATTTCTCAGAGAGAATGAAAAATAACTTGGAAAAGAAATTCACAAGTTTATAATAGAAATTAAATGCTCACCTGAGAAAGAATCCTGGAAAGGTACAGCCTGGACGTCAAGGTTCAACTTCAAGGCTCTAGGTCCTGTAGGCTCAAGGTTCCTGGACGAGACACAGAGGAAACTTCAGTTCAGGTTTCCTGGATGAACTTCTGAGGTAACAGCGATGACGTGTCAAATTTCCAATAAGTACCTAGAATGATTTCAAAAGAGTAGATACTATTTTCAACTTATTGAATGAGAAAAAAATTAGCAAATAAGCTGTTGATAGCAACAAGTACAAAAAGCAGATTTGAGCGGCAAGGCAGGTGGTACTTAACCTTTCACTGAAAAATAATGGTATATGATTTATTATATTATAAATCTGCAATTTTACAAAAATATTGTCAACCAGTGCTGATAAAATATAGGAAGAACTCAAATATCGAATAAATTGATATCGATGATCAATTATTACATAAGAAACAACCAGATAGAAATTGTAACCTCAATTAACTCGAATGCAATTATCTCTCACAAAAATGAAAATCGATCCAAAATATATCAATTAATATTTAATTCAATAGATAATAATCAACTCTAACAAACCAAATGTCTGCGATGACAAGTTATTTCACTCGAAAAATATAGATAAATCCAGACCTACCAGATATCTTCAATTCCCACAACCTATCACTTCAACCTTACAAGTCGGTAGTTCAAATCAGAAGGCCTTTGATTTTCCTATTCATTCTTCGCGAAAGATCCTGTCCTATCAATTCCTTCTCCTGATTGGTTATTCAGTCTCCCTTCTTCGATCTTCTGTGACGCTGTCTAGCGGGAAGGACGAGCGCGCAAGACTTGATAAATTCGATATGGTTATTGAACCGGTGAAGGCTGATAAGCGGAAGTAGATAGAAGAACGAAGGGACGTCAGATAATTAAATGGTTGATTGATTGAAAACATCTCAATGGAACGGAATAATCGTTACACACCACCCTAACTCGGTGAAAAAAATTTGGAAACTCTAGGAGATTACAAATTTTTTTATTGCAAGAAAACATTATCCCAACCTTCATCCTAGTAATCCTAGTAGACAAGAGAAGGCACTTCACATTTTGAATTCAAATATTCATTCATCTCAATATAGGTATTCATGAAATTCATATAGTAGGAGATAGAAAAAATTACAATATCTACAGAAGGTATTTACAAGATTTACAAATTATACAAGATTCATGTTCTTATTTTTCCGCAATGATGATTCGAGGAATGATTTTCAATTGGATGGAATGAACATCCCATATATTATAGAAATTATCCTCATAGTTATTATTCCAATAGGGAATCGTCACATTCTAGAATTTCAATGATTCAGTGTGAAATAACCTAATTTATTTCCCGAAAATTTGGTATTTGAAATCCATAAGTTAAACATCAAAAGATAGGTCGGTAAGATGAAGGCTAAGACAAGGTATTCCGAATGAAATAACTTCTCATCAAATAGACATGAAAATTTCGAAAAGATCTATACCAGAAAACTTCAAACCGTCAAAAGTTACCTATAAAAAAAATACATTGTTATGTAAACTCAAAAACCTCCACATAAAATAACTGGGATGCATATGGCCCAAGAGCAAACCATCCCCACCACCAGACCCCATCAACAGCATGTCCGAAACCAAATGTGGTGGAATCAGGGATGGAAGTTGACCCCACAAAACCAAAATTGCGCATCTCGAGAATGAGAGAGAAGCCTCACTTTTTGGTTTCCTCAAAGAGCACACTGTCTCCGGACATCCTGCCGACAAGCCCCAGGGATGCAGACGGAAAACTCCAGGGACACACCCACCTCAATTGTCCAGCCTTAGGGAGAAGCTGCCATCCCAACAGTAGTATAGCCACTGTCATGCTGAAATTTCAAAAGTGCTACAAACAGTCCTAGAAGAGGCTGAATGTCGTGTTTCATCTACTCATAGATGAAAAATCGAAGGATAGGAAAGATAAGAGATAGAAGGGAAAACGAAGGAAGAATAGCGTTAAACCTGATTGGGAATCAAGATGGCTCAGGAGGATTCATTTGCCACCCGTCTCTAGCCAGTAGTTCATCAAAATGAACTCAGCAGACACTATCAAAAGTCGGTCGGTGAATAACGTCAGAGGAAAAAAAGAATAGTTTTTCCAAAGTGCTCTCTACACAACCAACGTACCCGTAGACCGAACTGAGAGGTGCAGGGAATATTCGATATTCTATAAAACAGTTTAGTGAAACTACCCTCTTAAAAAAACAAAGGGAGTTGGAGTTATTCAGCAACAGACCAATGAAGCTTGACAGAGTTCAAGTTGTGCCACCGCTCTAGAGACTAAGGAAAAGATAGAAAAGATAAAAGATAAGAAAAGTACAAGGTATGAAGGCAGACCGAATGAACCCGGAAATAATTCAAACTCAACCGAAACAAGTTTGGACATATTAGCTCATTGATTTACCGTTATTGATTCGTAAAGTATCTGACAAGAACAAGAGTCATCAAAAATTTTCGAATGAAAAGATAATATCAGTAAGTCACTGACATAAAGGTAATTAGAAAACATTCGAATGAGAAGATAATATCAGTGAAAACAATAAGTCACTGACATAAAGGTAATTAGATAACATTCGATGAATTCTACCACCTCAAACTAAGAGAAAAATAATGTTTGGACAATAAATCGATATTATTTCGAAATAAGATACAAAATTGTCCAAACGATAAGATAAGATAAGATAGTAGGCAAATGCTTGATACCAATAACCAAATTTACTGAAAGATAAATAGATTTTTTCTCAAAATTGAATCAATCACTTGAAGGAAAAAAAATCACAGAGGAAATATAGAATCAGTCTCTCAAATTTGTTGGAAAGTTGTCTGATCTGAAAGTTCAAAGATACCATCAAGGCATTATCAAAAGATAAATACTTCCAAAAAGTACAACTAAAATCAACAACTATATATTATTGGAACATCAGCATGTGCACTACTTTTTCACTCGAATAACTCTTTCTTGACGCAAGATACATGAGATACTTTCAAGATAATTGCAGATAAGTTACTGTAATGCAATAAAGTGAAGGTAATTTAGGTACAGGTTTTACAGTTGAATGATGGAAAGATTTCTAGAAGTGGCCAGTTATAAGACTTTTACTTATCATCTGGTAAAATGCCATGGTGAGAGAATTCTTAGGCCCCTCTCACAGAGCCCAAAAGATAGAAAAAGTAAACGATAAAGGAAAGAGAAACGGCTAATATGTCAATTCACGATACAAAACGATAATAGGAGATATTTAACTATCCGAATCTTCGGAATCAGCGCTAAAATATTCATCTTCGGTTGGGTTTTCATCATTGTCGATAAAAGAGGATTTTAAGTCTTTGACGTGCCAACGTCCTAAGTCTTTGCCATCCATGTCTTTCAGCTCATATACTAGGTTTGATATTACTTTAGAAACAATACATGGTATGAATTTGGGAGCCAATTTAGAGGAATAATTATTAGGAGCTGAAGATAGAGTAATATTTTTCTTCCAAAGTCTGTCACCTACATGAAATTTAACTTCTCGTTTCCTCAAGTTATATTGTCGAGAATTTCGAAGATAAGCTTGATGTAACTGGTTACGAACATCAACAAATAATTTTGGAAGTTCCTGAACATCATCAATTCGCTGTGATTTTTCAGAGATAATAGGTGTGTTATTTTCATTTTCTGATACTTTGCCATAGAAATCTCCTGTCACCGGAATATTCCTAGCAAAATTCAAGAAAGCTGGAGAATAGCCAGTTACATCATGTTTTGCTAGCCTTATGGCTTGAGCAACCTTGTAGATAGAAGTATCCCATGTTTTATGATTTTCATGAATATAACAGCGAATTGACGTTACAATGACTTTATTAACTCTCTCGGTAAAATTAATTTGAGGATGATATTTGGCATTATACCAAATTTTCTGTACTCGATACTCTTCCATTAGTTTTTTAAACTCTTTACTGACAAATTGGCTCCCATTATCTACCATGATGATCTGAGGTACACCATAGATGAGAAAAACGTTATTTTCCAGAAATTTAATTATACCTTTTGAGGTAGCTTTAGACATCGGATGGACTAAGACATATTTCGTGAACCAGTCAGTGACAACCAAGACATACTGATTACCATTTTTGGATCGGGGATAGGGACCTAACAAATCGGCAGAGATACATTGAAAAGGGAAATTAATATTCTTGTAAGATCCCATGTGACCAGCTTGAGGTAAATTCGAACTTTTACAGGCAGCACAAACAGGACATTTCCTCACATACTTATAGACATCCTTGCGAATTTTAGGCCAGTAGTACAGTTCCAAGATACGAGAAAGAGTTTTAGATATTCCTAAATGTGCAGAAGTCTCTCTGTCATGATAAAAGTCAAGAATTTCCGGTCTATTTGCAGAAGGCACTATAATTTTCCAGTCAGTGAGATTGCTGACAATATTATGATGAGATAATATATGTTTATAGAGAATGCCATTCTCAACACGAAAAGAGGAATAATTTTCAGGATTTTCTTGAACTTTCTTCACCATAGAGGTATACCATTTATCAGGCTGGAAGGTAGATACATCGATAACAGATACATCAGCAACTGATCGGGATAAGGCATCTGCAACCACATTTAAAGAACCCTCTCGATGTTTAATGGTGAAATCAAACTGAGACAACTTTACTGCCCACCTAGTCAAACGTCCAGAGGGATTTGAGAGATTATGAAGGTAGATAAGAGAGGCATGGTCAGTTTCAATGGTGAATTTCGTGCCTTCAACATAGCTTCGGAACTTTTCTATACCAGAAATGACAGCAAATAACTCTTTTTCAGTTACTGTATATTTTCTTTGACAAGCAGTAAGCGTTTTACTGGCATAAGCCACTGGATATTCTACGCCATCACGTTCTTGGTATAAAATAGCACCTACGCCTGTGTCTGAAGCATCACACTGAATCACAAAAGGTTTTGTGAAGTCAGGGCTTGCTAGAACTGGAGCAGAAGTGAGACGAGATTTAATTTCACTAAAAGCCATTTCTGCCTCAGGGGTCCAAGTAATTGGTTGGCCCTTTTTGCGACCATGAAGAAGATCAGATATGGGGGAGCAAATAGAAGAAAAATCTTTGATAAACCGACGATACCAACTGACAAGTCCTATTAAACGTTTGATTTCTGTGGTATTTTTGGGAGTTGGATAGTTGATGATGGCGGAAACTTTCTCAGGATCTGTTCTCAAACCTTGTTGGTCCACAACAAAACCAAGATAGACAAGAGAAGGACGACAAAACTCACATTTGTCTAAGTTTACAGTGAGATTGGCATTTTTAAGTCGTTGAAACACTTCTTTCAAAATTTTGATATGAAGTTCAAAAGTAGGAGTAGCCACAATGATGTCGTCAAGGTAAACAAAGCAAAAAGGAGCTAATGAAGGTCCTATAACGATATCCATTAAACGAGCCATTAATTTTGGACTGTTACTTAGCCCAAAAGGAGAGACAAGAAATTCAAAAAGACCTCTTCCATAGACTGCAAATGCGGTCTTAGGTCGAGATGACTCGTCCAAAGAAATCTGGAAAAAGGCCTTCGTTAAATCAATGGACGTAAGGTATCTGGCGTCCCTCAACTTGTTCAAGATACTGTCTATAAGAGGCATGGGATTACTATCATTGACTGTGACTTCATTAAGTTTTCTGCCATCAAAGCATACACGATATTCTCCAGAGCGCTTCGGAACTAACCACAATGGGCTACACCAGGGAGATTGAGAAGGTTGAATTACATTGAGTTTCAACATCTCATCAACTTCTTTATTCAAATGTTTTTGCATAGCTGGAGATAAAGGATATTGGCGTTGAACTATAGGCTTGGCATCACCAGTATCGATATGATGTGTTAACAAATGAGTTCGACCAAGTCTGTCTTTAGGAGCTATAGATTTAAAACAGTCAATGACTTCCTCAAGCTCAGATTTCTGAAAGGGAGTCAACTCAGAAAATGGTTTGATTGTGTTAACAGTACAGATAGAGGAATAAGATAAAGTACTAAAATTTGCTTCAATTCGAAAAAGTTTGAAAAAATCCATGCCAAGAATTAGAGAATGAGCAACAGAAGGTATGATCAAAATTTTCAACTCTTTAGAGACACCATTCAAGGAAATTGGAACTAAGATATACCCTAAAAAATCCTGAGGTTTGCCATCAGCAGTAGGGACATGAACGATAGATTCATATTTAATAGGAATATTATGTGACTGTAATAGACTAAAACCTGTAGAACCTAGGATAGAAGAGGTACTACCAGTATCAGCAAGGGCAAGAATTTTCTGTCCAAAAAGTTCAACATTAAGATATGGGCGATTATCATTGGATTTCATGACAAAAAGGGGATTTAAATTCACGGGAGGAGATAAGAAATTTTTAACATAAGATAACCATTTTTGCCATTCACAAAGAGATGTTTTCAGTGGTCCTGTTTGTGTTGCTTCTTTTTCGATTTTCGAGCATTTTGGGACTGTGAGTTGGCTGTGCTGGTGCCTGGACTGTCGGTAAGTTGACTGGTGACGACGTCCAGTTTTTCGCCACCAGGAATCGCGTTTTTTGGATTGCATTTACGACATTTTGTTTTTACGGTATTCTTGAGACCACAACCATAACAAAATATTATTTTTGGTTTCCGACATTCATTATAAGCATGACCAGCCAAGTCACAATTCCAACATCGATAGTTCGATAAGGTAGAGATATTACTGGAAGGGAAATTTCTACGAACTGAATGTTCGGAAGTTGAAAAGGAAGTACTGCCTCCACTAAAAGGACTACTCAAATCAGGCTCCAACAAACCAGTATTACGATGGGGTGGTGCTTTATAGCGATCAGCCCATAAACGAGATTCTTCTAATTTTTTGCACAATTCAGAAAGTTCAGAAACAGTTCTTGGATCATGTAAAGCTAAATTAGAAATGAAAAAAGGTAAAAGATTTCGACGAATTTTTCGAACTCGAGTTTCTTCATCAGGTTTGGTTGTTAACCTGTTGAAGAGACCTTCCATAGAAGAAATAAATAAAGCTACTCTTTCATTGTTAGCTTGAGTTCTAGAATTTATCTCTCGTTCTAGATCTTCTTCATAGAAATAGGGAAGGAAATCTTTTTTCAATTCTTTGACCAGTTCATCCCAAGTTTGAAATTTACTTTTATTATTGACAAACCATGTCCAAGCAGAACCTTTGAATAAATCACAGGCAGACTGAAAAAGTTCCTGTTTTGAAACACCTCGTGCTTCTCGTAGCAATTCAACTTTTTCTAAGAAAGAGTTAACTGATTCTTTCTGATTTGAGCCAGTAAAAAAGATATTCCATTTGTATGGAGCAACTGATTTATTTGGAGAAAAGATATTGCAGTTATTATTTGGGAGTGTGGGGGTAGAGGTACTGGGAGGAGGAGATACTTTCAAATCGAAATTAGCTTCCAATTCCAACACAAGATATTGAATTTCTTTCCTAGCTGTTTCTTCATCCTCATTATCAGCTTTCAGATAATTGAAACGAGTTGACAAATGAGCTAATCGACTAGAAATTCTTCTGAAGGCAGGATCTAACTTAGAACCACTGAATGAAGCTATAGCTAATTTTAAATCTTCAATACTTTCTTTCATTTCAGTCACATCTTCATTATGTGAATAAGGATTCTCAAAGGTACCATGAAAACTGCGATTAGCATTTTGTTCACTCAGAAGTCCTCTCAAAATTTTACGTTTGGAATCAATGTTTCCAGTAGGTTCTACACTACGAAGCTTGAGCTCATAAGTCAATTCATTTATTTTCAAATGATTCGGATCCATGTTGGACTTGGAAGATAAAATTCAAAGCACAATTAATCAAAGATATGAATTATCCAAAGGCTTGTACTTTTGGGATGCTTCAGAATTATGTCTTATAGTGCAGAAAAGAGATGAAAGAACACAATTATCAAAGTCAAAAAGATAATGAAAAATAGATAGTTGAGATAAGTTAAAAAAGATAAAATACCAAGTTCTTCAGAATCAGATACGCAGATATGTCAAAATTTGTTATCGAAAACTTCCAAATTATAATTTATTTGGTCTTCCGTCAAGCAAGGATGAGATGAGAAAAAACAGTCAAATCGGGCTCCACGTTGTGAGCGACAATTGTGTAACACTCCACACTCTGAGTTCAGAATTTGAAAAATTTTGAAACAAAAAAATATGAAGTTTATACTTATGCCTTTGGGCTGCTCAGATTGATACGGTAGGGTGTGAGTTCAAAAGTTACAATTTTACTGTTAAGATGGTAATCCAGTAATATGAATTCTAAGGATGATTTTAAAGTGCTTAATTTGACTGTTAGATATATTTGGGCGCCAGGCTTGCAAAAGACAAAAGCCAATCAGATACTTCCTAAAAACCTTGCTTGGATGAGAAGACAAAACAAATAATATACAGAGAATCAATTCAACAATTTAATTGCTTGATAAAATTACAATGTGGCTGAAGGCCAGAAGAATAAAGGATAACAATAATTTGTGAAGTGTGAAGTGGCTGAAGGCCCTAAAAGAATATTGAAAATTATGTGAGACTGAAGTGGCTGAAGGCCCAAAAACAAGATTGAGGATTATTTGAAAATACTGAAAAATTTAAAAAAACAAGAGAAAGGTAGCAAAATAGATTCAGAACATTCAACTTTACATAGAGCTATTGATCCGATCTGATTCCAATCGAAGGTCTTGGCACTTGGATGGATTATACCTGGTTGGCCGGATGAATTGTCCAAGAGGGTTTCCTTAAGGTAAATGGGAGTTCAACCTTCAGAGTCAGTTCAGCTTTCAGCTCTCGGTTCTGCTTCCAGAGTTACCAAGTACTGTGGTGGGTACTTCTGGGGATGGAAGTAGTAGGGTATAGCCTCTCCTTCAGTTCTGACTGCTCAGTAGGGAATCTCCAGGTGTTACCGTTCTTTACAACCCTCTTTGGTTAACCAGGATCCTCCATGCAGGTATAGACGTAGAGTGCATGCGGAAATATACGAGGAATCAGAAAGTTGTCGACAAAGTGATAAAAGGGACGAAAGGATATCCTTTGAACCGCTTACTGAGTTTTATGTTCTGAATGTAGATATTGTGGGAATTAACAAATGTAAAATTTTAAGAACTAAGAAAAGTATTATGAATTAAATTCAAGGAAAAAACTTGACACTTGAAAATTAGAGAAAATTTACTCAAATTAGAAATGGAAATAACTGAGAAGCAAATTATGAATTTGTTATCCAACTCAGAGAGAAATTATTTGAATAAATCAGAATAATGAGATATCCTGGTATTGATATATTATTACAAAAAAATTCAAGAAAAAATTATCATTTATCTAATGAAAAAAAAAATTTTAACTTTGATGAATTGTCATACTGAAATTCAATCAAAAAAAAATACAGGGTGGCAAGTCCTGTTCAAAAGTAAAATGCCTGATAATAGGTACTATTTCAAGTTTGAAGTTGAGAGGTAATCTACTTTTCCGTGAAAGTAACAGAAAAAGGTATGTATAAAGATATATATACAGGGTGGCAAGTCCTGGTTCAAAAGTTAAATGCCAGAAAATAGGTAAGTACTTCAGGTGTGAAGTTGACAGGTCTGGAATGAATATCTGGTAGACCCTGAGATAAGGTAATAGACATGCACTGACATGTGGTTTGTTGAGTTGACCAAGGAAAATACTGACAGTAAGATAGAGAGAAAGATCTCACTTCCAGAAAACTTGAACTATAGGTTGTGCTTTCGTCACAAGAAGGCAAAACCTATACAGGAACCAGACAAATGTTGACTGAACAGGCTATAGAGAGAAGGAAACCTTCCTCAGGTTGCATTTATTTCTCAGAGAGAATGAAAAATAACTTGGAAAAGAAATTCACAAGTTTATAATAGAAATTAAATGCTCACCTGAGAAAGAATCCTGGAAAGGTACAGCCTGGACGTCAAGGTTCAACTTCAAGGCTCTAGGTCCTGTAGGCTCAAGGTTCCTGGACGGGACACAGAGGAAACTTCAGTTCAGGTTTCCTGGATGAACTTCTGAGGTAACTGCGATGACGTGTCAAATTTCCAATAAGTACCTAGAATGATTTCAAAAGAGTAGATACTATTTTCAACTTATTGAATGAGGAAAAAATTAGCAAATAAGCTGTTGATAGCAACAAGTACAAAAAGCAGATTTGAGCGGCAAGGCAGGTGGTACTTAACCTTTCACTGAAAAATAATGGTATATGATTTATTATATTATAAATCTGCAATTTTACAAAAATATTGTCAACCAGTGCTGATAAAATATAGGAAGAACTCAAATATCGAATAAATTGATATCGATGACCAATTATTACATAAGAAACAACCAGATAGGAATTGTAACCTCAATTAACTCGAATGCAATTATCTCTCACAAAAATGAAATTCGATCCAAAATATATCAATTAATATTTAATTCAATAGATAATAATCAACTCTAACAAACCAAATGTCTGCGATGACAAGTTATTTCACTCGATAAAATATAGATAAATCCAGACCTACCAGATATCTTCAATTCCCACAACCTATCACTTCAACCTTACAAGTCGGTAGTTCAAATCAGAAGGCCTTTGATTTTCCTATTCATTCTTCGCGAAAGATCCTGTCCTATCAATTCCTTCTCCTGATTGGTTATTCAGTCTCCCTTCTTCGATCTTCTGTGACGCTGTCTAGCGGGAAGGACGAGCGCGCAAGACTTGATAAATTCGATATGGTTATTGAACCGGTGAAGGCTGATAAGCGGAAGTAGATAGAAGAACGAAGGGACGTCAGATAATTAAATGGTTGATTGATTGAAAACATCTCAATGGAACGGAATAATCGTTACACTATCGATGATCAAGATAAAAGAATATACACCATTTTGTTGGAGACTACACGAGCGCCATATAAGAATTATGACATCAGAGAAGGTTTGAATAATAGTGCGAGGAAGAAATATCAGCTAGTCATAAAGCCATTAATCGGCACACCGCATAAAATGAGGAGTCAACTCCTGTTAAATGAAGTTAAAGGTGGTAGAGGAATGAGCAAATCATTACCATACAGAAAAGTCGTGAGTAAACAACACAAAGAGTATGCTTATTGGAATGAAGCAAAAGAGCTGGTTAACCGCCTCCGACTACTGTGGGGTTCTAAAATGGCTGGCCACACTGGACACGATAATGAGATAATGTCAATAATACAGGAGTTGCGCGAAGAAGGCATCGTTTATTAATGTTATTAATGTATATATATATAACATCATAATATATTAAGGATTGATAAAGTCCGTTACTTGTCGATGGTCTAGCCAGTACCAATATAGCCGCCGCAGGTAGAAGATGTCTTATGAAACTATCGATAAATTTGGTCGTAAAAGGAGCAAATCCATGAGTTTTATACAAGGGCGGCCTGGTATCGGATTCAAGCTTGATAGCAATGGAGATTATGATGTGCAGGGTAAACGATTAACAAATATCGGTAATCCATCGAGTGGTGGAGATAGTGTACCACTGGAGTTCTTCAACCAACCCAACCCCCGGGAGGGGGGGAAAAAGTCCTTTTTTTGATTTTTTTTCTTTTTTCAACTACCTACTCCCCATAACCCTGTTTCAAGGATTTATTTTCATTTAATTTTATTTTGTAGGTTTTTTTTTTTTTTTCTTCAATTCACATGTGTCATATACTCATCAATTAGTTGAACATCAATCAATCATATTATTAATATTTATTTATATACTTAAATACTTATGAATAAGAACTTACTATGCTAAACTAATTACTAGAAACGATAAGTTTTGATTTTCACGCTACAGCATGTAGGGCACACATCCGACATGCGGATCTGGTGTAGATCGGCTGAACATACGGCACAGGAGAACGACCTAGGTGCCTCATCGAACCTCGTTGTAGAATGCGATGAGGTGTGCTGATATGCTCCAACAGTATTAGGCTGCCTTAGATATATGGAGAAGCATCTATAGCAAATATTTGTCATCCCCTGCGTCGTCGTCATGATTGTGACCATAGATATCGTTGTGCAGAACAACATCTGCTCATGGCGGGCCCTGACAACTGACACATCTATCCACTTAGATTGGAACCTAATCTGCTGGTCCCCCTCATCGCACACGTCGTCAAACCCTTCATCGGTGACGAGGTCTACCTGCTCGACGTCGCCTCCATTCACACCATCGTCCACACCATCGTGATTCTGAAACAAAAAAAAAGACACGAATCAGTAAATGGTGCGATAGAAGGTGAATAATGTATTGCCGCTACATGAGTGTATGGGTTATGTACTTACCACCGCTTCCAGGACGTTCTCGTCAATGAGGGATAGTTCTCGGAGCTTCTTGCAGATTACGCTGAATTCAAGTGCCATCGTTTCTGTGACTAATACGATCGATACAATGTTCAGAACTGTAGAAACTGTTTCGAATGATGCTCTGATAGGATTTCCACATCTTTTATGTCATTGAAACGAGGTGAGGGAGTGGGCGGTGCTAAAAAATCGTAGAACTCTCACCACCATACTGGGAGAGAGGTAGGGAGTGGGTGGCGCTACCCCCACCAACCCTTAGCTTTAGTTGTGCGTATGCGTTTTGCGAATGGGAGTGGGGTGGGACTTGATTATCGAATGGAGGAGGGTGAAAATCCGACTATTGAAAAGAGGAGGATGCGAGCGTTATCACCACAGTGTTTCACAAACTACCAACGAGTAAGTCGAAGAAGAAACAGGAGAAGAAGTAGAAGCAGCAGTGAATTTCCAACCAATATCGCCTCCGCCAATATCATGACGTACCCGAAATCGTGGGATTCGAAACCCCTGGCAGTCGCTTACCCTACTGTTGTGGACAGATTGACAATCTGTCACAATTGTGACATTGGGTGGGCTGCAATCGAGATTAACCCGTGCACTGGGGTGTGTCAGCGCTGCATCAATGCCAATCGCCAGGCGTCACCGGAACCACCATCACGATCGACCTCTACGGCGGCCAACGTTGTCGGAGCGAAATGCATAAAATGTACCAAGCTGTTGCGGAACACCAATATGGGGATTTGTAGGAATGTGTGCAGGGAGTGTAGCATGGAGCGGCGACTACGGTACCAGCGATGTATCAGTTGTAGCCAATACCGAAATGATTGTTGGAATGGTGTTTGCCACGGTTGTTCGAATGGGGCATATTTTTGCGAAATACTCGGCCACATGTTTGAAAATTCCAACAAACATTTCAAGGCTTGCTGGTGCCTCCCTTATGAGCGTCGGGTGTTCCGCAGAAGTCTTAATATGCCGCCGGTGGAGCCATATTTCGTGCGTGAGCATGGTAGCTCCGATGAAGATGAGTGAGTAGGTAGTCCGCCTCTCCAGTCCAGCCCCTCCCCTCCACTTTTCTCCAAACCACGTGACTCGGCCGACCAATCACAGGCCGGCCTGACTCGGCTAGCTACTCGCGGCCTAGCGAACGGGTCGTCATCATCGGCGAGCAAAGCGAGAGATCCGTTCCAGAGATAACGGTGCGCATTTTATTCCATTTTTTCACTTAACAACGGCTATATACAGGGTGTTTGAGTTGGGTAATAGTTTGGAAAAAAATATAGGATGAACCCAAAAGGCGTTATACCTCTCCGACCTACATATAAAGGCTACCCGCTATAACATGATATATACAGGACGTTTGAGTTGGATAACAGTCAAAAAATATACTGGACGCCTCACCCACTTTTGCGGGATTAGACAGCTGACGTATTACATAAGACATTTGACAGTTAACAAAGGATTGATGACACGACGTGACTAGATGACCTGCAATAAGTACCGCTACCTAATAATTTAATATACTGGATGTTTGAGTTGAAAGAAATATATACAGGGCGTCTCATGAATTATATATCACAGTTTTAATAGATTACAGCCAACGTATGACAGATGGCAGATAGCATATGATAGATGACATGTGACCTTCCGGTGCTCATTGAAACTAAACGCTCAATTTACGTTGATGGATACCACGTGACGCGCTCGGCAAGAGCAGAGGCCATCAAAATGGCTACCAGTTCAAAATGGCGCTGAAATGATGATACGTATGATGTTTGACAGATGACGTATATCACGTGACCTTCCAGTGCTTGTTGGCAGAAACACTCACAGTCGAGACAACCTACCAATTTTAATCAAAAAGGCTATTGAAACACATAGGGCGATAATGAGAAAATAGAAACTCGCTGCAAAAACTATCTACTATAGGCATGCCTAGCATATATTAAACAAAAATGTCGAACAACTCTTGAACAAAACACGGAAAAAGACTTCGAGGGCTTTTCGATGTTCAACTCGCGAATAATATACAATGTCCTATAAGATTCTAGTCAAAATCAAATCAAGATATGTGAATAACCTACACTTTCACTCATAATGCTGAATATTTGACATACGATGATTAGATGTAAGCCCAGACAGCTCATCCTTTCATGAAACAACAGTCGAAACTCGTAAGGGTTAGGGACGCTAGGGGTTATGGGCGGGTGGTTTAAGGGTATACCAATACCGCTATAATCACCTTTAATGCCATACAATAAAGCATAAAACGCGATTGTTGAGTCAAAATCGGCGGAGATACATACAGAAATCAATAACAAATCTTGTAGGAAAATTTACATTAAATTCAGAAATATTTCTCATAAATTTTTCCCTAGATTCTACGGATGTTACAATTTGCGGGCCATCAGAGCCTATGTGAAGCAGATTAGATTTTTCCCTAGATTTAGGTACTTCTTCGAATGTGTATAACAAAACTCGTTCAATAACAGGGTCGATATACAGGGTGTTTGATAAAGGAGAACTCATGAGTAGACCACCGCACTTCAGATGGACTTAGCAAACAGATAGCTGACGTATGGCAGATGACGTCAGAAGTCTTCCGGTCACACCTATAGAAGTATTCAGAGGTATTCGGAGGCCTTCAGATCACGCCTTCAGATGTCTTCAGATGTCTTCAGATGTCTTCAGATCACGCCTTCAGAGGTATTCAGATGTCTTCAGAGGTATTCAGAGGTCTTCAGAGGTATTCAGATGTATTCAAAAGTCTTCAGCTGTATATCAGACACCATAGCGTTCACATCATGGAGTCTAAACCACATTCATCAGAGCAAGCATTAGATAAATATCACTGTACAGATTATGATAATGCTTATGGACCGAAATATGTTGACGGCAGATGGACACTTGGACATAAGAATCTACGCTTTGAGGGCCAACACATAGTCGTAGATAATGCCAATTTTAAAAGTACTTAGGAATCGAAATCATAGAAAAGAACACCCTTTCACCGTCCACCTTGGAATATATCGAACAACTATTTACACCTAAAACTCATATTACAGCTCAGTGTTTCACCATAGGAGGTATTCTGGTTGGTTCATGAAATATGTCGAAAAACTCTCTACCAAAACTGGTAATTTAAGAGTCAGAGGAACAAGGGATAGCGTTTAGTGCGATGGGATGTAATCCGCTGGAAGCGAAATGGGTATCATTTTTCGGGTGATCTAATATGAAAGCATACCCGATCAGACCTAAAATAATTCTGTCATATAGAAATCCTATATATCGTAGGCCAATTCTCATCAAAATCCTCATCAGGAACATCAGTCACGTGACCTGATAGATCGTGAAACGGTTACTTGGTCATAACTGCAGAAATATATGTTTCAACTATACGAGGTGTTTTTGAAATAATAATATGTATTCAGCACATCGATATATAACATTCTTATATCAGATATCTTCAAATTCCTCAAATCAACAGGAAATTGCATCCCGAAAATTGAGCAAAAACAGGAAAACATCAAAACAATCTAAACAATCGAACTCAGCACAGAAAAATTCATGTAGATGGAACGTTATAGGATTGTTACAGAGTGAAACTATATAGGTGTAAAATTGGTCTCGCCTCACCTATATGTCATTCGACAGTATAAACGTCTCGAGGTTCGAAATTTTCACGCTTATTCCAATACAGCCCAGTATATAAAAAAATGTGGTTATAAAGCATTTACCTTTAGCTTTTTTCACCTTAGCAGGCTTAGATTCGATGAAAATCTGAATAATGAATGAAAATAGTGAGAAGACAATTCAGATAATACAAAAACCACCATACTCCTATTTTCATACAGGATTCTTCGAAAGCACACATCACTACCATCACAAATAATTCACACACAAACGGCATTTTTGAAAAACAACACCATTTAATCGACGAGAAATTTCACATAACGTCCACGATATGACTGAACAAATATAGAAATAGAAACTTGATAGTCAACAGGAAACCTGATAACAATTAAACGTTGATAAGGCATGTTTAGCAGACAAAAAATATGTTTTCAACAATATATGAACCACCACGAGGAAAAATATAATATACAGGACGATTAAAAACCTGAATCAGATGAAATATTTGAGAGACGTATGACTTTACATTATAACAAATGCATAGGTTCTCGACTGTGATATCTGAAAACAATATGGCTACCGACGATCTGTGACAGATCCAACAATCAACCATTGAAAATAAATAGTACTCCTAAGGATTAGCACGCAAATACATTGATATACGCAGAGTTTCAATGCTTGCGAGATATCAATAAAGAATGGAGAGCCGTGAATAACCTATATTTTCATGTTATCTTTCATAAAGCTAGTATTGGAACTTGTTAATAATACCGACAATAGATGCGCGAATAGAATACTCTACTTTCTTTACGACATCTTCACAAATGATGCTAGATAGATGACACTTGATAGATACCACTTAACACATGAGGCGTTTTGCAGATGATATTATATAATTAAGAGGAGACATATCACGCATGCGTCAAAACGTGACGAAAACATCACAAAAACAGGCGTACCATTCTAACCAAATGGAATATGAACAACATAAACCAATTATGAATTGTGATCTCAGACAAAAATATTCGAAAAGACTAATATACACGACGAAAAATTATTATATCTCTTGCCGCGTGCAAGCTATGCTTTTTGCGGCTTTTTCCCGTTTATTTGTTGCGACATGGTTATGTATATATATATATATATATTCATATTATATTATGTACTATTTAAATTTCATTTTCGTTATATATTATATATATCATAGGATGTAAGTTAATTATTCATGTGTAATTTTATACTATCGGTAGATGCAGTAAATAAACATTATTATTATTATTATTATTATTATCATTCCCAGACAGTTTAAGTATCCCATCCTATTCAAAATCGTATCTCGGCTATAATTTGAAATATTCCCCAACTTCATCAAAATAGAATAATCACAAGGCGACATTCTCTTCAAACCGATATAAAGATGCCCCATGCTCATTATAAATAACAATCGAATCCAAACAGCATATGACACAAAGTTCTATCACGAACGTTGCTTCACAGAAACTGGGATTTTCATTCCAGACAAGAAACTTCTCTACAAAATACAGATACGACCTGTTTGAGAATACTGTTCCTTATAGGGGTTCAGCACTCACACATAAAGACGAGCCATACCAGAGAGACAAGCCATGCGCCTAATGAGCGATGCCACACTCACTAATTCTAGAAAACATCTGAACATCATAAATGAAAACTCATAAAACGACTATGTTCATCATAGGAAGTGTTTCCAAGATCTCCAAATGCGAAATCTCAGCCAATTTCATTGATATAAAATGATCACAGGGCACCATTTATTTTCACCCGAAATAAAGATACTATATGAAGATCCTGAACAAGAATTGGAATCAATCAGTATACTACGACACCGAGATCCATCACGAAAGTTTCAACGAAAAAACTATGATTTTTATTTCACGCAAAAAGCTACTATACAAGATACAGATATGACATTTTTCAGAGTACTGTTCCTACATATTATAGGGTTCAACATCCATACATACTCTGATTTCATTCAGAGATACAGTCCATTCGCCTGATTGGTGTTTCTACACTCACTGATTCTCAAACAACATTGTAATATCACCGAAAAGACATCGACCCTCCACTTTTCTACAGATACACAAAAAAAAAATAATTTTCAGAGATTCCTACTATCATCCCATCGCTAGCAATACCAGTCAGACGCACTCAACAAATTCAGAAAACGCATTCTGTTGCCACCAATCTTGAATATGTCGAGCAACTCTTTACCAAAACTCATTAAATGACTGAGTTTACTATAGGAAGTGTTTCTAAGATCTTGAAAAGTTTTAAATTTAATACCTATACCTCCTGTTGTAGCCTGTGCATGATTTTCTTCGAATATAATAGGTATTTGCTTTGGTGTGCTTCAAGAGATAAATAATAATGATAATCTGACGCATATTGTAGCACCAAACATTCACACAACGTATACCAATAATTAGGAATTAACTTCTAAGACGAAAATATTTGGAAAATCATCTCTCTCTCTCTCATCAAGTGAGACATTCCCAGTTAGATTGAATATCCTATCCCCTTTAAGGTATGCACGACGTTCTTCGAATCTTGTTAGGATTTTCTTTCGTGCGCTCCAAGTGATAAAAAAAAAATATGAACTGATGAAAATGTACCAGAACATGAAAAACGTGAAAAAAAATATTCAAATAGGCTATTATACATTATGGAGAATCGTATCCCAGCTATCGCTCGAAATATTGACCAACTTCATCGATATCAAATAATGATAATGAACTAGATACTCCACCTGACATATAGAAAATGAAAGATCAGAATCATGAAAAAACATTTTCAGAGGAAAAATATTCAAATAGGTTGTTATCCTGTACACTATGGAAAATATAATATCTCGGCTATCATTTGAAATATTACCCAACTTCATCGATATAGAATAATCATAAGGTACCATTCTTTTCAACCGAAATAAAGATACCCTATGCGTATTATGGATAACTATTGAATTCAAACAGTATATGACAGATAGTTCCATCACGAACGCTGCTTCACAAAAACTAGGATTTGCAAATACATTGATATACGCAAAGTTTCAATGCTTGCGAGATATCAATAAAGAATGGAGAGCCGTGAATAACCTATATTCTTATGTTATCTCCCATAAAGCTAGTATTGGGCTTTTTTAATGATACTGACAATAGATGCGCGAATAGAATACTCTACTTTATGCACGACATCGTCACAAATTATGCTAGATAGATGACACTTGACAGATGCCATGTGACACATGAAGCGTTTTTCAGATGATGTATAATTAAGAGGAGTCATATTACGCATGCGTCAAAACGTGACGGAAACATCACAAAAACAGCACGATTGAAATATTGCTTCGATAACATAATATAAGGATGGCACACCATTCTGACCGAATAAAATATGAAGAACATAAACCAATTATAAATTATTGAGGTCTTAGACAAAAATACTCGAAATGGCTAATGTACACTGCGAAAATTAATATATCTCTTACTATCATTGCCAGACAGTTTAAGTATCCTATTCTATTCAAAATCGTATCTAGGCTATCATTCGAAATATTGCCAAACTTCATCGATATAGAATAATCACAAGGTAGTATTCTTTTCGAACCGAAATAAAGATTCCCAATGCTGATTATAAATAAAAGCTACTCTACGAAATACAGATACAACCTGTTCAAGAATACTGTTTACTCATATGGGTTCAGCACTCACACATATACGTTGATGCTCCTAGATGCCATCCAGAGAGACTAGCTATGCGCCTGGTGGGCGATGCTACACTCACCAAGTCTTAAAAACATTGAAACATCGCAAATGAGTCGGAGAGAGTCGGAGACCTTTCCTTATTCTACAGATACTTCCGCTCCATTAACAAAATTGAAACATCACAGAAAATCTGTTACTCTTCAGATATATGTTGAACAACTCTTTACCGAAACTCATAAAACGACTAAGTTTACCAAAGGAAGTAGTTCCAAGATACACCAATGTTCAATACTGCACCTCCTTTTGGCAACCTCCCTAGGCATGCGCGATGTTTCACGAACATAATAAGCATTTCCTTTAGTGCGCTTCAAGTGATGAAAGAATAATAATCCGACATCTATCATAGTACCAACCATTTGAATAACGTATAACAATCAGGAATTAACTTCATAGACAAAAATATTCCAACAGGCTATCATGCATTAGGGAAAATCATATATGTCTTGTCAGGTGAACTTTTCACCAATTTCATTGATATGAAATGATCACAAGGTACCATTTCTTTCTACCCGAAATGAAGATACTAATGCTGATCCTGAACAAGAATTGAAATCAAACAGTATACGATACCCGGATATCCATCACGAAAGTTTCAACACAAAAACTAGGATTTTTATTCCAGACAACATGCTGATCTACAAAATACAGATACAACCTGTTTTAGAATACTGTCTCCACATATGGGGTTCAGCAACCACATATTCGTTAATGCTTCTAGATTCCATCAAGAGAGACAGGTCATCCGCCTGGTGAGTGATGCCACACTCGCTAACAGGATAGGTTAGAGAGTAGGTTGACATCATTGGTTGAGATTGATGCTATATCGACCTGGACTATCCAAGCTACGATAGGTTAGATCTATTTTTTGGGGCGTGCCAATTAGCCCCGTCACTCATAGACAGTTCCGTGACACTTCCTTGACACTTCCGTGACAGTTCCGTGACAGTTCCGTGACACTTCCTTGACACTTCCGTGACACTTCCTTGACACTTCCTTGACAGTTCCGTGACAGTTCCGTGACACGTCCATGGCATGTCTATGAGTGACGGGGCTAATTGGCACGCCCCAAAAAATAGATCTAACCTATCGTAGCTTGGATAGTCCAGGTCGATATAGCATCAATCTCAACCAATGATGTCAACCTACTCTCTAACCTATCCTGTTAGCGAGTGTGGCATCACTCACCAGGCGGATGACCTGTCTCTCTTGATGGAATCTAGAAGCATTAACGAATATGTGGTTGCTGAACCCCATATGTGGAGACAGTATTCTAAAACAGGTTGTATCTGTATTTTGTAGATCAGCATGTTGTCTGGAATAAAAATCCTAGTTTTTGTGTTGAAACTTTCGTGATGGATATCCGGGTATCGTATACTGTTTGATTTCAATTCTTGTTCAGGATCAGCATTAGTATCTTCATTTCGGGTAGAAAGAAATGGTACCTTGTGATCATTTCATATCAATGAAATTGGTGAAAAGTTCACCTGACAAGACATATATGATTTTCCCTAATGCATGATAGCCTGTTGGAATATTTTTGTCTATGAAGTTAATTCCTGATTGTTATACGTTATTCAAATGGTTGGTACTATGATAGATGTCGGATTATTATTCTTTCATCACTTGAAGCGCACTAAAGGAAATGCTTATTATGTTCGTGAAACATCGCGCATGCCTAGGGAGGTTGCCAAAAGGAGGTGCAGTATTGAACATTGGTGTATCTTGGAACTACTTCCTTTGGTAAACTTAGTCGTTTTATGAGTTTCGGTAAAGAGTTGTTCAACATATATCTGAAGAGTAACAGATTTTCTGTGATGTTTCAATTTTGTTAATGGAGCGGAAGTATCTGTAGAATAAGGAAAGGTCTCCGACTCTCTCCGACTCATTTGCGATGTTTCAATGTTTTTAAGACTTGGTGAGTGTAGCATCGCCCACCAGGCGCATAGCTAGTCTCTCTGGATGGCATCTAGGAGCATCAACGTATATGTGTGAGTGCTGAACCCATATGAGTAAACAGTATTCTTGAACAGGTTGTATCTGTATTTCGTAGAGTAGCTTCTATTTATAATCAGCATTGGGAATCTTTATTTCGGTTCGAAAAGAATACTACCTTGTGATTATTCTATATCGATGAAGTTTGGCAATATTTCGAATGATAGCCTAGATACGATTTTGAATAGAATAGGATACTTAAACTGTCTGGCAATGATGTAATGAAGTGTTTTTGACCAGCTTCATTACTAGACTGGTTTTGATCAAAATCTAAGTACCTGAGCCTGATTCTAGTTGAATTTCACCTGTTCGAAAGCTCGAAACCTGAAAACCTGAGAGAGCTGAGTAATGCATTGATTCCTGACTTCCCACAGCTTTTCCTGATAGTAAAAGCTGATGAACATCATTACAACCCTAAAGACTTCAATATTTTTCAACCCTTTGCTTATGATATGAAATTTGATTGAATTATTTATCAGTTGAAATGATGAATGTTTAAATGCTCATAACTTTGTTGTTATTGAATATTTTCCAGCCAAATTCATTCAGTAGCATGAGCAAAGGTAGTAGATCCTGTTCCTGTGCCCATTTAGGGTGTAATATTATTTTTTCCGCGTTTTGTGTTGGAGGTGCGCATGTGCTTTTCAAGGACAGATTTAGCGGCCATGGCCATGAACCATGACAAGGTGGGAGTTTTGACCAATGAGATTCCAGATTTACCTGTCCTTGTGCCAAGGCCAAAGCAGTGCATAAATACTGAAGACAACCAAGGATTCGGGAAGACTCTCTAAGCTCTTGTCTACAAGTCTACACTACCTGATCCCCGTTGCTCTTCAAGCTCCTGATTCTCAAGCTGATCTTTTAGTGCTCTCATAGTGCATTCAAAACCAGTGTAAATAGTATTGTATAGTGATTTCCTGTTACACATGTAAGTTTGTATATTTTTCTCCAGTGTTATTCATCCTGTTTATAGCCTCATTTCATTCCTGTTGTTTTTCACACCGATACTCACCCGACCTGTGTAAAGAATCCAGAACTCTAAATTGAATAAACGGATTTTGTGATTGCATATTTCATATTTCCTTCTCTGTTGTCATTGTTTTCAGTTCCAAATAGTTCAATAATTTATTTAGTGATTTTCATTTGTCAAAATTGCAGAATATTATTATTGACTGACGACTGACACTGACAAGCCAGTTAAAAACTCTCCTTCTTCTTTTCCTTGAGAAATCCAGTCCTGTGCACCGGTGTCTCTGTGCTTTGTATCCCGTCAGGCGGTGTCCTATGTTTCATGAACTATTGACATTAATGGAAAAATATAATTAATTAACCTCACTAAAAATCCGATATTGGAAAATTAGAAAAATCGAAGGAAAAGAAAAGAAAAATAGAAATTGAATCTGTTTAATTCGTTTAGAACTGTGTTTCCGATTCTCCAGGTAGAAATAATGAAATAGTTGAATAAATAATTTTCCAGACCTAACCTTAAAATATCAAAGACCTGAGAGATATTTTGCTTTGATTCCTGTAATTATCCAGACCAGAAATAGCAACCAGTATTCCAGGCTAGACCCAGGGTTTGTAATTAAAGCCTACACTCCCTTGGCTTCTTATTGATTCCAGGTCGATTCAATACCATTGACCCCTGGATTATACTGTGGGTACCGAGGTAGGTATACCTCCTGTACCTTTCTCCACTGTTGCTACTGTGGGCCTCCTTCCCGACTAAGTTGGGAGGAGCAGGTGAAGTAAATCACCTTTATCAAAAATCTGGCGCTCGAGAATCCCCCCTGTCAAATACCAGAGTAGTCTCCTGTCCTGAACAGAGCGTCAAAGTAAGGGCCCCAGAATAAAGACTGTTACAATGATAGTAAGAGATATATTAATTTTCGCAGTGTACATTAGCCATTTCGAGTATTTTTGTCTAAGACCTCAATAATTTATAATTGGTTTATGTTCTTCATATTTTATTCGGTCAGAATGGTGTGCCATCCTTATATTATGTTATCGAAGCAATATTCCAATCGTGCTGTTTTTGTGATGTTTCCGTCACGTTTTGACGCATGCGTAATATGACTCCTCTTAATTATACATCATCTGAAAAACGCTTCATGTGTCACATGGCATCTGTCAAGTGTCATCTATCTAGCATAATTTGTGACGATGTCGTGCATAAAGAAGAGTATTCTATTCGCGCATCTATTGTCAGTATCATTAAAAAAGCCCAATACTAGCTTTATGGGAGATAACATAAGAATATAGGTTATTCACGGCTCTCCATTCTTTATTGATATCTCGCAAGCATTGAAACTTTGCGTATATCAATGTATTTGCAAATCCTAGTTTTTGTGAAGCAGCGTTCGTGATGGAACTATCTGTCATATACTGTTTGAATTCAATAGTTATCCATAATACGCATAGGGTATCTTTATTTCGGTTGAAAAGAATGGTACCTTATGATTATTCTATATCGATGAAGTTGGGTAATATTTCAAATGATAGCCGAGATATTATATTTTCCATAGTGTACAGGATAACAACCTATTTGAATATTTTTCCTCTGACAATGTTTTTTCATGATTCTGATCTTTCATTTTCTATATGTCAGGTGGAGAATCTAGTTCATTATCATTATTTGATATCGATGAAGTTGGTCAATATTTCGAGCGATAGCTGGGATACGATTCTCCATAATGTATAATAGCCTATTTGAATATTTTTTTTCACGTTTTTCATGTTCTGGTACATTTTCATCAGTTCATATTTTTTTTATCACTTGGAGCGCACGAAAGAAAATCCTAACAAGATTCGAAGAACGTCGTGCATACCTTAAAGGGGATAGGATATTCAATCTAACTGGGAATGTCTCACTTGATGAGAGAGAGAGAGATGATTTTCCAAATATTTTCGTCTTAGAAGTTAATTCCTAATTATTGGTATACGTTGTGTGAATGTTTGGTGCTACAATATGCGTCAGATTATCATTATTATTTATCTCTTGAAGCACACCAAAGCAAATACCTATTATATTCGAAGAAAATCATGCACAGGCTACAACAGGAGGTATAGGTATTAAATTTAAAACTTTTCAAGATCTTAGAAACACTTCCTATAGTAAACTCAGTCATTTAATGAGTTTTGGTAAAGAGTTGCTCGACATATTCAAGATTGGTGGCAACAGAATGCGTTTTCTGAATTTGTTGAGTGCGTCTGACTGGTATTGCTAGCGATGGGATGATAGTAGGAATCTCTGAAAATTATTTTTTTTTTGTGTATCTGTAGAAAAGTGGAGGGTCGATGTCTTTTCGGTGATATTACAATGTTGTTTGAGAATCAGTGAGTGTAGAAACACCAATCAGGCGAATGGACTGTATCTCTGAATGAAATCAGAGTATGTATGGATGTTGAACCCTATAATATGTAGGAACAGTACTCTGAAAAATGTCATATCTGTATCTTGTATAGTAGCTTTTTGCGTGAAATAAAAATCATAGTTTTTTCGTTGAAACTTTCGTGATGGATCTCGGTGTCGTAGTATACTGATTGATTCCAATTCTTGTTCAGGATCTTCATATAGTATCTTTATTTCGGGTGAAAATAAATGGTGCCCTGTGATCATTTTATATCAATGAAATTGGCTGAGATTTCGCATTTGGAGATCTTGGAAACACTTCCTATGATGAACTTAGTCGTTTTATGAGTTTTCATTTATGATGTTCAGATGTTTTCTAGAATTAGTGAGTGTGGCATCGCTCATTAGGCGCATGGCTTGTCTCTCTGGTATGGCTCGTCTTTATGTGTGAGTGCTGAACCCCTATAAGGAACAGTATTCTCAAACAGGTCGTATCTGTATTTTGTAGAGAAGTTTCTTGTCTGGAATGAAAATCCCAGTTTCTGTGAAGCAACGTTCGTGATAGAACTTTGTGTCATATGCTGTTTGGATTCGATTGTTATTTATAATGAGCATGGGGCATCTTTATATCGGTTTGAAGAGAATGTCGCCTTGTGATTATTCTATTTTGATGAAGTTGGGGAATATTTCAAATTATAGCCGAGATACGATTTTGAATAGGATGGGATACTTAAACTGTCTGGGAATGATAATAATAATAATAATAATAATAATGTTTATTTACTGCATCTACCGATAGTATAAAATTACACATGAATAATTAACTTACATCCTATGATATATATAATATATAACGAAAATGAAATTTAAATAGTACATAATATAATATGAATATATATATATATATATATATATACATAACCATGTCGCAACAAATAAACGGGAAAAAGCCGCAAAAAGCATAGCTTGCACGCGGCAAGAGATATAATAATTTTTCGTCGTGTATATTAGTCTTTTCGAATATTTTTGTCTGAGATCACAATTCATAATTGGTTTATGTTGTTCATATTCCATTTGGTTAGAATGGTACGCCTGTTTTTGTGATGTTTTCGTCACGTTTTGACGCATGCGTGATATGTCTCCTCTTAATTATATAATATCATCTGCAAAACGCCTCATGTGTTAAGTGGTATCTATCAAGTGTCATCTATCTAGCATCATTTGTGAAGATGTCGTAAAGAAAGTAGAGTATTCTATTCGCGCATCTATTGTCGGTATTATTAACAAGTTCCAATACTAGCTTTATGAAAGATAACATGAAAATATAGGTTATTCACGGCTCTCCATTCTTTATTGATATCTCGCAAGCATTGAAACTCTGCGTATATCAATGTATTTGCGTGCTAATCCTTAGGAGTACTATTTATTTTCAATGGTTGATTGTTGGATCTGTCACAGATCGTCGGTAGCCATATTGTTTTCAGATATCACAGTCGAGAACCTATGCATTTGTTATAATGTAAAGTCATACGTCTCTCAAATATTTCATCTGATTCAGGTTTTTAATCGTCCTGTATATTATATTTTTCCTCGTGGTGGTTCATATATTGTTGAAAACATATTTTTTGTCTGCTAAACATGCCTTATCAACGTTTAATTGTTATCAGGTTTCCTGTTGACTATCAAGTTTCTATTTCTATATTTGTTCAGTCATATCGTGGACGTTATGTGAAATTTCTCGTCGATTAAATGGTGTTGTTTTTCAAAAATGCCGTTTGTGTGTGAATTATTTGTGATGGTAGTGATGTGTGCTTTCGAAGAATCCTGTATGAAAATAGGAGTATGGTGGTTTTTGTATTATCTGAATTGTCTTCTCACTATTTTCATTCATTATTCAGATTTTCATCGAATCTAAGCCTGCTAAGGTGAAAAAAGCTAAAGGTAAATGCTTTATAACCACATTTTTTTATATACTGGGCTGTATTGGAATAAGCGTGAAAATTTCGAACCTCGAGACGTTTATACTGTCGAATGACATATAGGTGAGGCGAGACCAATTTTACACCTATATAGTTTCACTCTGTAACAATCCTATAACGTTCCATCTACATGAATTTTTCTGTGCTGAGTTCGATTGTTTAGATTGTTTTGATGTTTTCCTGTTTTTGCTCAATTTTCGGGATGCAATTTCCTGTTGATTTGAGGAATTTGAAGATATCTGATATAAGAATGTTATATATCGATGTGCTGAATACATATTATTATTTCAAAAACACCTCGTATAGTTGAAACATATATTTCTGCAGTTATGACCAAGTAACCGTTTCACGATCTATCAGGTCACGTGACTGATGTTCCTGATGAGGATTTTGATGAGAATTGGCCTACGATATATAGGATTTCTATATGACAGAATTATTTTAGGTCTGATCGGGTATGCTTTCATATTAGATCACCCGAAAAATGATACCCATTTCGCTTCCAGCGGATTACATCCCATCGCACTAAACGCTATCCCTTGTTCCTCTGACTCTTAAATTACCAGTTTTGGTAGAGAGTTTTTCGACATATTTCATGAACCAACCAGAATACCTCCTATGGTGAAACACTGAGCTGTAATATGAGTTTTAGGTGTAAATAGTTGTTCGATATATTCCAAGGTGGACGGTGAAAGGGTGTTCTTTTCTATGATTTCGATTCCTAAGTACTTTTAAAATTGGCATTATCTACGACTATGTGTTGGCCCTCAAAGCGTAGATTCTTATGTCCAAGTGTCCATCTGCCGTCAACATATTTCGGTCCATAAGCATTATCATAATCTGTACAGTGATATTTATCTAATGCTTGCTCTGATGAATGTGGTTTAGACTCCATGATGTGAACGCTATGGTGTCTGATATACAGCTGAAGACTTTTGAATACATCTGAATACCTCTGAAGACCTCTGAATACCTCTGAAGACATCTGAATACCTCTGAAGGCGTGATCTGAAGACATCTGAAGACATCTGAAGACATCTGAAGGCGTGATCTGAAGGCCTCCGAATACCTCTGAATACTTCTATAGGTGTGACCGGAAGACTTCTGACGTCATCTGCCATACGTCAGCTATCTGTTTGCTAAGTCCATCTGAAGTGCGGTGGTCT